>CAWUFW010011863.1:0-583665 GCA_963921515.1 Calotriton arnoldi
GTGTTCGGGTAGGGGGTCGTGCTGGGGGCAGTGTTTTAGGGTTTAGGGTAGTGCAGTGGTGCTTGTGTAGTGTAGGGGGTCGTGCTGGGGGTAGTGTTTTAGGGTTTAGGGTAGTGCAGTGGTGTTTGTGTAGTGTAGGGGGTCATGTTTTAGAGTTGTGCAGTGGTGTTTGGGTAGTGTAGGGGGTCGTGCTGGGGGTAGTGTTTTAGGATTTAGGTTAGTGCAGTGGTGTTTGGGTCGTGTAGGGGTCGTGCTGGGGGTAGTGTTTTAGGGTTTAAGGTAGTGCAGTGGTGTTTGTGTAGTGTAGGGGGTCGTGCTGGGGGTAGTGTTTTAGGTTTTAGGGTAGTGCAGTGGTGCTTGTGTAGTGTAGGGGGTCGTGCTGGGGGTAGTGTTTTAGGGTTTAGGGTAGTGCAGTGGTGTTTGTGTAGTGTAGGGGTCATGTTTTAGGGTAGTGCAGTGGTGTTTGGGTAGTGTAGGGGTCGTGCTGGGGGTAGTGTTTTAGGATTTAGGTTAGTGCAGTGGTGTTGGGGTAGTGTTTTAGGGTTTAGGGTAGTGCAGTGGTGTTTGTGTAGTGTAGGGGGGTCATGTTTTAAGATGCAACGCTCCAATACCTGACCAGTCTGCACTACATAAAACTGCAAAAAAACTAAAAATAAAAAGTGTTTTGCACACTTTTGTCATTGGGCTATATGTGGGCTACATCTGGGTAATATTTGTGCTACATTTGGGCTCTTTTTTCACTGGTGGCCATCTTGGAAGACTTCTTTGTTATGAAGTTTCCTAATTTCCTCATTTACTGCAGTCTCCTCAGTAGGATATGCTTTCAGTTTTTTACTTTGATTCCATCAAGAAGGCATTCAGATGTGTCACACATTTGCCATAAATTCAGAATGTTATTACTCTAGTTGTTCATTAGATCACTGTAGTAAAGCTACTGCTCACCAAGGAGTTAATTGGAAGTCTACTGCTGGTATTGAAAGTGATTGTTTCAGTCTGCATGTCAGAATTTTCTAATGAAATAGAAGAGGATTTGAGATCTCACTTAAAACATGCACTAAATTTTCTTTTTGCAGCACTAACCATAATTTCTATGGCAAAATGAACCCCTCATTTTGTTCCTTTTTAAATTAAATGTTTTAAGTGTTACCAGTTTATTCCAATCAAGATGGCTTCAGGTGTGCCATACTTTTGTCATAAGTAAGGCTGTTAGCACTCTAGTTGTTCTTTAGAACACTCTGGGAAGCTGCAGTAGAACACAAAGGCATCAACTGACAGGCTGCTCCTGTTGAAATATAACAGGAAGATATTTGAGATCTCACTTAAAACATGTCCTAATTTTTCTTTCTACAGCACTAACCATAATTTCTATGGCAAAATGAACCCCCTCATTTTGTTCCTTTTAAATTAAATGTTTTAAGTGTTACCAGTTTATTCCAATCAAGATGGCTTCAGGTGTGCCATACTTTTGTCATAAGTAAAACTGTTAGCGCTCTAGTTGTTCTTTAGAACACTCTGGGAAGCTGCAGTAGAACACAAAGGCATCAACTGACAGGCTGCTCCTGTTGAAATATAACAGGAAGATATTTGAGATCACACTTGAAACATGTCCTAATTTTTCTTTCTACAGCACTAACCATAATTTCTATGACAAAATGAACCCCATCATTTTGTTCCTTTTTAAATTAAATGTTTTAAGTGTTACCAGTTTATTCCAATCAAGGTGGCTTCAGGTGTGCCATACTTTTGTCATAAGTAAGGCTGTTAGCACTCTAGTTGTTCTTTAGAACACTCTGGGAAGCTGCAGTAGAACACAAAGGCATCAACTGACAGGCTGCTCCTGTTGAAATATAACAGGAAGATATTTGAGATCACACTTGAAACATGTCCTAATTTTTCTTTCCAGAGCACTAACCATAATTTCTATGACAAGCTGAACCCCATCATTTTGTTCCTTTTTAAATTAAATGTTTTAAGTGTTACCAGTTTATTCCAATCAAGATGGCTTCAGGTGTGCCATACCTTTGTCATAAGTAAGGCTGTTAGCACTCTAGTTGTTCTTTAGAACACTCTGGGAAGCTGCAGTAGAACACAAAGGAATCAACTGACAGTCTCTGCCCTTGTTGGATGTACATGTTTTACTGAGAATGTCAGACTTCATTCTCACATGACTGAGAAAGATAATGTGAATTTACAGAAAATATGCTCTCATTTTAGCTTCTGGGGCACCTTCCAAAACTGTATGGGACAAGCATGTGAAAATAGTTTTCTCTCAAACATGATTCATGATATCCCAGCAGAAGGTTTTTCACAGGGTAAAATCACCTTAGAACACACCACAATTCCTGAAATTAGTATGGTACCATCAACAAATGAATTCTAATGTAACTAAAGTCTGTTATCACCCTTTATAGTTCTCCTTTTGGTAACCCTCAAAATCTTCGATTCACTACAATGCATTTCAATGGTACTATCATTTATATTGGTCCCAAGATGGCTGCCAGCAATTCCAGGATGAAGTGCTGACAGCCAATCAGATCTCACGATGACATGTGTGGTTAGGCTCCGCCCAGATATATATGTGTTTTTACTTTTGATTTTCTCAGCAACTACTGAACGGATTTACACCATTTAACAAAAAGGGTTCTTTTTGAACCAAGAACTACCTCTTTGCCAAATTTGGTGTAATTCCGTTCAGCAGTTCGGGCTGTAGCCTTGCATAAAGTTTCCTATGGGAAATTGATTTTTTGACTCTTATTTTTTTAATTTCTCCGCAACTACTGAACGGATTTACACCATTTAACAAAAGGGTTCTTTCTGAACCAAGAACTACCTCTTTGCCAAATTTGGTGTAATTCCGTTCAGCAGTTCGGGCTGTATCCGTGTCTAAAGTTTCCTATGGGAAAATGAATGGGGAAAACACGCTTTGGGACCCCCCTTTTTCTCGGCCCCCGCTTGACGAATCACCCTGAGACTTTCAGGGTAGGAGCGGACCGGAGCGGGCCATAAAGTTTGAAAATTTCGCGAAGATTCGTCAACCGACGCAAGAGTTATTTCAAATAGAATGTCGCGGATTTCCTATGGAAAATAGGTCCTAACTATAACTATCTACTGGCGACCGCCAGTAGATAATTTATGTAAACACACACACACACATTTTTTAAATGAGTGTGTACATGCACGCACACACTTCCCCCAATCACCCTTTGTAGGTGGCCCCAGCAGTTTCATCTGTTCCCCCACCCCTAAAAAACACTCCTAGAGACACCACCGGGCATAGTCGTTATTTTCTAATGCTGCCATCAGATCAAAACAGGGCCTTATCTGATACCTAATGTAGCTACTAGAACCCAATTGGGGCCGGTAATGGGGAGTTCACATTCTGAAGAGGAATGTTTACTGTCCTTGGAAGACATTGGGAGAGGGAATCTATTGTTTGGCAGCACCTCACTCAGATGGAGCATTTGGTCACCAAACACACCCACAAATACCAACCATTCTTTCATATATTTCTGGACATTGTTTGATTTGATGAGAGAAATTTCTTACCAGAAGGAGTAGTTCCTATTAAGGAGGCTGGGTCCTACAAGCACACCCAAAATGTGATATTTGTCCAGTAGTGCACCAATGACGAAACAAAAGTTCCTGCATGACTCCAGAGCTCTGATTTTCCTTTGTGTGCCTGAGGCGCTTTATTACATGAAAGCAGATGGTCAGGCAAATATGTTTTCTGTGCAATTCTGTGCTGCAGAATAGGCTCCACTCTAATCATTTTCAGATCCACTCCTTCATAGTTTAACCTTAATATCATTGCAGAAATATTGTGAAGCCAAAAACATAGTGGAATACGATATCTCAGGTAAGAATATAATTTGTTTATTTTGTATTTATTATTGTAGTTAAAAATATTGACTTTTAAAATATCCTTGTATATAATATTGTTTTTGTATGAAGTATGTTGGGTGATTTTGGTTTATTGTTTATTGTATTTTATTTTAAATTTGTTTGTATGTTTCATTTTGGATTTTATTATAAAGCTTTACTTGTGGGTTGTAGGGTTTGTATTGGAATAGGGTAGAATTGCTTTTAAATGTTTGTTTTGTGAATTGTAGAATATTTTTTCGATTAATTTTTTAATTGTAAAATCATTTGGAATTTATTGAATATTATTGATTTTAAGGTCATTTTTTGGACAGCTTTACTTCTTAATTAGTGATATATTAATTTAATACCATTGTTTGTTGTATTTACACAAATTATATTTTGTTTAAATATAGGTTTTTTTTGTTTGGAGGTTCTGGTCAGAAGTTTATTTTGTTAAATTAATATTAATTTTAAAATATATTAAAGGTAATCATTTATTTAATTAATTATTATTCCAGTTTATTTTGCATTAGATTTCTATTTATAAATTATAGTATTATTTTAAAATTGATATTATATTGATAATTGTTATTTCAAATATATATTTAAGTGCACTTTGTATGCTTTTTGGATGATTTAGAATTTTGTGGAATTAGTAATATTTTTAATCGTGATCTGTACAAAAATATAATATTTAAAAAATAAGTTAATTTTAATTTTAGTTAATTGTTATTGCGTAAACAGTTATTTTTTTAAAGAATTGTCAATCATTTATTTCTATTTTTTAAAAAATATATAATTTATTGCTTTTTAATAAAGGTTATATTAACCAATTGCTGTTATTTTATTAGGATTGCTTATTTATTTAGGCAGTTACCCTTGTATTTTGATATATATTTTATCAATTTATGATTTTATTTTGTGCCTTTAAGCTACTGTTTTAGATAATATTTTAAATTATTTTATAGTATTATTGTATGATTAAGTTTGTTTTCAGTTTGTTTTCAATTCTTTCATTTCTGTATATCATATTTTTAATGATGTTGTAAAAAGTGGATTGTAATCAGTAAGCATTTACTGTATATATGGAAGTTAATGGGTAGGGTTTTACTTGATCGTCTAGAAACATGGATAGCTGAAAAATGGAAATTTTGAGACATCAATATGGTTTTAGGAGAGGCTTGGGCACCGTTGAGCAATGCCTTAATCTCCATCTGCTGATAAGTAAATATATGTTGGTAAGAAACAGCAATCTCTATCTAGGATTAATGGACCTGACATCGATCTTTGACTTTATGGTGAGAGGGAAACTTTGGGAAAAGATGTTGCGAATGGGCATAGATGCACCCATGGTTCATATTTTAGCTCAGATGCATCAGGACGTAACGGGCAGAGTTAGATTTGGGGCAGAAGGTGACCTGTCAGCCCCGATCAAAATGAACTGTGGGGTCAGACAAGGGTGTGTGCTAGCCCCCTTCTTGTTTTGTTTATACATTAATGATCTGGAGAGTTATTTGAATGAGGGAGCGGCTGATATCCCAAGGGTGGGCCAGAGAAATCTCCCTACATTATTATATGTGGCCGACTGTGTTTTGATCTCAAGAACTGGAGTGGGCTTACAAATCCTTTTAAACAGATTACATGATTTTATGAGCAATTTGGGCCTAAAGACTAATACAACTAAGTCTCACGTCATGGTGGTGGGAAAACCACACTCTAAATTAAGATCTTGTTTTATTAATAAGGATAAGCTACTTCAGGTATCAAACTTTTCCTATTTGGGTGTCCCTTTTGACCATAAAGGCGCCTGGCTTCACCTTATTGAGGTTAGGAAGAGGAGTTTCGATAAAACTCTTGAGGCTTTATTCAGGTTTGCAAGGAAATTGGGCTCCAAACCCATCGATGCAATAATTAACATCTATATTGTACTGTGTTGTGCTGTCATCTTGTATGGGGCCGGGGATTTTGTAATGTTTCTACCCTACAAACAACAGAAAATGTCTTCCTTAGACGACTAATGTCAGTCCCTTTGAGCCTCCCAAGTTTCTTATGTCATATTGAACTAGACCTGACTCCCTTAACACATCGCATTCAAACTGCCCCTATTATGTTATGGCGCTCGATTTGGACAAACGAAGAACCAGCCCATAATCGAGCAATAATTTGGGATTGTTTAAGTTTGGATCATGCTTACAAAATACCCTGGCTTAGTTACATCAAGACCCTCAATTGTTCTTTTTGCATTTGTCACCCCGAGTGGGACGGGTATGCCCAGACGTGGGTCCCATGCTCTCCATGCCACTGGAGTCCAGCTATCCCGGCTGATGAGGGGTGAAACCCAGAAACCGGTCCTAGGATGGTTGTTTCTAGCCCAGGGAGGACCTGGCCTGGCAGTTCAGGCTGGACTGTTCCCATTGGGCGGAGGGTCAAGACTGATTTGCATATGGCTGGGTTCAAACTGGAATGGCATGGTGAGCAAAAAAACTATGGATTTAGGCCCAGATCTCTGTACAGGGGTGAATGTATGACATTGTTCTGCATTCTGCCCATCAATTGTAATTTTTGCATTTGTCACCCCGAGTGGGACGGGTAGCCAAGACGTGGGTCCTGTGCTCTCCATGCCACTGGAGTCAAGCTATCCTGGCTGATGAGGGCTAAAACCCCGAAACCGGTCCTAGGATGCTTTTTTCCAGTCCAGGGAGGACCTGGCCTGGCAGTTCGGGCTGGACTGTTCCCATTGGGTGCAGGGTCAAGACTGATTTGCATATGGCTGGGTTCAAACTGGAATGGCATGGTGAGCAAAAAGATGATGGATTTAGGCCCAGATCTCTGTACTGGGGTGAATGTATGACATTGTTCTGCATTCTGTCCATCAATTGTTCTCTTTGCATTTGTCAGCCCAAGTGGGACGGGTATGCCTAGACGTTGGTCCCGTGCTCTCCATGCCACTGGAGTCAAGCTATCCTGACTGATGAGGGGTGAAACCCCGAACCCAGTCCTAGGATGCTTGTTTCCAGTCCAGGGAGGACCTGGCTTGGCAGTTCGGGCTGGACTCTTCCCATTGGGCGCAGGGTCAAGACTGATTTGCATATGGCTGGGTTCAAACTGGAATGGCATGGTAAGCAAAAAAACGATGGATTTAGGCCAGATCTCTGTACTGGGGTGAATGTTTGACATTGTTCTCCATTCTGTCCATCAATTGTTCTTTTTGCATTTGTCACCCCGAGTGGAACGGGTATGCCCAGACGTGGGTCCCGTGCTGTCCATGCCACTGGAGTCAAGCTATCCTGCCTGATGAGGGGTGAAACCACAATACCGGTCCTAGGATGCTTGTTTCCAGTCCAGGGAGAACCTGGCAGTTCGGGCTGGACTGTATCCATTGGGCGCAGGGTCAAGACTGATTTGCATATGGCTGGGTTCAAACTGGAATGGCATGGTGAGCAAAAAAACAATGGATTTAGGCCCCCGATCTCTACTGGGGTGAATATATGACATTGTTCTGCATTCTGTCCATCAATTGTTCTTTTTGCATTAGTTACATCAAGATGCAGTTGGATCTTATAGGGAGGCGAGTTTGTTTTACCAACCCACAACTTATCACCACCGTCACGAAATCTTAGCTCAGGCAGGAAGTTTTAACTGTTTTGACTGAGCGTAGGGAATGCACAGAATCCAGCAAGAAGCGTGTAGCTGGTTACCTCTCCTTGGTCATCACCTAAAGAATAGAGCTATACCTTCTGTTTCCTTTTTGTCACTCTATAAGATTAGAGGCCAGATGTATCAAGCAAAATTGCATTCGCAAACGCCAAAATTCGCAGAATTTCGGCGTTTGCAAACGCAATTTTGCTTAGTGGTATGTATTAAGGCAAAACTGCCTCGCAAAATAAGGAATCGCAAAATTTGCGATTCCCTATTTTGCGATTGCATTTAAGGAATCGCCAATGTAAGAAGCACCAAAAAAGTGCAATTTGGTCTTAAGGAATCGCAAATTACCACCAACTTCAAGTTGGTGGTAATATGCGATTCTTTTGAAAAATGCACTTTTTGCATTTTTCAGTAGTGCCATGTGGCGCACATACATGCCCTTAGGGCATGTATGTGCGCCACATGTGCACACATACATATTTCAGGGGTGCAACAGGGTGTCAAAAGGACACCCTGGCACCCTTGAAATTGCATTCTCAATTTGCGATTCTGTAATTGAGATTCGCAAATTGAGAATGTCTTCCCATTCATTCCTATGGGCCTCTACGCCCATAGGAATGAATGGGAAGGTATTCCTTAATTGCGAATCGCAATTTGCAATTCGCAATTAAGGAATATTAAGGAATCGCTATTATTATTGCGATTCCTACATACATAGCATTTGCGATTCCTTAATAGCAATTCGCTAAAATTCTCTATTAAGGAATCACAAATGCAATCCTTGATACATCTGCCCCCAAATCTTATTAGATTTAGACTTAATATCGCCCATTTACTGGTTTCTTATCCCAGCAAAGTCTATTTTGACTCTCACCTGGACCCCTGTCCATGTGACTCCAACTCATCCCAGAATATGCTGCACTTCCTTTTTTTCTGCCAACTATACTCTAAACCACGAAGAGAATTTATAATTCCATTACTGAGAATGTGGAACATTAGGAAATGCAGGCCAGCACTATTTTACCTTCAGCTCCTTCAAACAGAAAACATATGTCAAATGATTTATAAATTTATTTCCGCAGCAGTGTGTTTAAGGAGCTTAGTAGGGAAGTGATCAATTTTAATCTAGCACTGCATTTTATGTTAAAAAATTGCTCATACAGAATACAATTGTTTTTTATAGGTCATCAATTTTTGCACTTTTATGAGGCACTTTGCACTTTAAACATCTTTCATGGCCAGATGAAATGGAAATCGTACACTTTTTGCAGTCTAAGTAAAAATTGGAATGTAACTTGTATGATTGTAAATTTTCGGAACCTTAACTGAGCATTGGAGCGTATATATATGGAAATTTTAACACTTACTTTTATACATCTGTCTGAGGAAATCATATTTTAGATGAGTTGACATGTTCTGTGCATAATGTGTAATGATTTGTTATGTCCATGTCTTTTATGCACTTTTATGTATTCTTATGTTACTTTTATGGTTGTTAAACCGAATAAAGTTTGCTGACTGACTGACTGTATATACTTCCTGTACTTTTGTAATGTTTATAGTTCGAATCAGATTTTGACCCCATTACGCACCCCCAAAGTCCAACACATTCCCCAATGTGGTTAGGTTTGGAGTGGAAGCAGTAAATCTGATCTCCCTTCCCCCAATGTCTAACATGTTCCCCAACATGGCTAAGTTTGGAGAAGGAACAAGATATGTGACTCTGCACAAAGTCCAACACATTCATCAATATGGCTAGGTTTGGAGTGGGGAATAGTGAATCTAACTCCCCATTGTCAAATATGTTGCCCAGTGTGGCTAAGTTTGAAGTGGGAATAGTGTATCTAACACCCTACAAAGTCCAACACATTCCCCAGTGAAGCTACGGTTGATGAGGGATTAGAGAGTCTAACCCCCAGAGTCAACACTTTCCCAAGTGTGGTTATATTTGAAGTAGGAGTATGTTATCTGATACCCTACAAAGCCCAACACTGTCCCTAATGATGTTAAGTTTGAAGTGGGAATAGTAGATCTACCCCAACGCCCCCCGAGAGTCCAACACTTTCCCCAGTGAGTATAAGTTTGGAGTTGAAATAGTATATCTGAACTCACCGCCTGAGTTCACCATTATCCCCATGGTAGACCGGTACCATAGCACTCATTACAATAATCAACATGAAGTGTTTCCACTTCTCTTTAGTAATCAGTACATTCAATAATTCAAAAACCAGAGCCAAGTGTTGTTTCTCATAGAAGCTTGTATTTTCAATTGGGAAAAACAACCAGTCAGGAAAGAACGGCCGACACGTGTTTCGTCACACTAGTGACTTTTTCAAGGCTGTAATCATATATATATATATATATATATATATATATATATATATATATATATATTATCTACTGGCGGTCGCCAGTAGATAGTTATAGTTAGGACCTATTTTCCATAGGAAATCCGCAACATTCTATTTGCAATAACGTTGGCGACGGTTGACGAATCTTCGCGAAGCTTCCAACTTGTTGGGGCGCTCCGGTCCGCTCCTATCCTGAAAGTCTCGGGGTGATTCGTCAAGCGGGGGCCGAAAAACTGCTGAACGGAATTACACCAAATTTGGCAAAGAGGTAGCCCTTGGTTCAGTGTCGTGCCTTTTGCTTAAATGGTGTAAATCCGTTTAGTAGTTTCTGAGAAAATCATAAGTAAAGTCACATATATATCTATGGCCGAGTAGGATCAGCGTACCCTGAGCGCACCCTGCGCGCACCGTCCCGATCACGAGCTGCATGCTAATTGGCTGTCAATTGGCTGTCAACACTCCAAATCAGGAAGTGTTGGCAGCCATTTTGTCCCTCGGTAGAACCGAGGGACAGAAACAAGTGCGCAAAGCGCAAAAAGGGGGCAGGGTAGAAACACCCTGACCCCCTAGGTCTGCTCAGGGTGTCCCACAAGGACCCCCTAAGCAGAAAAAAGCATTTTTTTTTTTTTTTTAAATCGGCAGGATGCGCTTAGGGTGCGCGGATCCCGCCGATAAAAAAAAAAATCAAAGCGCGGTTTCCTGCGCTTCGATGCTATTTTGCCCCCGGGTGGGCCAAGTCCCGGGGGCATGCGGGGGGTGTGTTTATATTTAATTTTGGGGGGCCTCGAAGGCCCCCCAAGCCCCGGGGACCGCCACCCCCCGGGGCTTTAAAAAATAATGGTGTGGGAGGGCTCTTGGCCCTCCCGCAACCCCGGGGACCGCCATCCCCCGGGGCTTCTTTTTATTTTTAAAAAAATTACCTGTGTGGGGGCTCGAGCCCCCCACACGCCCGGGACCGCCACCTCCCCGGGGCACTAAAAATTTCAATATGGGGGTCCATTACGGACCCCCAGAGCCCCGGGACCACCACCTTCCCGGGGCTTTGTCGATGGAGGAGGGGGGCCGCGCGGCCCCCCTCCTGGAGCCTGTAATGGCCCTGGGGACCGCCACCCCCCAGGGCCGGCTCCTGCAGTGCCTCGCGGCTCCCATCCTGTCATAGCAAACTGCTTTGGATATTGGAAGAGAGAGCAGGAAACCTGCTCTCTCTTCCAATATCCAAAGCACATTGCTTTTCCACACGGGGAGCTGCATGTTAGCCCTAAACCCTAAAACACCATCCCCAGCACGACCCCCTACACTGCACGAACACCACTGCACTGCCCTAAACCCTGAAACACTACCCCCAGCAAGACCCCCTACACTGCCCGAACACCACTGCACTGCCCTAAACCCTGAAACATCACCCCCAGCAAGACCCCCTACACTGCCCGAACACCACTGCCCTAAACCCTGAAACACCACCCCCAGCAAGACCCCTACACTGCCCGAACAACACTGCACTGCCCTAAACCCTGAAACACCAGCCCCAGCACAACCCCCTACACTGCCCAAACACTACTGCACTGCCCTAAACCCTGAAACACCAGCCTCAGCACGACCCCCTACACTGCCCAAACACCACTGCACTGCCCTAAACCCTGAAACACCACCCCCAGCACGACCCCCTACACTGCCCGAACACCACTGCACTGCCCTAAACCCTGAAACACCACCCCCAGCACGACCGCCTACACTGCCCGAAAACCACTGCACTGCCCTAAACCCTGAAACACCAGCCCCAGCACGAACCCCTACACTGCCCGAACACCACTGCACTGCCCTAAACCCTCAAACACCAGCCCCAGCACGACCCCCTACACTGCCCGAACACCACTGCACTACCCTAAACCCTGAAACACCAGCCCCAGCAAGACCCCTCCACTGCCCGAACACCACTGCACTGCCCTAAACCCTGAAACACCAGCCCCAGCAAGACCCCCTACACTGCCCGAACACCACTGCACTGCCCTAAACCCTGAAACACCAACCCCAGCAAGACCCCCTACACTGCCCGAACACCACTGCACTGCCCTAAACGCTGAAACACCAGCCCCAGCAAGACCCCCTACACTGCGCGAACACCATTGCACTGCCCTAAACCCTGAAACACCACCCCCAGCAAGACGCCCTACACTGCCCGAACACCACTGCACTAAACCCTGAAACACCACCCCCAGCAAGACCACCTACACTGCCCAAACACCACTGCACTGCCATAAAGCCTGAAACACCACCCCCAGCACGACACCCTACACTGCTCGAACACCACTGCACTGCCCTAAACCCTGAAACCCACCCCCAGCACGACCCCTACACTGCCCGAACACCACTGCACTGCCCTAAACCCTGAAACGCCACCCCCTGCACGACCCCCTACACTGCCCGAACACCACTGCACTGCCCTAAACCCTAAAACACTACCCCCAGCATGACCCCCTACACTGCCCGAATACCACTGCACTGCCCTAAACCCTGACTCACCACCCCCTGCACGACCCCCTACACTGCCCGAACACCACTGCACTGCCCTAAACCCTGAAACACCACCCCCAGCACGACCCCCTACACTGCCCGAACACCACTGCACTGCCCTAAACCCTGAAACACCACCCCCAGCACGACCCCCTACACTGCCAGAACACCACTGCTCTGCCCTAAACCCTGAAACACCAGCCCCTGCACGACCTCCTACACTGCCCGAACACCACTGCACTGCCCTAAACCCTGAAACACCACCCCAGCACGACCCCCTACACTGCCTGAACACCACTGCCCTAAACCCTGAAACACCACCCCAGCAAGACCCCCTACACTGCCCGAACACCACTGCACTGCCCTAAACCCTGAAACACCACCTCCAGCACAACCCCCTACACTGCCTGAACACCATTGCTCTGCCCTAAACCCTGAAACACTGCCCCCAGCAAGACCCCGTACACTGCCCGAACACCACTGCACTGCCCTAAACCCTGAAACATCACCCCCAGCAAGACCACCTACACTGCCCGAACACCACTGCACTGCCCTAAACCCTGAAACACCACCCCCAGCACGACCGCCTACACTGCTCGAAAACCACTGCACTGCCCTAAACCCTGAAACACCAGCCCCAGCACGAACCCCTACACTGCCCGAACACCACTGCACTGCCGTAAACCCTCAAACACCAGCCCCAGCACGACCCCCTACACTGCCCGAACACCACTGCACTACCCTAAACCCTGAAACACCAGCCCCAGCAAGACCCCCTACACTGCCCGAACACCACTGCACTGCCCTAAACCCTGAAACACCAGCCCCAGCAAGACCCCTACACTGCCCGAACACCACTGCACTGCCCTAAACCCTGAAACACCACCTCCAGCAAGACCCCCTACACTGCCCGAACACCACTGCACTGCCCTAAACGCTGAAACACCAGCCCCAGCAAGACCCCTACACTGCGCGAACACCATTGCACTGCCCTAAACCCTGAAACACCACCCCCAGCAAGACGCCCTACACTGCCCGAACACCACTGCACTAAACCCTGAAACACCACCCCCAGCAAGACCACCTACACTGCCCGAACACCACTGCACTGCCATAAACCCTGAAACACCACCCCCAGCACGACACCCTACACTGCTCGAACACCACTGCACTGCCCTAAACCCTGAAACCCACCCCCAGCACGACCCCTACACTGCCCGAACACCACTGCACTGCCCTAAACCCTGACTCACCACCCCCTGCACGACCCCCTACACTGCCCGAACACCACTGCACTGCCCTAAACCCTGAAACACCACCCCCAGCATGACCCCCTACACTGCCCGAACACCACTGCACAGCCCTAAACCCTGAAACACCACCCCCAGCACGACCCCCTACACTGCCCGAACACCACTGCTCTGCCCTAAACTCTGAAACACCAGCCCCTGCACGACCCCCTACACTGCCCGAACACCACTGCACTGCCCTAAACCCTGAAACACCACCCCAGCACGACCCCCTACACTGCCTGAACACCACTGCCCTAAACCCTGAAACACCACCCCCAGCAAGACCCCCTACACTGCCCGAACACCACTGCACTGCCCTAAACCCTGAAACACCACCTCCAGCACAACCCCCTACACTGCCTGAACACCATTGCTCTGCCCTAAACCCTGAAACACAGCCCCCAGCAAGACCCCCTACACTGCCCGAACACCACTGCACTGCCCTAAACCCTGAAACATCACCCCCAGCAAGACCACGTACACAGCCCGAACACCACTGCCCTAAACCCCGAAACACCACCCCCAGCACGACCCCCTACACTGCCTGAACACCACTGCACTGCCCTAAACCCTGAAACACCACCCCCAGCACGACCCCTACACTGCCCAAACACCACTGCTCTGCCCAAAACACTGAAACACCAGCCCCAGCATGACCCCCTACACTGCCTGAACACCACTGCACTGCCCTAAACCCTGAAACACCAGCCCCAGCACGACCCCTACACTGCCCGAACACCACTGCACTACCCTAAACCCAGAAACACCACCCCCAGCACGACCCCCTACACTGCCTGAGCACCACTGCACTGCCCTAAACCCTGAAACACCAGCCCCAGCACGACCCCCTACACTGCCTGAACACTACTGCACTACCCTAAACCATGAAACACCATCCCCAGCAAGACCCCCTACACTGCCCGAACACCACTGCACTGCCCTAAACCCTGAAACATCACCCCCAGCAAGACCCCCTACACTGCCCGAACACCACTGCCCTAAACCCTGAAACACCACCCCCAGCAAGACCCCCTACACTGCCCGAACACCACTGCACTGCCCTAAACCCTGAAACACCCGCCCCAGCACGACCCCCTACACTGCCCGAACACCACTAACTGCCCTAAACCCTGAAACACCACCCCGTGCACGACCCCCTACACTGCCCAAACACCACTGCACTGCCCTAAACCCTGAAACACCACCCCCAACAAGACCCCCTATATTGCCCGAACACCACTGCACTGCTCTAAACCCTGAAACACCACCCCCTGCACGACCCCCTACACTGCCCGAACACTACTGCACTGCCCCAAACCCTGAACCACCACCCCCAGCATGACCCCCTACACTGCCCGAACACCACTGCCCTAAACCCTGAAACACCACCCCCAGCAAGACCCCCTACACTGCCCGAACACCACTGCACTGCCCTAAACCCTGAAACATCACTCCCAGCAAGACCCCCTACACTGCCCGAACACCACTGCACTGCCCTAAACCCTAAAACACCACCCCCAGCAAGACCCCCTACACTGCCCAAACACCACTGCACTGCCCTAAACCCTGAAACACCAGCCCCAGCACGACCCCCTACACTGCCCGAACACCACTGCACTGTCCTAAACCCTGAAACACAACCCCCAGCACGACCCCCTACACTACCCGAACACCACTGCACTACCCTAAACCCTAAAATACTCCCCCAGCACGACCCCCTACACTACCCGAACACAACTGCACTGCCCTAAACCCTCAAACACTACCCCACAGCATGACCCCCTACACTACCCGAACACCACTGCACTGCCCTAAACCCTAAAACACTGCCGCCAGCACGACCCCCTACACTACCCGAACACCACTGCACTGCACTGCCCTAAACCCTAAAACACTCCCCCAGCATGACCCCCTACACTACCCAAACACCACTGCACTGCCCTAAACCCTGAAACACTACCCCGCATGACCCCCTACACTACCCGAACACCACTGCCCTAAACCCTGAAACGCCACCCCTCTGCACGACCCCCTACACTGCCCGAACACCACTGCACTGCCCTAAACCCTAAAACACTACCCCCAGCATGACCCCCTACACTGCCCGAATACCACTGCACTGCCCTAAACCCTGACTCACCACCCCCTGCACGACCCCCTACACTGCCCGAACACCACTGCACTGCCCTAAACCCTGAAACACCACCCCCAGCACGACCCCCTACACTGCCCGAACACCACTGCACTGCCCTAAACCCTGAAACACCACCCCCAGCACGACCCCCTACACTGCCAGAACACCACTGCTCTGCCCTAAACCCTGAAACACCAGCCCCTGCACGACCTCCTACACTGCCCGAACACCACTGCACTGCCCTAAACCCTGAAACACCACCCCAGCACGACCCCCTACACTGCCTGAACACCACTGCCCTAATCCATGAAACACCACCCCAGCAAGACCCCCTACACTGCCCGAACACCACTGCACTGCCCTAAACCCTGAAACACCACCTCCAGCACAACCCCCTACACTGCCTGAACACCATTGCTCTGCCCTAAACCCTGAAACACTGCCCCCAGCAAGACCCCGTACACTGCCCGAACACCACTGCACTGCCCTAAACCCTGAAACATCACCCCCAGCAAGACCACCTACACTGCCCGAACACCACTGCACTGCCCTAAACCCTGAAACACCACCCCCAGCACGACCGCCTACACTGCTCGAAAACCACTGCACTGCCCTAAACCCTGAAACACCAGCCCCAGCACGAACCCCTACACTGCCCGAACACCACTGCACTGCCGTAAACCCTCAAACACCAGCCCCAGCACGACCCCCTACACTGCCCGAACACCACTGCACTACCCTAAACCCTGAAACACCAGCCCCAGCAAGACCCCCTACACTGCCCGAACACCACTGCACTGCCCTAAACCCTGAAACACCAGCCCCAGCAAGACCCCCTACACTGCCCGAACACCACTGCACTGCCCTAAACCCTGAAACACCACCTCCAGCAAGACCCCCTACACTGCCCGAACACCACTGCACTGCCCTAAACGCTGAAACACCAGCCCCAGCAAGACCCCCTACACTGCGCGAACACCATTGCACTGCCCTAAACCCTGAAACACCACCCCCAGCAAGACGCCCTACACTGCCCGAACACCACTGCACTAAACCCTGAAACACCACCCCCAGCAAGACCACCTACACTGCCCGAACACCACTGCACTGCCATAAACCCTGAAACACCACCCCCAGCACGACACCCTACACTGCTCGAACACCACTGCACTGCCCTAAACCCTGAAACCCACCCCCAGCACGACCCCTACACTGCCCGAACACCACTGCACTGCCCTAAACCCTGACTCACCACCCCCTGCACGACCCCCTACACTGCCCGAACACCACTGCACTGCCCTAAACCCTGAAACACCACCCCCAGCATGACCCCCTACACTGCCCGAACACCACTGCACTGCCCTAAACCCTGAAACACCACCCCCAGCACGACCCCCTACACTGCCCGAACACCACTGCTCTGCCCTAAACCCTGAAACACCAGCCCCTGCACGACCCCCTACACTGCCCGAACACCACTGCACTGCCCTAAACCCTGAAACACCACTCCAGCACGACCCCCTACACTGCCTGAACACCACTGCCCTAAACCCTGAAACACCACCCCCAGCAAGACCCCCTACACTGCCCGAACACCACTGCACTGCCCTAAACCCTGAAACACCACCTCCAGCACAACCCCCTACACTGCCTGAACACCATTGCTCTGCCCTAAACCCTGAAACACAGCCCCCAGCAAGACCCCCTACACTGCCCGAACACCACTGCACTGCCCTAAACCCTGAAACATCACCCCCAGCAAGACCACGTACACTGCCCGAACACCACTGCCCTAAACCCCGAAACACCACCCCCAGCACGACCCCCTACACTGCCTGAACACCACTGCACTGCCCTAAACCCTGAAACACCACCCCCAGCATGACCCCTACACTGCCCAAACACCACTGCTCTGCCCAAAACACTGAAACACCAGCCCCAGCATGACCCCCTACACTGCCTGAACACCACTGCACTGCCCTAAACCCTGAAACACCAGCCCCAGCACGACCCCCTACACTGCCCGAACACCACTGCACTACCCTAAACCCAGAAACACCACCCCCAGCACGACCCCCTACACTGCCTGAGCACCACTGCACTGCCCTAAACCCTGAAACACCAGCCCCAGCACGACCCCCTACACTGCCTGAACACTACTGCACTACCCTAAACCATGAAACACCATCCCCAGCATGACCCCCTACACTGCACGAACACCACTGCACTGCCCTAAACCCTGAAACATCACCCCCAGCAAGACCCCCTACACTGCCCGAACACCACTGCCCTAAACCCTGAAACACCACCCCCAGCAAGACCCCCTACACTGCCCGAACACCACTGCACTGCCCTAAACCCTGAAACACCCGCCCCAGCACGACCCCTACACTGCCCGAACACCACTAACTGCCCTAAACCCTGAAACACCACCCCGTGCACGACCCCCTACACTGCCCAAACACCACTGCACTGCCCTAAACCCTGAAACACCACCCCCAACAAGACCCCCTATATTGCCCGAACACCACTGCACTGCTCTAAACCCTGAAACACCACCCCCTGCACGACCCCCTACACTGCCCGAACACTACTGCACTGCCCCAAACCCTGAAACACCACCCCCAGCATGACCCCCTACACTGCCCGAACACCACTGCCCTAAACCCTGAAACACCACCCCCAGCAAGACCCCCTACACTGCCCGAACACCACTGCACTGCCCTAAACCCTGAAACATCACTCCCAGCAAGACCCCCTACACTGCCCGAACACCACTGCACTGCCCTAAACCCTAAAACACCACCCCCAGCAAGACCCCCTACACTGCCCAAACACCACTGCACTGCCCTAAACCCTGAAACACCAGCCCCAGCACGACCCCCTACACTGCCCGAACACCACTGCACTGTCCTAAACCCTGAAACACAACCCCCAGCACGACCCCCTACACTACCCGAACACCACTGCACTACCCTAAACCCTAAAATACTCCCCCAGCACGACCCCCTACACTACCCGAACACAACTGCACTGCCCTAAACCCTCAAACACTACCCCACAGCATGACCCCCTACACTACCCGAACACCACTGCACTGCCCTAAACCCTAAAACACTGCCGCCAGCACGACCCCCTACACTACCCGAACACCACTGCACTGCACTGCCCTAAACCCTAAAACACTCCCCCAGCATGACCCCCTACACTACCCAAACACCACTGCACTGCCCTAAACCCTGAAACACTACCCCGCATGACCCCCTACACTACCCGAACACCACTGCCCTAAACCCTGAAACACCACCCCCAGCAAGACCCCCTACACTGCCCGAACACCACTGCACTGCCCTAAACCCTGAAACACTACCCCCGCATGACCCCCTACACTACCCAAACACCACTGCCCTAAACCCTGAAACACCACCCCCAGCAAGACCCCCTACACTACCCGAACACCACTACCCTAAACCCTAAAAAACTACCCCCAGCACGAACCCCTACACTACCCAAACACCACTGCACTACCCTAAACTCTAAAACAATACCCCCAGCAGTACCCCCTACACTACCCAAACACCACTGCACTACCCTAAACCCTAAAACACTACCCCCAGCAGTACCCCCTACACTACCCAAACACCATTGCACTACCCTAAACCCTAAAACACTACCCCCAGCAGTACCCCCTACACTACCCAAACTCCACTGAACTACCCTAAACCCTAAACCACTACCCCCAGCACGACCCCCTACACTACCCAAACACCACTGCATTACCCTAAACCCTAAAACACTACCCCCAGCACAACCCCCTACACTATCCAAACACCACTGCACTACCCTAAACCCTAAATATACCCCCAGCATGACCCCCTACACTACACAAACACCACTGCACTACCCTAAACCCTAAAACACTAACCCCAGCACGACCCCCTTCACTACCTAAACACAACTGAACAATTTGTTACAGGCGTTGCAACGCAGGCCTGTGGTGCTTACTGGAAGTACCTGGTGGGCTAGTTGGGCCCTAGGGACCCTCAGGATTCAAGGTGACCTAATCCCCCAACATAAAACGCGCCACGGGGCGCGTTTGTACAGTGGTGAAGGGAGGGGCGGGGCCTCAGGTGACATGTGCGCAAAAACGCCCTGTGGTGCGTTTTAAGTTGGGGAATTAATTCCCCTTGAATCCTGAGGGACCCTGGGGGCCAACTAGCCCACCAGGTACCTTCAGTAAGCACAACAGAGTTGCGTTGCAGAGAGGTGAAAAAAGGTGCGTGGCCTCGGAACGCCTCTCTGCAACTCAGCTCTGTGGTCCTAACTGTAGGTACCTGGGGGCTAGTTGGGCCCCAGGGACCCTCAGGATTCAAGGGAACTTAATCTCGCAACTTAAAACGCGCCACAGGGCGCGTTTGCACACATGTCACCTCAGGCCCCCTCCCTTCACCACTGTGCAAACGCGCCCTGTAGCGCGTTTTAAGAGGTAGTTTTAATCCCCTGCCCTATTATGTACTAGGGACTTACAGAGGAGGTCATGCTAATCACAGGGGTACCCCAACGCATAGTGTTCCCTAGTGTATGTAGGTGTTTTCACTGTATTCTAAGTGTCTTTTAGCATAGCACTGACTCTGGTTAGTCAGTCAGTTACCACCAGTACCCGTCTGAAAACGTTGTGGGCACAGGATGATTTTGCAACAAGGCCTCTTTCTGCTCCTCTGTTGGTTCTTTCTGCACATGTCTTGCTTCTTCCTGCACTTTTCTTCGTCTTTGTGGACTTCTGTTGCTTCTTTCTGCATTTCTTTTGCTTCTTTCTGTGCGTTTTTCTTCTTTCTTCACATGTCCTACCTCTGTAGGCATAGTTAGAAACTAGCATTTAAAAAACCTTTGAAATTCACTTAAAAAATCATAGGTTTCAGGCACGTTATAGTTAGAAATTAGCATTTAAAAAACCTTTGAAATTCACTGAAAAAACCATAGGTTTTAGGGACAGTTATAGTTAGTTGGACATTTCACTTGTACAAAACCATAGAAATTCCCCTGTTATAGTTAGTTCAGCTAACTATAACCCGCGCCTCGCAATGCACTGCTGATGACGTCACATATTACATCACTCATGACATGGTCAGTGACATCACTGATGACATCACTGATGACATCTCAAATGACATCACTGATGACATCATCCATGTGATAATTTCATGCATCTTCTCACACCCTAATATAACTTTTGATACACCCACTCTAAATTACAGACTGCCATTCTCAAAACCATACACACTCCAATACCAATAACTACATACCCACTCACTGATTCTTAGATCTACACACACATCTACTCACTCACCCGTACAGTCACTCATACTTACAGTCACTCAGTACAGGACTATCATATGCACTCATACACCTATATAAACACTCACACACCGCCACTCATCCATAGAGGTACTCACACACCTAGTCAGTCATGCAAAAAATTAATCACACACCCGTTTACTCACCTATACAGTTATACACACACCAGCTCACTTACTCATACAAATACTAGCACATTCTTACGCTTTTATACAATAACTGATACAAGCACACACGCATCCATACAGCCACTCTCACAATCACACACTCTCACTTATAGCCATTTAAATACTCTAACACACATATATACTGCCTTTTACATATGTAGTTACTCGCACATGTACCACTGAGATATACATTCACTCACTAACACACCCATACACACACTCACCCACCCAAGCAGTCCAAGAACAACCACCGGCGGCAGATCCTTCCCCCACCTCGCCGCCAAGACCTGGAACACCCTTCCACTAAGCCTACGACAGACCCAAGACCTGCTGACCTTCAGGAGGCTACTCAAGACCTGGTTGTTCGACCAGTAGCAGCACCCCCCCCCCTTTTTTTCTCCCCAGCGCCTTGAGACCCTCGCGGGTAAGTAGTGCGCTCTACAAATTCTGTGATTGATTGATTGATTGATTGATCACAGATGCACTCTTGAAATCATGCACCCAGTGAATCACCCACTCACACATCTATGTACAGAGTCACACACACCCCACCCACACAAACACTCAGGCAGCCATACAGATACTCAGAGAACCAATCAATAACCCATATAGACACTCATGTAGCTATTCGCAAATCCATGCATCCACTTACACACCAACAAACAGGCGGATACAGACATTCACACAGTTTAGTCACTAACCCATGCATTCAGTAAGATACGTTTAATCACTCACTTGTAGAGTCAGTCACGCACGTACTAAATCATCCATTCAGACACTTATACACCCACTCATTCTTCAATACGCCTTTCCCTATATATATTAAACATATTTAAACTTTACAGAAACACACAGTCACTGGATGAGGTCATCAGTGATGTCATCAGTGATGTCATTTGAGATGTCATCAGTGATGTCACTGACCATGTCATGAGTGATGTAATATGTGACGTCATCAGCAGTGCATTATGGGGCGCGAGTTATAGTTAGCTGAACTAACTATAACGGGGGAATTTCTATGGTTTTGTACAAGTGAAATGTCCAACTAACTATAACTGTCCCTAAAACCTATGGTTTTTTCAGTGAATATATATATAATTACAGCCTTGAAAAATTCACTGGTGTGACGAAACACGTGTCAGCTGTTCTTTCCTGACTGGCTGTTTTTTCCGATTGAAAATACAAGCTTCTATGAGAAACAACACTTGGCTCTGGTTTTTGAATTATTGAATGTACCGATTACTAAAGAGAAGTGGAAACACTTCATGTTGATTATTGTAATGAGTGCTATGGTACCCGTCTTTCATGTTAACATGGAGGCCCTTGGCTAAAGTGTGTTATGCATTCTGGGTAGTATGATGCATTTGTACCATATAGCACCATATTGAAAAGGGGAAAAAAATTGTTGTACAGTTTTGATTACGGACACAGCTGCATGTTACAAGAGAGGTGCGATCTAATTACCATCACTACCTGTTCCAATTGATTGTAATTATCCCCATGGTGGCTAAGTGTAGAGTGGGAATAGGATATCTGAAGCTCCCCAAAGTCCAACACCCCAATGTTACTAAGTTTGGAGTGGGAATAATACATTAAACCACTCAAAGTCAAACACTTTCCCCAATGTGGCTAATTTGGAGTAGGAATAATACATATTGGAAATTTGCCCTTTCGGTGTGGTCACCCTGAATTTTTTGCTTTTTTGCTGAGCTTTGTTTTTGTTGCCCATAGAACTCTGCTTATTTACTCCTCCAGTAGTAAACTACTTGTGCTCCTCCTTTTAACATGCTGAAATTGGTATGCACCAGATTGGCATATATAACTTACCTATAAGTACCTAGTATATGGTACAGAGTGCACTTGTAATTTAAATGTCAGTAGTGGGTTCCAGCATCCATTGTGCCATCCACTGCAGTAACCCAGAAAACCTGCCTCCAGACCTACCAGTGTAGCCTGACTGTGCAGTTTTAACTACCAATGTGACCTGTCAATATAAACCCTTTTTGAAAGATCAACACCTTCCTTTTAAATATTAATGTCACCCCTAAGTAGGCCGAATTTCCATAAGGCAGGGTGCATGGTATAAAAATAAGACATGGAAATGTTTACTCTTCCACATTCTTACAGTGAAAAAGGCCCAAAAGTTATTTTCTCTGTAGCAATGTTTTACATGATTACATCTAATAGTGCTTATTTTGGTTTGGAAGCAGCTAGAAAAGTAATTCACAGACTCTTTATAAAAGTTATTAAACATCCAATTTGATGCTAAAATTGAGTTTTCTATGATTATTAAGGAAAATTTATTTTCAGAAAATTACATTTTCCCTGCCATGAGTCCCTGGAAGCTAATCTGCATTTTGCTCTCCCACTTCTGCCTGCCAGTAATTGGCATGTGAATAGGTGTGAAAGAGGTGCGAACTTGCTCCTAAGACAGGAACAAAAGGCCTTGAGTGCGGGGAGGGGTTGTTATGCCCTGGACAGTATGGGCTGTGGCTGGGCCTAGAACCTTTATTAACTTCAAAGAGGCCTACAGATGTAGCTCCCACCCAGGCCTGTACCCTTCTTGTTTCCCCCATCCTGACAGGCCCCAATCAAAGTGGGCCTCTTGTTGACATCATAGTGCCAAATCCTGCCGGAGTGTCAAAACCTGCTTGACAGATCTGCTGAGGTTTTACATATCACACTTGGGGGGCACTTCAAAGGGTGACCACAGGAGGCCAAGCCAATTCTTCTGTAGTCACTGACTGTTTGCTGAAAACGAAGCTTTTGTTCTACAAGTCTTCTGTCTCTGAAGTTGTTATGGGTACGAGACCTGCCTCAAACTAGATTTTAGTGTAAGATGTGGGAGGACACTAAGATTACTACTGTACATTCCCAACACACACCTCCAGCACTCAGAGCCCATGTTTACTGTGGCTGAAGACTTTTGCCATCTTGAGAATGCACAAAATAGGTAGCATAAGCCCTGGGGACCTTTACCCCATTGGTTAGGAGGTCCCCAGTGGTCATTCGCACCCACCAGCTTGTGCCAGGCATAAATGTGGCATCTCCAGACACCAACTTAAGAACACTCCCAGACCTGTGAAAGATCAGAAGAGAACTGACCCTGCTATCTGAGAACTGAAAAAAGCTTAGAAGACGTAACTTGCTCTCCCTCTTGTACCCAGGACAAAGAAGTGGGCTCCAAGGGTCATAAGGCTGACCGCCTGTTAAAGCTACAGGGACACAACAAGCTGCAAGAGGCCTTTTCCTGCAACTGGCCAGCTAACCAGTGGCAACTGGACCTAGACTGGACCCTCCTGTTGGACTGTTCCTGCCACCCTGTGAGTCTCCAAGTACCCCCCCTGAGATCCTGGGTGGGGTTTGAAGTGTATTACTGTGGTGGATTGGGACATAAAATGACTAAATCAGGGGTGAAATGTTATGCCCCAGACAAACCCATTTGGTGTATCAACCCACGCTCCACAGTGGTCAGTGCCAAGTTGCACCTGAGGCATGTTCTACCCCAACCTTTGATTATGATGGGCATTTTGTGCTTCTTGGTGCTATTTTTTTCTTAAAACTTCATAATTCATATCTTTGGTTCCTCCTATTGGATGTTTGTCATTTTAAGTGTCATATTGTCTATAACATTCTAATCTATTTCTCAAAATCATTTTTTTTAATTGTTTTGAATTTTGACTTCATTACTGTTTTAGTGCTGTCTAAATACTTTACATATGGCCTCTGAGATAATCCTGTCTGCTCTGTGCCATAGATGCCAGGGGGTTGACCTCAGGTTTATTTAGTGACTCTAGTGATTCACCCCAATAAGGACTGTGATTATTACTTGGGGTGGGTACTTACCCACTCAAGAAACATCCCAGTTTTTTATAGTACATTTAACCCACCAAAGTCCAAACTTTTCCTCAGGGCCTACCTTTGTATTGGAAATTGTTCATATCACACCCCACACAGTCCAACAGTTTCCCCAGTGTGCCTAGGTAGGGTGTGGAAATATAAAATATGACAGTTTCCAGATTTCAGCCTTTTCTTCCGGGTGGCTATGCTTGGAATGGTAATAGCGTATTTTGTGCTCCACCAAGTCCAAGACTTTCCACTATGTGGCTATGTTAGGAGTGAGAATAGTAAATCTAAGGCCCCAGAGTGCATCACTTTCCCCAGTATGGCTAAGTGTGGAGTGGGGAATGGTCAATCTGTCACCCCACAAAGTCCAATACTTTCCCTAGTGTGGCTGTGTTTGCGGTAGGGAATGGTAAATCTAACTCCCCAGAGTCCAGCACTTTGTCAAATGTGGGTAGTTTGGAGTAGGAATAGTATATCTTGAACTCCACACTTACCCCAATGTGGCTACTTTTGGAGATGGAATAGTATATTTAACCCCCAGGAGTCCAACACTTTCCTCAACGTGGCTAATTATGAAGTGGAATAGTATATTTAACACTCTACAAACTACAACACTTTCCACAATGTGGCTAGATTTGGAGTGGAAATAGTAAATCTGACAGACTTCAGAGTTTAGCACTTTCTCCAATGCGGCTGCACTTGGAATGGGAATAGTATATTTGGTATCCCAGCAAGTCCAACACTTTCCAAAATGTGTCTACGTTTAGAGTGTCAAATAGTATATCTGACAAACCAAAAAGTCCAACTCTTTCTCAAATTTGGCTAAGTTTATAGTGGGACTGTAAATCTAAACTCCTCAGAGTCTAACATTTTCCACAGTGTGGCTAAAAGTTTGCTGTGGGAATAGTAAATCTGACACCCCAGAGCCAAACACTCTTCCCAGTGTCTTTACATTTTAAGTTCTAATAGTACATATGAAATCCCCAGAGTGTAACACTTTTCCCAATGTTTGTATGATTGGAGTGGGAATAGTAAATACTACACTACCAAAATCAACACTTTCCCCAATGTGCTTCAGTTTGGAGTTGGAATTGTTAGTATTAGCCCACTAAAGCCATACATTAATTAACACATTTTTAAAACATTTATGTTATTTTTTTAAATGTAATATATTTATAACATAGGACACAGTAAGTTTTCAAAATTTTAATTTAAAATTTATATATTTAATATTTCAATAAATGAAAATAACTTTGTGTAATTAAAAATTATATATATATAAAGTTTTTGTTACATAGTCATTCATGATTTAACATTATATTGGTTCTAACATTTTTTTTGTAATATATTTATATCACATTTTCATTGTTACTATTTTTGTTATATATTAATAACTATTGTAGACAAATTAAGTTATATTTATTTATAAGCCTTTTTTATATACATTTAATATGTAAAACATTTTTAATAATATTTTTGACATTTTTAAACATTTTATTCACTTTTTTGCATTTTGTAAACATTATAAGCAGTGGTTAATTCTCTTTATTGGGTGTTTTCAATATATTCGAAACCTTGGACTGCAGTCCGATTACAGAACAGCATACATCAGCGACTCAACATGTTTAGAAGAGAGGAATATTACATATAATATTCAATTAGATTCCCTTCCTCATCTACCCCACACATGGACGAGCCATGATGAGATCTGTTATGAAACAGATATTGTCCATAAATTGTTTTCCCTTTCGGTGAGACATAATCAGTCTGTAGGCTCTGATAAGATGTCTATTTGATTACTGGACTCCAAACTAGTCACATATTACTGAAGTGGGCCCCAGAAACCCTGTGGTCTTGTTCATGGTAGCGTCTGGATATAGTTCAGTAAGTTCCCCACACCTGATCATGTCCTCCAGCCAGGGTTGGCATTGGGTTATGACTTTTCCTCCCCATGTCATTGCCACCCAGCAACGACCCAGCAGAGTCGCCATAGCGAAGAGCTTTCTGTGATGTTTGGGGGCGTCTTTCATATAACCTAGCAATGCCATCATCGGGGTGGCTGTTGCCGCAGAATTTTTATTTCAATTTTTCTGCAGTTTTTTTATTGGTGGCTGCATTTTGTAGTCTGTCTTTTTCGTTGTAGTTTAGTGGCTGGTTTTGAGCGTGACGGTTCCTAATTACGGATCACAGTGCAGGTAAAAATCGTGTCTAACTTACTTATTAGTTACTTAGGATCATGGGGAGTAGATTGATACTTCGGTTAAATGTTGCAAGCTAGATTTAATTAGTATTGGGTCTGATGTAGAAACATCAGCTTTTTACTTTACCAGAGTTAAAAAGGTGGATCACAGCTGGCAGACCAAGTATTGAGATTCATTGCCTCAATGGGAAGGCTTCACAGACCAGAGGAGTCAAAAGCACTGGTGACAGATTGGGATGTCCCTGGTTTTCACCTGGTTCATTGCAGGCCTCAGGAAATTGAAGAGGAGACTCTTCCCTGTTGCTACCCAGTCTTCATACAGCAAATAGAGTGAGGAAGCAGAGAAGCAATGGATATCAGCTGCAGAAGCATAGTCTAGATCAGGGTCGCCAACCTTTTCTAGAAATAGATTTTTTCTGATGAGTGAAAATAGTCTTGAGCTACTAATGTCTTGGACCATTGTTGCTGTAGTGACCACATAAAATACAATTACAATAACAACACCACACCTTGAAGGATTACTAGTAGCGTCCTTCAGATGTATGTCACAATATTGTGTGACAAAATATTGTCATGCCAAAATATCATATCCAGATATTTGACTAACATATTATCATGAAAGTGCTTATATGCAGGTATATATAGATTTACTATGATTAACTCCACATACCTTGCTGCTGTTTTTGTTTGCTCTGACATGCACTGGGCCCTGCTGACCAGGACCCGGCACATGTGCTCTGACCCCTCAAAGTCTATGTGCAGTTGGCTAATCCCAGATTGGCATATTTAACTTACCTAAAAGTCACTAGTATACGGTACACATTTTACCCAGGGATAATAAGTTAAATGTCACTACTGGACTGCATCACTTATTATGCCACCTCTACATTGACAAGGTGAAAGCATGGCTTCAGGTCTGCCACTGCCTCCTAGTCAGGTAGCTTTTAAACTGCCAAACCGACATGGCAAAATAAACCCTTTTGCCAGGTCAAAAACCGTCCTTTTTTAATATTTAAAAGTCACCCCTAGGGAAGGCCTTAGTAGCCCACAAGGCAGGGTGCTAAATGTTAAAGAGAAGTACATGTTCCTTTTAACCTTTAAATGTCCTGAGAGTGCAAACTCAAAATTTTCGTTTTCACTGTAGCACGGCCGGTGGCTCCATTAGCTAACATGGAGTTTCCCTAGCCCACATGCTAAGTGCTAACTTCCATTTAGGACCATGAAACCTAATACGCCAAGATATCAAATTCATCATTATATTAAACCCAACTTAATGCTTAAGTAGGAATTAATGTAACCTTTAATACAAGGATGACTTCAGAAAGTCACTGCTTTTAAAATATCCTGCTAAGAGATGTGAAGCACTCCCAGAAAGGGGAACAAAGGGTCTGCTAGAGGGAGGAGGTGTGACATTCTCTTGCCAGGATGGCCTAAGGGCAGTGACCACATATGGCCCAGCTTCAAATGGGCTACCACCTCTGAGAGCAAATGTGAGTCACACCTCTACTTACCAGCTTCTTTGTGTAGATAGACAGGTTGGCATGTCGTCCAGAGGGGGAAAACCCATTGCAGAGCTGGTTTTCTAGGAGGTGTGGCTCCATATACTGGACACACCTCTGGGCTGTGCCCGTGGCTCTGTATCAGGAAAGAGGAGCCCTGACATCTTGATGTGGGCAGAGAGAGGAACTATGGCATTGTTTAGTGAAACCACACAGGAAATTATGTAAAAGTGGGTATGGCTGCCCTGTGGGAATCATAACCCAATTGGCTAGTGAGCCCTCCCCACCCATAAACTTGTAATTGGCATAAAAGTGGCACCTCTAGCATTCAGCTTCAGAACACTGCTGGACTGGAAAAGAACAGAAGAAGTACTGCACCTGCTGAGCCTGTGGATCCCAGAAAGGTTGGCTACACCAGGTAAGATTGCACCTACTGCACCTACTGCACCTCCTGGACCAAGACAGGACTTCTGAAAGAAAAGGGTTGCAGCTGCTGTTGAACCCTTGGAGAGAGACCCCAAGGACTGGACCTGCCCCTACGTGTGCCAATGACCAGTGAGTGGATGTCAAGCTTCAGGGGCACAAAAGCTTCAGGGACACAAAAGCTAAAGAAGCCATTCATCTGAAAAGTGCCCAGCTGACTAGTTTCCCTTGGACTTGCTCTGATGGTGTAGCTGAGCAATCCAGTTCTAGCCCCCAAGAGGGCCCTCTAAGGGACTGTACCCTTGACTAGTGCTAGAGTGTACTCTTTTTCACCACAGGACTGCAACGTTTGAGCCAAAGATAATGTTTTTTGATCACAGAGCCCGAGGCTCATAGACTACTGCAGCTTGCCTGTTTGTAAGTAGCCTTGAATGGAGTTGAGAACCAAGGCTTTCACCAGACCCCTTGACTTCACTGATCCATCGACATCGAACCCAAGGTTGGACTCCAGCTGCAGTGGACCCCACCAACCTCACCGTCAAAAATAAAAAAAAATTAAAAACCCAGAAACATTTCTAAGTGCAAAGATAAAATCTTGTTCATTACCAACTTGGCGCTCGCATCCAACCCCGACTTCCATTGTGGTTGGCCTGAAACTTTGACTTTGCCCCAAATCCTCACTTTTGAATCTCATAGCTAACCGCTCAGAGTGAAAAGCAGTGATTTACCAACTTATTAAAACTTTTCCAAGTGATTCATACAAATTTTGAAAAAATCATAACTCTGTATCCCTTCATCTCCTTTTTGTTATTTTGGTGGGTATTTAAAGATAAAAATATGTACTATTTTTTATAAATCGGAGTGGGATTTTTATTGTGCTATTTTAGTTATTGGCTGTTTTGGTGCTGATAAATGCCTTACACTAGTTTTCCTTTAAGTTAGGCCTGGCTGCTCTGCGCCACAGCTACCCAGGCCTAGGCCAAGGTTTTATTTAATGAACTCTAACTGGACCCGACACAGAATTGTGACATTATTATTTGGTGAGGTCTCTCACATTCAAGAAAAATAGATGTGGAGTTAAGAATGTAAATAAAATGAAACTAACCTATAAATGCTTAAAATGCATTCAGATGACTAACGAAATAGCAGCCACAGCAGAAAGTGCCCACTGGTTCAACAGGAATACTAACAGTTATAACTCTCTTCAACTCAGTTTGAATTGTCATTCAAAGAGCAGCTTTAAATGTGTCCTGGTTTTTTAATAATTTTGCTTTTGAACATCAGTATATCCGTTTCTCCAAACATGTTTTTCTATCAACTCTGCACTTTCCACATTGGGTTAGCACACCCTAAGAACATTTTTTTTTTTTAAACCACCACCATTTTTGCCACAAAAATCCGGTTTTATGCATGGGCCCTAAAAGTTAGCTTGTGATTTCCCTAGTACAAATGCACCACATTGGCAGAGTCTGCTCCACATGCCAAGGTATTACCATCACATGCCTGGGAGGCCTAATTTGATGCAAAAAATGGCTACATTATGCCAAAGATGCCCACCATTATGTCAGGACCACAATTGTTCCATGGCTTTCCACCATAATGCTGAGAGCATGTCAGTCATGGACAGTATTATTCCAAGGATGGTAACAATTATGTGATAGCCTGCCCAAATTAGGCCAAATATACTCACAATATTGAAAGGATAGCTAGCGCTATGCCATGATTAGTGCAAGGATGGCCAAATCCCACTGCTGCCACCAATGTGAGGAAATGTGGATTATAATATGGTGTGGTTGTGCGACTTCACCAGGTAATAATGACACAAACCCGTATCAAGTGCAGTCAGGTTTGTTTGTAAAATCTTAGCTCAGTCTGGGTAGCTGTGGCTCAGAGCAGCCAGGCTTTTTCAAAGGAACAAGTGTAAAGCATTATGAAGTACCAAACCAGTTGAAAAATAAGATAATAACACCAAAAAAACCTGACATCAATTTATAAAATGTTTGTATTTTTATCTGTAAATAGATTACTCAATGACAAAAATCCACCAGAGGGTTCTGGAGATATTAATTTTTAAAGAAACAATAAATCACTGCTTTTCACTGAATGCAATAAATCTTTATAATCTATCTTAGTTTAGTGTTAGCCACAACAAGCAAGCTGAAACAGCTATATGGGCACTCTGGCTAGCCAATGGGATACCAGGTCCCCTCCCGCCTGATGAGGACTTCCTGAAAAGTGTGGCATCTATGCAGCCCAGAATGCACAATTATGCCCACTTCCAACATGGCAAAACCCTTCTCTCTATGTGTGGAGCTTCCTAACCCAACCCAGATGTGTGGCTACCTGAGGGCTTCAGTCCCTTTGCAATAACAGTTTGATAACAGCTTCTCCCTCTCTTCCCGAGATGCCAGCCTGTCTGCTAAAACAAAAGAGCAGCCCCCTCCATGTGTGACTACAATTTGCTTGTCAAAGATGCCATCCCCCTTTGAAGCTTGCCTTTTGGGCTTACACCCACTCTGGCCATCCTGCCAGGAGGAGGTCACACCTTTTTTCTTGGCAGGTCCTTTGATCCTGAGGGTTGTTTTCACCTCCCCCCCCAAAAAAATGTGGGGGGGAACCTGCAAAAAGCTATTGTCTTACACCCAACATATGTCAATTTTTGCCATTATTGTGCCAGTGCGGACATTATGGGGCTGATTACAATGGCGGGCGGACTTTGTCCGCCCGCCACCGTAGCGGTGATTGGGACCGCCCGCCAGACATGCGGCGGTCCCACCACTGCAATTAGGATGCGACCGCCATACTGGCGGGTGCATCCTGGGCCTTTAACATTGCGGGCGGTGCTGCTGGCTGCAGCACCGTCCTCAATGTGAAAGGTGCTTGCACCGCATTTCCCTGCACCATGTGACAGGCACCACGTGGTGCCTGCCACTTGGTGCATGGAAATGCAGGGGGTACCATGGGTACCCCCAGTGCAACGACACCCCCATATGGGGGGCCTGCAACGGGCCCCCAAACCCAATCCCCGCCATGGAAAGGCCTCCTAAAACCCACATCCTAATATGGCGGACGGTGCCTGCTAGGCACCACCACCATATTAGTGGCCTTGCTCCGCCCTCCAGGCAATCAGAGCGATTGCCACCGGTGGAAAAGTGGTGGACGGACTTTGCATCCGCCGCGATACCCACCGCCATCCTAATATGGTGGTGGGTAATTCTCTATTTGATGGTGGAACGATCGCCACCTCCGGCCCAGCGGTGGCGATCGTTCCGCCATCGTAATGAGCCCCTATGTTAAGAGTTGTCTAATTGTGCCAGAGATGAACCCCTTAGGGGTACCATAAATATTTGGTGTTCCCTGACACCTGGAATGTCTCCCAGGTTGAGGCAATATCTTTCAAGGAGTGACACAATACCAACCACATACAAAAAACGCACATAGTAGAACACATATGCATACCTATTCACAGAGAACCATTTAAATAAATACACATGCACACACCACTACCACCATCTGACACAAACAAGGCCATTACCTATCTCCACTCTCAATCCAGCTTCCGATCTCCTTGGCTACAGGACTACTAACACATGACTAATACCATACTTCCACTCTCTCTCTGGCAGTCCCACACACTAGCTACTCTCCTATGGCTATTGCTGGCCCTTCCGGTCCCCTGTTCACAGGTGACCCTCTGAATTACATGCTGTGCTGGGCTGCACTTCAGGGAGCTAATTCCAGGGTACTGGTGAGCTACGAATACCTCAGGGGCTACCCATTGGATGCCCCTGATCTAGATGGAGGAGGCTCCACACAGAGAATATGCCTGGCTTGAGTAACAGGATCTCTCCCATGCTCAAGACAACTTTGTTTTTCTCCATTTGATGTCTCATTGGTGGGACAAATCTTCACTGTCCGTTTGGTTTTATATCAAGGACAGCAAAGCCAACCAGAATGCTCCTGTGCAAGCGTCAGCCAAATTGAAGCCCTCCTGACATCACTCCAGAAAGTCTGACTTTATATTGTGACATCAACCCAAAAGTCTGATCTCAGACTGTGATATCAGTTGAAGACTCTTTTGCCAGATTGGTTCATCACCACAAGAACATGATGTTTTACTGTGACATCTCATATGGAGCAAGAGATCTAACCACATTATTCCTGGGCCTTTGGCGAAGCCTAGCTCATCGTGAAATGCATTAAGGAGAATGGAGATATATAGGAAAAGCAGTGATATATAATCTTAAATTATTGCTCTCCAAACTAGATGATTTAACCATTCCCCCTCCCCGCCCCTCAGGTGGGACAGATACCAGAAATGTGAGTGCTGTTAGTCTTTCTATGGTCAAAACAATTTAAAACGTGTTGGCATTATTTAAAAGATGCATCATGCTCTATCAATAATTTGAACATTGTTGGAGGTAGGTGGAGGAAACATAACTAAAAGGAACTACTCCTTAAGTTATCACCCCTACTCTTGCTTTGACCAGCACAAGGCAATCTATGAATACTGGCCTGGAAGAGTCAATTACAGATGTTCATACTTGGATTACCTTAAAAAACAAAATCTTTAAAGCAAACTAAAGATTATCATAATACTACCCTAGCTCCCTAATCCTTAGTATACTAGGGACTTGGCAGCTTCTAAGAGATCATGCAACATACTAGAAATAGTGCAATGTAAATATTACTTCCGGGCTGCAAACATTAAATACTATTTTGCCATCAAAAACTACAGACAGCTAGTCAGGGAAGCCCTGACTCTTTTTTCAACCTGGAGACATTTTCAAAATACTAAATAAGTTTGTCAAACGCACTCCCTGTGTTGCTGCTACTCAGGCTAGAATTAAACGTTTGAGCCGCTCTCATCATTATTCATCTCTAAAATATAAACTCGACAATTATCTTTTGATGCCAATGCCGTCAAATCTAAATGCACTATGTCTGTTGAAAAAATATAACTTTAACTCTGCTCCCTGAATTTTCTTCCACTAATGTCACTGACAATAACACTACTATTCCAGCGACCAAATCTTTGCTCTGGTTATATATTTCATTTAGTCTCCAAAACACTGTGGGGTCGATTCCGATCTCGGCCGGTAGGGCTCCGAATCGGATTCGGCTTTACCGGATCCAATTCGGACGCCCTGTTTCCGACCGAGTCGGACGTGCGTCCGGGCGAACGAGTACGATGCGAACGTACGCGAAATCGCCGACCGACTCGTTCGCGGGACCCAACCGCTCCGACCTACCGACTCGCACGGACACGACTCGCACCGCGCAATGGAGACGTTCCCCGGCCGGGTAAGTACGATGCGCACCGCGAGCAGTGCGACCGACTCACGCCGTCCGGCGCCAAAGAGCAGTCGGAGCCGCACTTTGGGGGTCCGTGTCGGACCCCCCTGTACGCCTGGCCGCGCGAGTCGCACACAGCACACATATAAAGAAGAAAATGCCTCTATGGATTGTTTTTGTGCAGGAAGGTGCCCCTTCCAGCACAAAAACAATCTTGCCGACAACACAGGCACCCTTACACCATGGTGCAAGGGTTCCTGTGTTGGTGCTAGGCTGCAGAAATGGCGCCAGCATCGGGGTAAAGGACAGGAATGCACCATATTAGATAAATGTTGTGCATTCTTGCCCTTTCCCTGTGGTGCAGGGCAGCGCAGCATGGTAACTTGCTGCTCTGGCCTCTGCCACCAATCCCATAAATATGCACCATAATCTCTTTTTTGGGAGTCAGAGATCTCCGGCAAGACAAAGCTGAAGGCTGTAGCTAACAAGGGCTCCACGAGGCCAGATACTCTCTCTGCGAGGAGCCACTGAACAGTATTTCCTGGTGCGGAGAAGAATGTGGTGGGAAGAGCCACAAAGTCAGGCCAATCAGCGACACACCTTGGGCAAATCAATGAGCAGGTAGGACCCAGTCTCCTCTCTGTTCTCAGAGCACTTTTTGCCCAAAAAAGTCCCAAGGTTTGGATTTGGGCTTTCTGGGCACCTTTAGCACCACTTCCAATGGTCCAGGGATGGAGAGGTACCACTTGGAGGGTCAGGACCTACTCAGGCAGGGTCCAGGTGGGGGGTCAAGATGATTTTAGCCTTTTCTGTCCCCTAGGCTCTGATCAGGAGGCTAGCCAACTAGCCCTTGGAGTGACTCTGGTAGTCCTGGGTTCATGGAGATGTTCAAGGCACAGCAGCTGGGCCAACCTCTTGGGGTTCAGGGCAGGCTTCAGGCCGCAAAGTAGTCCTTCTTGTTGTAGCAAAGCCGTCTTCTGAGCAGCTGGCAGTTCTTTGATTGTCCTTCTGAGGACCAGCAAGTGAACTGAAGAGTGGGTCTGAGGGCCCTATGTTTATATCTGGTGCCTCCTTTGAAGTAGGAGAAGTTTCTAGAAATTCCTCTTTCAAAAGGGCCTGGAATTTCCTGCCTCCCTTCCCTGACTCCATCCTGGCTACAGGCACAAAGGATTAGTGTGAAGTTCTTTGTGTAAAGGCAGGGCACACCTGATTGACTTGCAAGTGGGGCTGTGCCAAGCTCCGCCCCCCATTCTGACAGACATGGCCCATCCAAGCACACCTAACCCCTCCATTGGGTGGCTGTCTTGAAGGAATATACAAAGGCCAACTGCCACTCAGGAATGAGCTGCAGGCACCAAATAGGACAGGGAAATGCCAACTTTATAAAAGTGTAATTTTCAAGCTTTTGACTTAAAATCCATCTTTACCATTAAAGGGGATTTTGAATGACAATTTCGCAGACACCAAATATGACTTTCCTATCTGCTCCCAATCAAACGTTAGCACTTATTAAGTGTAATAAGGTAATCCAATGTTATCCAATGTTATCCAATGGGAGAGGTAGGCCTCACAGTAGTGAAAAACAAATTTGGTAGTTATTCACTACCAGGACATCTAAAACCTAAAATTACACATCCAACATTTTATTTACAATGCACCCTGCTCTATGGGCTTCTAGGGCCTACATTAGGGGTGGCTTATATGTAATAAAAAGGGAGTTTTAGACTTTGCAAAGGGGTTATTTTTCCAAGTCGAATTGGCAGTTTAAAACTGATAACAGGCTACAATGGCAGGCCTAAGACATGTTTTAAGGGGCTACTTAGGTGGGTGGCATAAAAAGTGCTGCAGGCCCACTAGTAGCATTTAATTTACCAGCCCTGGTTTTGTGGTATACCACATTACTAGAGATTTATAAGTATATGAAATATGCCAATGAGGTGTAAGTCAATTTTATCATATTTTAGGGAGTGAGCACAAGCACTTCAACATTGGTTAGCAATGGTAATGTGCAAAGAGTAATAAGGCCAACAAAAACGAATTCAGCAAAAATAGGTGGAGTGAAGGCAAAAAAATTGGGGGATTACCAACCTAAGGCTGATGGGTCTCACCAATATGCTAGGTCATGAGGAAATAAATATTAATTAAACATGGAATACAATATCTATAAAAAACAAGTAAGAAATATATGATGAAGTGCATAAAGTTATGAAATACTTTTCTTGACTGCAGGTAGCAAGAAAAGAGGACTTGTTGTTCACATCCAAAACGTTTATAGTGTTCCCTGTTGATGAATGGTTACTGCCATTAAGACTTTATTCTGTAGTTTGTTTCTCAGTTCACCACGTGAGCTCTAGCTTTTGTCATGGCTGCTATATAAGTAAATGTAGGAAAAGAAGGCATAATTCTTGCATCCTTTTCTTTAATAAAATCAAGAGTTTCTTTCAATAAAGCTAAGAAAATCTCCATTATGAGTGCCCTGGAAGGGGTGGAGGTATTTACTGGACTTGGTAAATATCAACACTTCAGGGTGAGACATTAACCAGTGTAGTAAATACCTCGTATTCTGAGTATCCCCAAGAAAAATGGGCTAATATATACAGAATTGCTACTTTTTGCTAAAATTCTGCTTGTTCCATAATTTACTAAGAATTTTTCACCCAATACATTTCAGCTTATTTGACCAGCCAATATTTATTAGGGGAGAGATGCGGGTTGCAATAATGAGTTCAATACTCAAAATTATGTTATTAACAAGGCACTCATAATCGGAGTCTGAACTTGTCATAAATGAGCACAACTCATTGAAAGAACAGATCTGATTAAATCAGAGGTTAGAACAGAAAGTTAGGACTGCTCATTTAGCAATTAAAATGCCCTAGCAGCAAATGTTCAGCAGAGCAGCCTCGACTTTCCAATGTGGGTTTAAAAAATGCACAGATTATTTAGCATAAAAGGAAGTAGGTTCATTGCAATGGCATCAGGTGACCTCAAAATGTGCTTTGTAACCAAAGAGCCATTCTGTTATAAGACTGTATGAAAGTCCTGGGGGCTCTTCATAAAATGCAGGGGCTATTCACAAAGGTAACTTACACTTTTGAGCAATTTACATGTGTAATTCACTCTGACACTTTTGAGTAACTGTTGGCTATTCACAAAATCCGAGTGTAAAGTTACTCAAAAGCGGAAGAGTAAATTACACATGCAAATTACTTGAAAGGTTGTTACCTTTGTGTTGTGCTACCTTTCCAAACCATTTACCACCATGCAAGCTGGAAAACTGGCACTGCTACAACTCTTCAACTATTTAAGACAGGAGTCAGTCCAAAGCTATGTCAGATACTGTTTCTTTGAGTAAGCTGTACAAAGCCATTTTGTGGTTGCGAATCCTGTCATTTTATGAATCCTATGGTTTGTTACCACAAAATGTCTTTTTGCTACCTACTTGACCCATTTTATGAGACAGAAACCATTTAGGACTTGCAAAATGGGTTTACTGATACATTCTGAAATGTAATTAGAAAATGGCATGGGGGTAACCTCCTAATTGTGACTATAAATAGTATGTATCAATGGTTTGCAATCAATTGCAGCAGCAAATCATTGAAAAAGTCACTTACTCCTCAAAAAAGGTGGTAACCCATTTGCAAAGGGAAAGCTATCCCCATTGGACAGCTTCCCCTTTGGGAATTGTATAGGAGGACGTGGAGGGGCCCAGGCAGTGGTTAACGGAAACACTGTCTGTTCCCCTCAATATTTTCCCAAATAGATTTTTTTAAAGCAGCATTGGTTCTTTAAGGAACGTGGACTGCTTTAAAAAAAAAAGTTCCAGTTTGGGTCTGTAGTTCCTTGCAGGTCACCAATCCTGTCTTTGTAGCCACTTGTATGCAAATATTGAAATGCCTAATTAATATTAATTATGCATGTCCTTCTGTGACACCCTGCAACTGGAGATTTTGCAATGAGAGCAAATAGTACATAATTATATTATACACTGCTTGCAAAAAGTCTGTGCACAGCTTAGGACCAGGTTTCGAGACCACTCTTTTGGTATATTTGGCCCAAGATGAGATAGGGCTCTTGGAAGCGTAACAAAGGTTATAAATAGTTTGAACAGGTAAGGAGTATGTTGTTAACCCTGTTGTATTTATAAGCTGCTTTAGACAGCAACAGTAATATTTTAAGTTCTGCACCAGTTACAGCCCTGCCATTTTGCAAAGCATGGGTATGAATTACCTAAAATAACTTTTCACCTCTGTGCTCTGAGACACTCAGCATCATGTTATACATTTTTAAAAAGTCTGAAGCTGAAAGCTTTTTCAGGTGAAACCTAAGAAGGCTAAAGTGGCCTTGTGAGTATTGAAGTGATAGGCAGAAGTAGAGACTTGATGAACCTAAAACAATATCTGCATTAGCGATGTACACAACCGCATACAGAATTATGTATGAATACCGCAGACAGTGCGTAGGCTTTACACATTGCTGCCAAGTGGTTTGATGCCAGGAGCAGGGATGTAGCTATCGAGAACGCAGTGAGTGAACTGGTGCTGGGACCTATTGATGTGGGGGCCCACAGCACCCCAATTATGGCTGCTTTTAGCTACCCAAACAAGGGCAGGGACATTTCCTTGCTTTTAGGAGGGTCCATGTGTGAAATCTTAAGTAAGTCCTTACTTTTATTTTAACTGCACTTTGATTGCAGGTATTTTTTTCGTCCATACTCACAAAATCCTATTAGTCCCAGAATGCAACATACTGTTGGCTAAAACGTCCACTCTGGTTAAAGGTATTAAACATGGCATGGGGTATCTTGGAAGGTATGTTTACATGCTATAACTGCTTAATTGATGGTCCCAGGCAGCAGTATTGAGCAAAATGTTTGAGTTAATGCTCATAATCAGCTTCAATAGATAACTAATATATCAAAGGAAATGAGTCAGTTCAGTACAAGTCACTTTATTTCGTCAACCAGGGCCATAAAAGTACAGACAATCTAAAATGCATATAATAAATAGAGCACACTTAAAATTCAACAATAAGACAAGTCAAAAGTTAAAAAAACATACATTATCACAGTTATTATAAATGATAGAGAAAAATACTTGACTAAAGTTCATTAGTTATCTAAAAAACATATAAAAGTGTACACAGTTGCTTATAATAAGGGACGGTACCATTATATCGGGATAGTAACAAAACGACAATAATGACGTACAAAATAACAGCACACTTGGGTAGAATCCTCTAACAGGGCAACAAAGAACTTTACTGCGGAGCACCCACATAGCACCCGGGAATTTAGTGATGGAAATGGCTATTACTGGGCGAGGATCTGATCTAAGAATACGAAGGGCTTCCTGATGGGTATATACTCCTAGTAACCTACATACAGGTGCAAGCCAAGTTTGCCGAGGTGATGTATAGCCTGGACAGGCAAACAATACATGGGAGATGCTCTCTCTTTAAAGGTTGCAGGTAGGACAGCAAGTGTCTCCTTTGCTCGCCCAACCAGAAGTAAACACTCTGAGGGGTAGAGTGCCTATTCGGAACTGGAAATATAATTTCCTATGGAAAGGAACAGATACTAAATCCCAGAATGACTCAAACCCCGTGTAGACTTGATGTCAATGAAGTCACTGGTCAGCTTAGAGCAGGCTGCTCTCCGAGATTTCTCAGCCAACGCCAGCGACTATTATTTCTTTTTTAACACAGTCTTAGTTGGAAAGACAGTTGAAGCCGGGTGATCCCACAAATCATGCTGACTTCATGTTTGAGAGTCATGGAATTTTATAAAATTGGTCAGCCTTCATGACATCCTTTAGGCTTTCCACATAATGGGCAAGCTCGGGAGTGGTCCACACGCGTCTTCAATACAGTAGGGTCCGTAGGCGGATTTTACCTGATGCCTCTGTAACTCCCAAGTCACTAAATAATGGATATAACGGGGTAGTAGGTGGAAGGGAAGTAAGATTCCTAAATAATTTATTCTCAGTTTTTATAAGGTCGTCATGTTTAGAAAAAACACATAATTCAGCCCCGCATAGAGCTGATCCCAAAGCTTTGGCCTCATAGATCGTAAGTGCAGATGAAATAGGTTTGGTATGGGATGTAGAAAATTCCTTGAGTATCACACCCGAAATCTGATTGATTTTAGTGGTTGCCTTATTGATATGAAGGTGCCAGGACATGCCCTCCGCAAATGTGACCCCTAAATATGCAAAACAATCAACCCTCTCAAGAGGAACTACCCCCGTAAGTAGGCCACCCTTAAAGAATCTGGGTTGATTAAAGTACGTCACCTTGGTTTTAAGAGTGTTCATCTCCAAACCATGTGCAGCACAGAACTCATAAAAATGAATCAGAAGTTTCTGAATCCAGATGGGGCATCCGCTTCCACTTGAGACAAAAAAGAAATAATGTCATTAATAAAGAGTGAGAACAGAGTGAGAGCCAGGACACAGCCCTGGTGAACACTCTTGCAAACTGGTACCCTTTCTGTCAACTGAGCCAGCCCCCCCCAAGCAGATACGCTCATAATTATCCTTCTGCAAGCGAATTAAAAGTGATAAAATGTCAGGGGGCATTGCCAGATAAGCCAAGACACTCCAAAGGCCCGGTCAGGGAATCAAATCAAAAGCAGATTTTAAGTCGATGAAAGCGACGTAAAGGCTGCCCCGCCGATCAGAACAGTTCTCCAATAGATTAACACAAAGCGGAAAACCTGGCCGATGGTTGAGACCCTACACCAAAAGCCTGCTTGAAATGGACTGAGAACATCACTTTCCACCATCCAGTCTTGAATTTTATTAAGAAGACATGGACCCCATTTTTTTAATGCAATCTAAAAGACTTATTGGAAGGTATGGAATGGTTGCCTTTGTATGTATAGGTAATACTATGGCACCTTTGCAGGAATCAGGGATGGCTGCAATTGCATTGGCCAGAACTAAGATATAACGCGACCAGGCCCCTATGTCAGATAAAAAACATATCTGCTGGAATACCATCAGGACCAGCCGCTCGTCCATGCGAGACAGCTTTCAGGGACTGGACCATATCAGAAATTTCAAACATAGGCGTAGCACTAGTAATTGTCTGGGAGGCTGTAGTAGCTATTATCTCTGTAGAGTCAACAGAATCATCACAATAGAGATTATGAAAATAGTTAACCCAGTCACAAGCTGCAACGTTATTGGTAGAATCCAATGTAACTGTAGGACGGCCCTGTGACACCAACAGTCTCGGCAGAACATATATACAAAAGGGCCATCCACCTCTGTTCATCCCAGTCTCTTTTGGCTTTGGAAATATCCTTTTTTTATTCCTTCCTTAGCACTGCAATATGGGCCATATCTTTCGTTTTTATGGCATTAACTAAAGAACGATTTGTTGTACAACATTCTTTATTTTACCACAATTGATGTTGACCCATATTATTCTGATTCCGTGTATTTGGAATGGTAAAAAGGGATAGAATGCAATCAAAGAATGCCCCATGTAAAGGCATCATTTGATCAGGAAAGATGGTTTGGGCCTCCAAAATGTGGCTAAGAACTTATTCAAGGTCTTCATGGATAACAGCCAGAATTTCAGGGCGAGCGACAATCTGGTGCCATTTCAGATGATGTTTGCCTGCAATCAAGGCAACTTCCCTAGTATAGGAAAGTGGGTGAGAATCTGTAGGAATAAGCTCACAGAAAACCTGAAATGTTACGGATAGGGGTTTATGATCGATTTCAGTTCATTCTAACACAGTCATGTCAATGACTGCTGGCTATAATCTCAGATCGACAAGAATATAATCTATGCAGCTTGTGTGGAAAAACTTATTAAAACTAAGAGTCAGACCATCAGATTTGTAGGACAAGATGTTTGGAACCCTGAAGCCTTCAGTGTTTTGAAGTTGTTATGGAACAGTTAGAAATATGTGATTTTTCCAGTATATTTATTATCTAGTTCTCAAATATATTTTAAAATGTCATGCCCTTTTTAGGTCTCGCTACAGGCCACTCTAGTTTTTGGGAAGTACTCAAACCATCAGTTCTTTACAAAAGTACAATAAGAGATTGTATAGAGAGATAGTGGGCTTTCTGTCATCCCACATCAGCTGTTGTCTTTCCTGTGTTTTGTCATGACTTGCCATTACTTGGATGGGCTGTCAGTCTATCAAGTCCAAGTTATTTTGTAGATGGCTACATTGACCCATTTGTGTTTCCATTACTTTTTGTGATGGGACATGAAGTAATTCCGTTTTTTAATTTGAAGATGTGCCATGATGTGCACCTTGTAATTGAGAGACTGTTTGTTCTTTTATTTGTTTACTTTTCTGACACTTTAACCCCTTGGCCCGGGGCAAATTCCGCCGCAGTGCGAGAGGGGGCGGGGTTGGGCGTGGCGCTCCCGTACTCAGGATGGCTCCCGGCCGTCATAAATCACGGTGGGCATGTGCTCATGATGGCCGGGAGCCGTCCGAACTCCGCCCACTGATTAATTTCCCCGCACAGGCGGGGAAATAATACCGCGTGGGCGGAGCGGCAATGTTCGGACGGCTCCCGGCCGTCATGAGCACACGCCTACTGTGACTCATGACGGCCGGGAGCCGTCATGAGCACTCAAGTGGTTAACTGACAATTTGTCTTTATTCTTTAAATTCTTCCCCACAGCTCCTCCAGAAGGTCAAAGTCTCCATTCATCTTATCCATGATCAGCCAGTACCAGCAGGAGACCTCCCTATTCAAGCTCCGTCGAGCTCCCTATATGCTGCTTCTGGTCGCGGGCCCACCCCTAATTTGCCAGATCTTAAAGGCTGAGATATGCCCCAGGGAACCGCTTAGAGAGTTTTCGTCTAATATTAGCTTTCCATTCTGCATCAGCTACACCCACCTCTCTACTCCTGCTTCCTTGATAGTGAGACTCACTTAACAAATTGTTGGACGATCAGAGAGCTCAGTTAGACTAAGCTATAGAAATAGAAGCAGTGAGGAAGACAGTCATATTAAGTCAGAGAGGGAAAGCTGTGGGACCAGCCGGCTTACCAAATGAGTTCTATCTAGCCTTAGGGGAGGTGATAATCCCTTTTTTGACACAGCAGTTTGGTGAAATATTAGGGGCGGGCATCACTTCCACCTCCATGGGGAGAGGAGGTGGTCATCTTAATGTTGAAACCAGGTAAAAACTGCAAACTGTGTGAGTCATAGAGACTTATTTCATTTTTAAATAATGATTACAAGCTGTTCAGTAGTATTTTGGCCAAAAGATTAAGTCTGGTGGTGGGGACTCTGATTCACAAGTATCAGAAGGGCTTTATGAAGGGTAGATACCTTTATGAGCTCATGCATGAGCTAATTGGCACTGTCGATCTCGTCACTACCTTGGGGATGCTCCTTGTGGTTGTCACCTTAGACGTAACGAAGGCGTTTGATAGAGCAAATTGGTCTTATTTGAATGGCATTCTAAAAATTAACAACACAGGGGAGGAATTTAGAAGTGTGATCCAAAGAATTTATTCCACTCCCTCAGCCAAAATTCTTATCAATGGCAGAGTTTAAGATCTTGGGTGGGATGAGACAGGGTTGCCCTCTTTCCCCCCTGCTTTTTAATCTATACATTGAACTGCTGGTGGGGAAATGCAAAGAGGAAAAGGGTATTACGCAATTACGTGTGAGAGGTGGGAAAAAAGATCTCCCTTAATGCTGATGCATTGATGATATATACTGCCAAATTAAAAGAGTACCAGAAGTAGAGCAATTGATGCGGGACTTGGGGAAGGTATCAGCAAGACAGAGATAATGAGGTGGAATATGGGGGAGCCTCACCCTGGAACAAGCATTGGAAATGCAATCGGTCCCGCATTTGTTTGAGTTGGAGCTATTGGCATTGTAAATGGCAATGTATTCTTCTTATGTGTTATGGAGTGTATGTAAGTGGTGTGTAGTGGAACTATAAGGGTTGGATTGGATTAGTTAGTTGTGTAATTGTGTGGTGTGGAATTGTGTGGTGTGGAGTGGATTTGTGTAGTGGCATTATGTGGCATGGTGTGCTGTGGAAATATATGGTTAGCAATTATGTGGCATTCAGTGTAGTGGCATTATGTGGAGTGGGATTGTATGTTGTGGAGTGGTAAGTAGTTCAGTTTAATTATGTGTTGTGCTGTTGAACTTTGTGGCACGATGTGGAATTATGTGGTGTGGATTGGATGTATGTGGTGTGTTGTGTAATTGTGTTGTTGAGTTGTATTATGTGATTTGGTGTTAAATTATGTGGTGTGGACTGGAAATGTGTGGAGCTGAATTGTGTGGCATGGAACTGTGTGTATAGATTTGCATTTTTGGTGACGGAAAAGAACAAATAGGTAGGAGCTAAGCATCAGGTCTGTGTGTTTTTAAAAAAAAGGAAAGAGTTGGAACTATTGTCATTGTAAATCTCTCTTACCTATGTGTTATGGATTGGAGTGGATGTATGTGGTGTGTACCAATTATGTGGGTTGGATTGGACTTGTTATTTATGATATTGTGTGGTATGAAACTGTGTGGTGTGGATTTGTGTAGTGGAATTAAGTGCTATGATGTGCATTTGTATTATGTGGATAGTAATTATGTGTTTTTGTGTGTATTTGAACTATGTTTAGTGGGACTGTGTGTAATGGAGTGTAAGTATGTGGAATGGTATTTTGTGTTGTGGAGTGTTATGTAGTGGAGTTTAAAGATGACATTATGTACAATTGAAAGACTATTAAAAAAAGAATTAACAAAAAATATTTTCTACTTTTTTTGTCCTTGCAATGCTGGCAACCTCTTCCTGCCTGTTGTAATGCTTGTTTATTATAGCTTTTTTATTGTTATGAATGAAGGGACATAAACAAAAGGAGGGTGGAGATTGATAAATAGTACCTGAATTACAACACGAGCAGTGGACGGGCACTAGGAGAGAATCAACAGATGCCAGAATTTGAGGGCACACTGAGGTGGTGCTAAGTAATGCTGAAGTGGGGCTTAGGTGGTGGTGTGCTGGTGCAGATGTGGTCCTCAGGTGAAGCTGAATGATGCTCAGGTGGTGCTGAGTGATGCTGAGATAGTGGTGTGCTGGTATGGAGGTGATACTCAGTGTTACTGAGGTGGTGCTGAATGATGCTTAGGGGTGCTGAGTGATGCAGAGGTGGTGCTGAGTGATGCGGAGGTGGTGCTGAGTGATGCTGCGGTGCTGAGTTATGCTGAGGTGGTGGTGCTGCGCAGGTGCTGAAGTGATGCTGAGTTTGTGCTGTGTTGAGGTGATGCTCTGCTGATGCTGAGGTGAGGCTGTGTTGGTGGTGGCGCACTGATGCGGAAATGGTGCTGTGCTGATGCTTATGTTCTGCTGTGTTGGTGCTGCGCTGATGCTGAGGTGATGATGAGGTGGTGCTGAGTGATGCTGAGGTGCTGGTTCATGCTAAGGTGGTGGTGCTGCACTGGTGCTCAGGTGGTGCTGAGTCATGTTGAGTTGGTGCTGCGCTGAGGTGAAGCTGCGCTGATGTTGAAGTGGTGTGGTATTGGTGCTGAGTTGGTGCTGAGGTGGGACTGCTTTGGTGCAGAGGTGGTGCTGTGCTAATGCTGAGGTGGTGCTGAGTCATGCTGAGGTGGTGCTGCTGCACTGGTGCTCCGGTGGTGCAGCACTGATGAGGTAGTGCTGTGCTGATGTTGAGATGGGGCTGTGCTGATGCTAAGGTTGTGGTGTTCAGGTGGTGCTGTGCTAATTCGAAGATGGTGCTGCGCTGGTGCTGCACTGATGCTAAGGTGGTGCTGCACTGATGCTGAGTTGGTATTGCACTGGTGGTGGCTCACTGATGAGGATGTGGTGCTGTGCTGATGCTGAGGTGGTGCTGAGTGATGCTGTGGTGATGCTGAGGTGGTGCTGTGTGATGCTGAGGTGGTGGTGGTGGTGCACTGGTTCTGAGGTGGTGCTGAGCTGGTGCTGAGCTGATGCTGAGTGATGTTGAGTTGGTGCTGTGCTGAGGTGGTGGTGCGCTGATGCTGAAGTGGTGTTGCGTTGGTGCTGAGTTGCTGCTGAGGTGGGGCTGCGTTGGTGGTGGTGCACTGATACTGAGATAGTGCTGTGCTAAAGCTAAGATGGTGCAGTACTGATGTTAAGGTGGTGCTGCACTGGTGCTGAGCTGGCACTGCGCTGATGCTGAGTTGATGCTGAACTGGTGGTGGTGCACTGATGAGGAGGTGGTGCTGTGCTGATGCTGAGGTGACGTTGAGGTAAGGCTGAGTGTTGCGGATTCCTTCATCACCACCACCCTTTAACAGTGTCCCTTAAGGCTCCATAACCACTAACGTTCAGATGCATTTAATTAGTTATAAAGCGCCACTCATACCAGTGTACGGTGTCAAAGCACTTTGCATCACACACAAATTACACAGAGACAATCAATCATACGTGTATAAATTAGCGTAAAGGAAATGTTACATAAGACAGAGTAATACAGGTTGTAGGAGTCACAACTCATGCATATTGGTAGGCAGCATTACTAAACAGTGCTCGGGCCCCGGAAGCCCAAACTCAGAATTGAAAACTGAACACCATAGCTGGGGGTTCTCTTAAATAAAAAGAACCGATTTCTACCCAGATGAACCCTTTTTGCAACATTAATATCTGCTCAAATCTATACTTTGTAGTGCATGCAGTTCTTTGATGACAGTTATAAATTCACTGTTCTATGTTAGGATTTTAACGTGTAAGCTGCAAGTAACAAAAAAGCAGTAACTCACTGACCTATTTACACTTTATGCACTTTGTGTTCTGCATGGTACACTTTCTTTGCAACCGGCATATTAACACTCTGCTACATTGTAATGAGTCAAAACTTCTTCTACTAGACAACTCCATCTCTCCAGCAAGAACATTAATCACTGGAGTTATCTTGACATTTTTATTGTCTGGAATTGCTTGAAGCCAGGAATGTGTCAGGGAATGCTTTTAAAAGCAAAAGAAACTGGGAAACACAGCCCCTCTGCTCTGAAGTCAGTATCCAGTGCGATCACACCATCCTTGTGCTGGCCCTGCGTTCTTGTTCTCCATTTATTTAATGTACTACATTTAAATGCACATTTACAGGGAACATTCTTCCAGAAAGAAACATTTTGGCCTCAGCGCTAAACCAAGAGCAGAGACTTCCAACCCCTCAGCCAGCAGCCAACCACAGGTCCTGGAGGGTAGGAAGGAACACAAGCAGCATGCATATTAAAGTATCATTTGAAGTGTTGATTTAATGGAACTGAAACAATGGCTGTTTTTAAGTACTTGTTTAACCTTTTTACATGATTTAGAGCTGCAGTAGCTAGATGGCATGCTGTTGCAGTGTTTTTGTGCCTGTTTCTGAAGGAAATTAAAGGAGGCAGACTTAGACTTAAAACCACAATAATTAATTGCTTGCATTCCCAGCCAGCCTGGGAGCTGTCTTCAGGAAGAATACCTGCCACATGGAAGGAACTGAGAGGGCTAATGCTGCAATAAAAAGTAAGCAGCTAGGGGTCTGAGTAGCCACAGTGCAACACGAGGTTGTAAACATAATAAAATAGTCCCCCCATGAGCAGATCAACAGAACAAAGCATAATGATACTGTACTAAGTCCCTGCTCCTTGGTGGAAAAAGGAGGGACAAAGAGGCAGAACTGGCCACTAGCAAGCAAGGATTTTAAAGGACATTGAAACAGACAAATGAGAAGCAAGGAATGGCATTTGGCCTACAGAGATATATGTATACTAAAGTATACAAGAGGTTGTACGCTTACGCTCAACCTAATAAAAAAGTAGATGAGATACCTGGGTATCAAAATCGTACAGGAAGTGGACAAAATAACTTAGCTTAATTTCAAGAACGTTATGAAGGAGGTACAGGCTCTCCTAGTCAGTTGGTCTCATTTACCTCTAATGATCTTTGGAAGGGTAAATCTAATAAAAGTGACAATCCTGCCGAAATGCACCTTCCCATTCAATACAATCTCCTCAATTTTTAAGAAAGAATGGTTTGGAAAGCTGCAGGGCAGCATTAGTTCATTCATATGGGCATCCAGGGGCCCGCACATCTCATGGAAGAAACTGAAAAGGAGATGGGAGGGATCGCGCTCCTGGACCTACAGTTATATGCTTAGGCCTTCCAACTGAAAACTGTAAATGCCTGCTAAAAGAATTGGTAGCAAGTGGGAGCCTATATGAATCGATGCTGAAATATGTCAAGGGGGCAAATCTCATTTTTAACACTTACACTTACATAAAAGTGAGGTTGAAAGTGCTTCAAGCTATGGCCTACGTTTGGGCAAAGATTGGGTGAGTTAATAAGGGGACATGTGATAGCAAGCACGCACCAATCTGGGATTCCCCGAAAATGCCAGAATGTCTGATGGATAAATTAGCAATCCCTATCACGGATAATTGAATTTTACCTGTCAAATCTTGACCCAGTACTGTACACAGGATACTAAACGCTACACATATTTGTACAGCATGCGGCAACAGTAATCAGGCTGTAGTAGGGAGGTAGTAGTGAATATAACAGAGTAATATAACAGTTGCGATAAGTATTCGATTTTAAACCAAATTTGGATGCCGGAAATGTGTACAGAGAGCCTTAGCAGCATATAAAACATGCTCTACGGGATCCTAGACCCAATATATAAATGGTTTTCACTTTCTAAAAGCCGAGCTGTACACAGTAACAAGCCATGTACGGATGAATAATCAAAATGCAGTGTGTAAAATTACAATTTTATTCATGAATGTCTGTGCAAACACGAGGTCAACGTTGTAATTCCTTGTGAATCGCAAAGAAATTGAGGCGCCAAAGATGCATTCTTTGGTTCCTTGCGACTTGTCAGGTAATGGCATTTCTTGCCAGCATTAAGTATTTATATTCATTACTGAATGCAGCATGGAAGACAGCGCTCTCCATTTCCTGCCCCCTATGAAGCACTCTGCTTAGATTTTAATTGGTGTGTGAATCACATTTACTTAACTCCAGACTGTCTACACAATTACCTTAATGGATTTATTCTTGTCTTATCATATATTGACCTTTTAAGGGCGTTGCATTTTATGGTCATGTACTATTTGACATTTTAATTTGTGTATTCTTTTTGAATCTTCTTAGGATATTATCTTTTTGGACGTTTTTAGCTTTTAAGATGTGCAATGCTGTCTGTTCTCTTCCATTGTATTGCATTGTTAAATCCTTTTATGGTTTTAATTGACTGAAATAAAGGTTATTTATCTCTATTCTGCTTTCTAGAATCACGTGATCCTTATCAACACCAGAGACACTACTGCACTGTGCATACTGCAATGTGCATACTCTCATTAGGACTTTAGTTTTATATAGCACATTCTTGACCCCATCCAGAATGGTAGAGCTCTTCACAACAGGTGAAAAACAATGGAGCAAAGAGCATGTGATAAACCAGACAATAAGGCAAACATCAAGTGGTCAAACATAGTGAAAACGGGACCATGAAACTGCAATATAATGGGGCATCAGTGAGCACAGTGAGCGCAAGTGGAGATCAAAAATGCATATAAGACAGGTGGTCAAATTTAAGACATGTCTTTGGAGTAGGCAGCTTTCCTGTAAGGTAATCACACACTCTGAAGTTGACTAACGCAACAGTGTGTCTGCCAAGCAGAGTGGCCCTTTCTGGTGTTCAAGGTCCAAGGTGTAGAAGGTGTTTCTTTAGTTCACTTTTGAAGTCCCGCGAAGTGGTAGAAAGTGGGACATTTGCTGGCAAGTTTCTGGTCCTAGGGGCCCTTTCAGAGAATGTGCACTTGAAGGTGGATTGCTGCCTAAACTTTGGGATTTCTAAACAAAGGACTGCTTTACTTTAAGATGTTCTGTTTCTTCCCTAGATGTTAAATTGTTTGCAATTATTTTAGAGACTTCAGGCTTTGTGCTTTTTATGTGATATAGGCTGTCTTATGGATGCTGTGAGCCTCCAGGAGTAGCCATTTTAGGTCAGCTATGCTATACAGATGCTGGCATTCCCCTTCTCTATAAGTTATAGCTTTTTACTGGATTAAATTACCTCTTTATCACCATGTTGTTCTTGATAGCTTTTAACTAGAAATGCGTTGGCCTTGTGAACAACAGTGACCCAACATGCTCTTTGGTGTTGACAGTGACTGTCTCTGCCGATTTGCCATCCTAAACTTGATTATGGCAAATTGATTGCTGACAATACTGCCGTGGGTCAGGAAGCCCAGTTTCAAGTTATTGTGGGCACTTAAGACTCTGCTTGAGAATAGCAAGTGCCAGACTTTCCATTTCATGATGTTAACACTCCTTTTTTGCATACTTCAGTGTGACACTTCAGTGCAATGTCCTAAGAGTAGCAGGTATACCCAGACATGGGTCCCATGCTTACTGTGCCTATAGAACCAAGCTACACCCGACTGAAGAGCCCCACCAGGGAGAAACTGGTCTTGGGTTGCTTGTTTTCTGGTTCAGGGAGGACATGGCCTGGCAGTTCAAGCTAGACTGTCCCTATTGGATCAGAATCAAGACTGATATGCATATGGCCTGGTCCAAACTGAGGTGGCATGGTGTGCAAAATAATGATTGACTGGAATGCGGCCTAAGTAATTACTAGTTGCTATGATTAATTCAAGCATTCCACCAAACACATTTTTGTATATTGTTGTGCAATGCCCTAAGCTCGATGGGTATGCCCAGGCGTGGGTCCCTTGCTCACTGTGACACAGGAAGCAAGCTACACCCGAATGAAGAGTCACAACCAGGTGAGAAACCAGTTTTGAATTGGTTGCTTCCCGGTTCAGGGAAGAAATGGCCTGGCAGTTCATGCTGGACAGTCCCTATTGGACTATGGTCAAGACTGATTTTCATATGGCTGGGTCCAAACTGGCTTGGTGTGCAATATAATATTGGAGTGGGGTGCAACCCTGAGTACTTACCAGTGGCTAATATTAATTCAAGCATTCACCCATCACTTCTTTGTAAACGTTAACACTCCTGGCATCATAACATCACAATGCTGACCTTGTTCCAGCGTCACAATATCACCCAATGCTATAAGGCAACAATGCTCATCAACCTGGCAGCTTTTCAGCATGCCGAAGCCCACACACACCACATCTAAGAGGCTCAGGAGGAATTGTGCCACACTACGGAGCAGTGAGGAAACCGGCCTTCATGTTCAGTTAAGTGAATTCATAAAGTAACTGCTTTTCCATCTAAGAAGACTCTTGTCAAGTAGACATCTGGTACAATCAGTCAAGCAGTCATGTTAATTGTGCAAAAGAGAGAAAACCATATTCTGTGTACACTGTAGCATTTTTGTGTGGCTTTGGGTCTGTTATTTATGAAGGCATTCAGAAAAAAAAGAGAATCGAACAGAAAAATAGAAGGAGTTTCAGTGTCATTTTTAGGTGTCCCAGGGAGGCAAGAACTGGATTGGTACCAATGGAAAGAAGATCTTGCAGTGACTATCAAAGCCGATGGAGCTGACATGTTTGCAGGGAAAGGGAAATTAGCCCTTGTAAGGCACTGTTTGTGAGCAGAGTACTGAAAAACTGTCTACTAATTTTGTTAGATGAAGACCAAGATGAAGAGGATTTAAATGAGTATCAACAGGCCACTAAGCAGCTTGATTTAAACTATGTAAAAAAGTAAATGAGGTTGTGGTTCAGCCCAAATGTCTGGGAAGAGGGCAATTGCTGGGAGAGCCTGTTGAGATGCTTGAGGCTACCTTGTTTATAACACTTCAGATTTGACGATGCAAAAAATGCTGTTGTTAACAAACAAGTCCACCTTGGACAAGGTGATCAAGATTGGCAAGAGGGTTGAAGCAATCTCACTAGGGATGAGGCAGCTATAACATAATTCTGGGACACTTTTTAGTGTACAAAGTGTAAATGATCTACCTGATGTGAATGTTAACACACGCGTCATGAAACCTAAGGGCCAAAACTAACTGGATGAGGAAGTGTATGTTTCCAGTGTGGAGTGGATAGAGTGGTCATGCCACTTTGCACAAGAGTTATCCGGCCATTGGACAAATGTGCTGCAAGTCCAAAAGTAAGGAGTACTTTACGCGTATGTGCAAGGACAAATGTGTGAACGTTACATATGACCGAAAACCTAAACCACAGGCTCAAATTAGAGAGATGAGTCGTTTCTGAAGAGTTTGTGCTACAGGGTTATAAAATGAGTCAAACAAAAACTGATAGTCATAATGTGATATTTTGATTGGTGGTAACAGGATTAAAGTACTAGCCTATTGTGGTGCCAGGCATACTATAGTGAAGACGCTACACATAAGTAAGAATTTAAGCGCTTTTTTGTGACTAGGCAGGGAACAGGAACTGGCTGCAGGAGCCTCCAACTCCCAACTGTCAACTATCACACTGCGAGATCCCTGTCTCCTGGGTGATATACATTATGACCCAATACATTCTAAATGACGCCTAAGCATTCTACAATTCCCATACACTGCACACAAAAACACCTTATACAAAAAAAAGAAAAATAATACGTGAGCAGTAGATGTACACCTATAATGACACATATCTATTAGAAAATGAACCATAATAACACGTTTATCAGAAGATGAACCCATGTTCAGTATTAAATCCAGCATGTACATTTCACACATATAATCACAAAAGTAATCATTAAGCAGTATAGGCCGCTTTATGACTCTTTTTGGTCTTTTTACCCCAAATCATTCATTTCTCCAACTTCTTTCCTAGAAACACTCTCTGCACAACCTGCAGACACTCCTTCATCCATTTCAACATCTATCCTCTCCAAACTTTCTTGATTCTTATCCTGTTCCAATTCATGCTCTAACTCTGACCTATTGTTACTTCCATTGTTTATTTTTCCTGGTGCACTTAATGCAACTCTTTCAAGAGTCCAACATTTTCCATTCTCCATTCTCACCGAATTTTTCATCACCTCAATGATGCGTTGCGGTTCAAAAGATGTACTATTTCCTTTAGAACTTTTTCCAGGTTTTTTAATCCTCATCCATTGACTCACTTTAACATCTGTATGTTTTGTGTTGTAGTTTTGATCATAATATTTTTCATATGTGTCATGTTGCTGCAATATATTATCCCTAACTTTTGACAATGACTATCTTACACTTCCTAAATAATTTAAAAATACAGGGCTTCGATCATCTGGGCTTTTTTCCCCTCATCAGTTCAAAAGGTGAGAATTTAGTAGCCTCAACCTCAGCACCTCTGTATGACCATAACGTTTTAAAAATCTGTACCTCCCAAGGAATATTGTTCCTACATGCCAGTTAAATGGTACCTTTCAACACTCTATTGAATCGTTGCACCGTACCATTTCCACTGGGATTATACAATGAGGTTGTTGTATGCACGATTCCACACTTATTCAAACAGTGTTTCATCATGTCCGATGTGAATTGCACGCCATTGTCACTAATGATCATCGCAGGGGTACCTTCATTTAGAAAAATGTCATCAAACATTTTTAGCACAGTGTCTGTGTATAACGTTTTGATGATTTTCACTATAGGCCACTTAGAAAACACATCCCTGAGGGTAATAATGTACATCCCCGAACTACCAACAGGACCCATGATGTCCACCGCTACACACTACCACTGGGATCTGGGACACATAAAATCACTTATGGAAGGCTTTAATGTCTTGAGTGTTTTATCTGCTGACATACATATGGCACACTCTCTTACCTCCCTTTCCACACCTGCATCAATACAAGGCCACCAGAAGACACTCTTAACACTCGTTTTCGTCTTTATAATACCTAAATGCCCTTCATGACACAAGGAAATAATCCTTTTTCTTAAAGTTTCCAAGGGAACCAGTCGTTCTCCTCTCACTACATTAAGATCACTACACTTTAATTTACTTCTTACTTCCCAAAATGGTCTTGATTCTTTCAACTCATCCTTGATGGCCATCCTTTTTTTTATGAACTCCGTTACTTTTGTAGTGTCAAATCTTTATTGCATTCTTCCTCCAACTATTCTTTTTTGAATGCATGCATCCCAGTGTCTCATACCGGGGCAACCTTGACTTCATCTAACAAATCGTCTAGATTTTCCCAAATCTGTATAAGCAAATGTGAAAGAAAATACGATATAGCATTCTTTTTAACTGGTGAATACTCCATTTTGTAGATGAAATCTAATAATCTCACATAAATCTGGGGCAACATAGAGGAAACATGGTTCATGCCCACATTCGTCAACACTTTAATTAATGGCTTATGGTAACACTTGATAGTAACTTCTCTTCCCCAAATGAATGAACGAAAATGTTCTACTGCCCATGCACACGTCAATGCTTTCCTTTCAATCACCGCATACTTTTCTTCCACTGATGACAACGATCTTGAAGTGTACGCAATGAATATTTCCTTTCTATCCTTATTATAATGCGACAATAAAGCCCCAATATCTCTGCTGCTTGAATTCGTTGTAATCACACTTTTCTCCATAGGGTCAAACCCCAGCAAGGCAGGAGCAGCAGAAATTGCATTCTTCATATCCAGAAATTCCTGCTCACAACTCTCAGACCATACAAATTTCACCTTGGCCTTCAGTAATTGTCTAATGTGAAATGTTGTCATAGAGAAATTCCTAACAAACTTGGAGAAAAACTCAACTAGTCCTAGGAAGGATTTAACCTCTTCCTTACTCTTTGGGGTTGGGGCATCTTTAATAGCTTCAACTAGTTTGTTCTTAGGTTGAATCCCAACCACACTGATATCTGCCCCAAATATGTCACCTGTCTTCCTGAGAATTTGCATTTGGCATACTCTATGGTCAGGCCATATTTGTTTAACAAGGACATAACCTGTTTAAGCTTGAAATCCTGGCCATTACAGTCCTTTCCCATCACCAGAATATCATCTTGAAATACCAGAACTTGGTCCAGTTTCCCAAAAATATTAGAACACTGAAATACTGCAGCCGCAGAGGCCAAACCGAATGTAATTCTTGTGAATTGATAACATCCCACATGCAAAATAAATGCTGTGTACTTCTTACTATCTTAACATAAGGGAATTTGATGGTATGCTTGTGATAGATCTATAGTGGAAAAGAACTCCATACCCCTTGTCTTAGCCAACATCTCATTGATTTTGGGAAGGGAAATTGATCAATTAAAATATTAGAATTTAGATGACGGAGATCAATTTATAATCTAATCTTACCCTTAGCTTTTCTTGCAACAACTAATGGAACTATCCACTCCGATGACTCAACCAGTTCTATAATACCACTCTTCACTAACCGTTCCAATTCTATTTCTGCCTCCTCCCTTATAGACATGTGAACATTGCTGCGTTTATGTACCTTGGGTATCGCATTCTCCTTTAAAATGATCTTGTGTTCAGAACCTTCCATCCTTCCAATAACTTCCACCAAAAACCTTGGGAAATTCATCACACATTCTCTTCCCAATAACATTCCCCTCATCAAGCACCAACACTTGTTTAATACTATTAGGGTCTAATATGATGTTCAGATTCCTCTGATCCCTCCATCCTAGAAACAAAGGAACTTTCTTGGAAACGCAAACTTTACCTAGGGCCTTCCCATTCTTGAACATAAATACTAACCACTTTAGCCATGGTGTTGGTGCGGGCACTGCCTGACCTGCGGTCCGACCCCCCGATTACAAGTTTGAGGTCTGACCGCTGCAACAGCGGGGATCCTTGATCCCTCGGCGGTGTTGCACTGGTGTGAGGCCACAATATGCTGGCGGTGCCGCTGTGGCATATTGCGAGTTTCCTCACACCCACCCTTTTCATGACGGTGAGTCTTCCATGAAAAGAGTGGCAGTGAGGAAACAAAGGGGGCCCTAAAGGGCCTTCTGTTGCCTCAAGGCCTTGGGATGCATTCCGGGGGGGGCCCCATGGTGTGCCCCCCTAAGTGCATACACCCCCTGTTCCTGCATGGCATGAACTTCACAATCCATGCAGTGCAGGAACGGGCTTTGGCGCTCCCATTGCGGTGCATTTCTAATAGGCACCGCTGTTGGACCACCCACCAGACCAGGAGAAAACTCCTAATCTGGCGGCCGGTCGGCGGTCGAGTTTGGCGTTGTGGGAGCAGGTTTCTATAGTATAACTTCCCAGGAACAATGCCCCCTTCCAGAAGATTGAAACCCAATTTTTTCACAAATCTTCTATCACTTCATTCACTAAGTTTAACGGTGAGTCAGAATCTGCAGCAATGCGAATTCCGACCCCACCCATTCTCATGAAACACATGGGTTTGCTTTTATCATTCACATTTCCAGTGTTAAGTACTACTTTCTCTCTTACATTCAAAACCCCTGAATCATCATCCTCTTCTTCCCCCTCACTTGAGGATTTAGTTACACCCTCCGCAATACATTTGACTTTGTCATTTCTACACTTTTTCATTTTACACACACAAGCAAAATGTTAAATTTTTTCACAAGCACTGCACTTTTGTTTTATCACAGGACAATTTCTGTCATTAGCCAGATGGTTCTTACTATCACATCTAAAACACCTACATTCTTTCTTATGGGTTTTTTTGTTTCCCTCTTTCTTAGGAAACTCTTTGCCAGACTTAAATACCTTAGGTTTCTTTACCATAATTCTAGCAACTGTTTCATGCTTTATAGGTGTGCTATCCCTCTTGAGTGCTTAAGCGCATCTGCCAAACAGCTCAGCCTTCCTTACGACTGACATTACTTCTTTCAGAGGACTATCCTTGTTAATCCACAACCTCTCCTGGATAGAGGGATCATGAATGTGCATTACTACTTGATCTCAAATTGGCTCCTCCTGTATAATTCCAAAACGACATTCCAATGCTAGTTTTTTCAATGGTGTCATGTATTCATCAATTGACTTACTCTTGTCTTGTTTTCTGTGGAAACATTTGTAACACGTTATTCCAATACATACTTTTGGAGAGAAATAGATATTCAATTGTCTAAGAACTTTGCTAAAGACATTTTCATCTCCTGCATTATCATCCTTGGAGAATAGGTTATAAACCCTCAAATCCTCCAAGCCTAAAGAGTGTTTTAGCAACCCTTTCTTCCTTTCTGCAGATAATTTATTGGCATGATCTATAGTGGAAATATATTTCAAGAAATATTCTTTCCACCATAACCAAGGAACTGGTGGCTCCCCTGGAATACACAAGAATTCTTTGGGCAGATTCAGCGTAATACTTTGTGCTGGAGTTTCCCTAGCTTGATTTTTTCCTTTTTTTAAGACTAGTTACACGTAGAAAGTAAAATTTGATTTACTTCAACAATACACCACTGAGAGAAAGTGACTATTTTGACACTGGAATATTATAACATAGGAAGTACCATGCTCTCAACCAAGTCATGCACTTCTCCTTTGCCGTCCACACCTGTGAAACCTTTAGACATCTTTTTTAGCTGGTCCTGTAATAGATGTAACATAGGGATAGCTTGGCTCATCGTACTGACGTCCTTACTGACTTCCCGGGTGAAAACCTCAAAAGGAAGTAGAATCTGTGTCAGGCATTTGACTAGGCTCCATTTGGCCTTCTCCATGGACATGCTTTTCCCAGTTGCGTCCCCTCCTCTTTAAATGACATAGGGCCTGATTTAGATTTCGGCGGATGGGTTACTCTGTCACAATCGTGTCGGATTTCCTGTCCACTGAAATATAAATCCCATAGGATATTATAGGATTTATATTTCGGTGGATGCGATATCGGTCATTTCATTATTGTGACTAAATCAGGCCCTAAGTAAGATCACTTTAAACTTGAATGAGAGAAAGGAATTATTTAAAGTTTACAAAACACTAAAATAAATTTCAGTAAAGAATAATATGTCCACCAGCTGTGAGGATCAGCATAGAAGAATGGGCAAAATCCAAAAGTAGCATTGGACAAATGTAGTAGTTACTTCAACTTAAATTTACCCCAAGCTGTGCGGGTGAGAGGTTGCCAGGCAACACACACTTGCACGATGACCATGCCAGTAAATTCACTGCTGTGGTAGACACTCGGCCCGCTTCAGTAAAGAGTGAGGGGTTGCCGGACAACGTATGCTTGCACGCAGACTGCAACAGACCATCTGCTCCTATGAGGTTGCTAGGCCGCTCCATTAACGCTTGAGGGGTTTCCAGGCAACTCACGCTAGCACGCTGACTATGTCAGAACATCCACTCCTGTGAGGTTGCTAGAGAACTGTCATGCAGCAACTAAGCACACGTCACAAAAGTAGCAAGCACGTGTTGGAATGCTCACGCGCGGCCAATCTAAGTGAAAGAAATGCACCTGAAAAAGTACTTTTTCCTCACGTGACCAGATAGGAAACAGCAGGCAGATCAACGTCCGACAGGCATCAGGAGCCAATCTTCCAGCGTTGCAGAATTGGATGCTTCTGGGAACGGCAATCATAGAACAGGACAAGGATCAGCAGGTAGCAGGTTCTGATGCCTAGTTGCTTCTAACCACGCAACACGATCCCTGTCTCCTGAGTGACATACATTATGACCCAATACATTCTAAATGACACCTAAGAATTCTACAATTTCCATACACTACACATACCTTGATTGGTGATGATTTGTTTCAAATGTTTGACCGTGCAAGCTTTTTCTGAAACTGGGCCATAACCACTACATGGTGTGCATCGATATGGAAACAATTCTTTCCAAAGTTTTTCTCAGAGTCCCTAGGATAATTAAAGGGATTTGTGCACAGGATTCTGTTAAGGAGAGCGTGGTGCCAAAATCCCACAAAGTCAGTGCCAGAGGGACGGGCGGAAACAGAATCTCGGAGGCTTAATTGGCGGATTAATGTTGGCGAAATTTATTGAGGTGTAGACAAATCAAAATTGTTATCAGGTAAACATAGGATCTTCTGCTCTTCTTAGTAGACTTGCTGTCGTTTTCTTAGGTCTTCTCCCGGTCAAACCATAGCTCTTACTCAGAGGACGTTCCCCAGAGTCTTGGAAAAAGAAGAAGAGGGCGGTAAGCACAACTGCTATAAAGGTTTAGATTCCAGGATAGGGCCCTTCACCATTCCCAGGAGTGTGTGGATCTCATGCGGAAAAGAATGTATCGTAAAAAACAAACATAAACAGGAAATAAACCATATAACCTACTGTGAGGATTCTTGTCCTCTACGGGTCAACTATCAATCCCTTATTTTCAGGGAACAGTTTCAGACCCCAAAAGTAGATAATTCCCTTGATGTGGCTGGGTGCATGCAACATAGGGAAACACTCCCTTTCTTATAACCTTTCAGGGTTTTTTCAGGCACTCACACAAACTATAACACGGTCGGGGTGGGGGTGCTCGTGCGGGTGGTTTTGTTGCCAAGGGAAGTGCTCAGGGGTGGACAGCCGTTATGGAGCTCTTACAGTTCCCTCGGTGCTTCCCTCCCCTCTCCCAACCCCTCACTCCCCTCCCTTCCCCGATTCACGTATCACAGTGGAGAGCATCCTCCGGGGGCGTCCACCAGTACTCGCATGAGGTCTCAAGGGTGTTGTCTACTTCGTTGTTTCGGCGTACCGCGTTCGCTGGATTCCCCTCCGCTTCTGCCGGCTTGCCTTCCTCACAACTTGCACTTCGGTCCTTCTTTTCCTCCGACGTGGCGTCTTCCTCCAACGCTTCATCTTGGCTCCTTCTCTCCTCGTGGAGTACCGCGTCTTCCGGGTCTGCAAAGTCCTCCTTACGAAGTGGTGGCCCCGCCTTCCTCTGTTCCCATTGGCCTATGTTCTCCAAAGACCGGTCCTCTTCCTGCACATGAGACACGTCAGGGGAGGTTAACTCTTGCTTTCCTGGTCGTTTCGGGATGTCAGTCCCGACAGTCTGCGGCAAGTGGAATACATCGGATAACCAGGTCGGGTCTCCCTCCTCACATTCAGGAGTGTGCCATAGTCTGAGAGTGATGATTTAAAGAACGAGCTTGAATGGGTGGGGTATAAAGGAGTGATCAGAGACTAAGGGGCCGATTCCGATCTCGGCCGGTAGGGCTCCGAATCGGATTCGGCTTTACCGGATCCGATTCGGAGCCCTGTTTCCCGACCGATTCGTACGCGGGTCCGGCCGAGCGAGTACGATGCAAGCGCCCACGACTCGCCGACCGACTCGTACGCGGCTTCAACACGCTCCGACCGACTCACACGAACCCGACTCGCACCGCGCAATGGAGACGTTCCCCGGCCGGGTAAGTACGATGCGCACCGCGAGCAGTCTGACCGACTCGCGCCGTCCGGCTCGAAAGAGCTGTCGGAGCCGGACTTTGGGGGTCCGCATCAGACCCCCCTGTACGCATGGCCGCGCGAGTCGCACACAGGGGGGAGCCATGGGTCCCCCCTACCTGTGCATGTACGGCACGATGCGCTTCGCCGCGTACACGCTGTAGGGGGCGCCTTGTTCGCCTCGCACCCATTGAGTCAATGGGAGCCCGCGTACGCGTTGTACGACCGGCTCCCATTGACTTCAATGGGAGTCCGACCGAATCGAGTCCGATAGCCTACGAACGCATCGTACTCGTCCGGTCGGACTGCCAGAGTCCGGTTCGGTCGGAATTCTCTCCGGGTCCGGCTCGGTCGGAGAGATTTCCGGCCCGAATCGGAATCGGCCCCTAAGTCTTCTGACTGGCTGTCCTATAGCGTGGTAGCAAGCAAGGCAAATGGGAATTGAAAAATAAGATTTGATTTCAACTTGAGGCATTTAAACAGTAATGTATGGGTGGATCAACATCTGCTTCCGAACATTGGGCAGATGCTAGTGATCTTGAAAGGTACTGTTTGGTTCACCATCCAGGATCTCTCATCAGTGTATTACCAGATCCCTCTTCATAAAGAATCAAAAGCACTCAGAAGGCGTATTTAGAAACAAACTAATACCTTTTGGCCTAGTGTCTGCATTTATTGTGTTTCTACTTGCAATGCACTAGCAATTTTATGAACACAGTGAATGTGTTATATTTCTAAGACAACATTTTTGTGCATGGAATATCTTGTAAGGAATGGGACAAGACTTTATTTCAGATTATATGTGACCTGGAAAAGCACGGACTCTCTATTTCTAAGGACAAGTGCAAAATTGCCATGGAAAGTGTGGACTATGTGGGGTACCAAAATAGAAGATCATATCATCCACTGTCGATGCTCTCAGTCCAATGGGTAAAGATCAGTTAATATCATTCCTGGGACAGGCAGCGTATTATACCAAAATAATTCAGAGGTTTGCTAAAGTAACATTGCACAAAAGACATCTCTTGAAAAAGAATGTGAATTCTGAGTGTGACAGTGATTGCAAAAAAGCATGCATGCAATTTAAACAAGAGATTGCAAGTACATCCACTTTGGTGCTGTACTATACCAAGTGTAATTCCGTGATCAGAACTTATGCAAATGATGTGGGCTTGGGGAACGTATTATTACAAGATAGGAATAGCACGATGGAAATGCTAGCATTTGTCTGATGACCATGGAGGAAGCAGAAATTAAGTGTTCTGCCATTGTAAATTATTTTAGAACATATGTGTAGGGTTTCTCTTTCGATGTCAGCATTGATTATCAACCACTGGTGGATTAACTATAACAAAGGTTGGTGCCATGGCAAATCCTCAAATTGCTAAGCGGCAGTTTCATTTGTTGGAGTCTAATTTCAAGATGAAATACGTTCCATGTGTCAGCTGTGTGTTTGCCAATTGCATTTCTTAAAATGTCCATGACTGAAGGGAACGCAGAAGCCATGCTAGAGCACGATGGGGAAGTCCTTGCCTCATTGTCATTAGTGTGTAGAGCATCTGAGAGGGGAATTCCAAAAGAAAAGTGGTGTGAAGCAATGGAAGAAGATGTGGGATTGTGCCAGATTACAAAGTACATGTGCAAGGGTAGGCAGGACAATAAGAATCTAAGTGAGGAGTTCCTAGCTTATTACAGATTAAGCAGTGAGTTGTCATGAATGAATGATGCATTGAATCATAGCAAATTGTTGGCAATTCCTGGGATAAGTGATACCAAGCAGAAGAGTATGCATGCATTTCTGGTGGACAGAGATTGACAAGAGCGTGGGAGATAATGTACGACAATGTGTATTATGTGTATGTAGCAATAAGATGGTGAAATATCCTTGTGAAGTGGTGGAAGGACCAGAAAGACTATGGAGGAATTTGTTGATGAAAAAAATATGCCATTTTTGTTATTGACCATACACAAACGTCAGTTTACTATCCTCTGAGCAATGGGACTATGGAACAATGGAACCGTGTGCTGAAAGAGAGTTTAAACCTGGCACTGCGACATGGAACGGACAAGAGGCTTAACATGGAGAATATGATATGGGTGTATCAGACCACATCTTGGCAGAAGGGACAAAAATGCTCTTCATATACTGTGAGGTTGTCTGATGGTAACGTGGAGAGCAAGAACAAGCTGGTGAAGGTACCTCAAACTTTGTTGGAAAGATAGACTCCTTACTCAGAGTGGGAGAATGGGGAGACAGATGTACACACATGTTGCACCATAGCTTCTGGTACTATAGGAATGTTTACACTTTTTCCAGTGCAACTTTGTGCCAGGTCTGATTTGTGCATTCCACTTATCACTGTAAATGAATTCTGCCCAGATTTCTGCTGCTATGCACTGTCATGGAGAAATTACTCTACAGAAGACCATCCAGGTCCTCGAATTATGTCTGCATAGGTAGACTCATGAAATAATGTGGAATCTGCAATTGTAAAAGACAATAAGGCGTAATAGGAAAAAAAAACCTTTAGAAATGTAAATTTGACTGAGTCCACACAGGATTATTGTGTCACAGTGATCCTATGATCCCTGAATATACACTGATAATACATATGCAGCAATAGGAAAACTGTAAAAAGGGCAACTTCTGTTAACAGTCCTAAATAGTTGGATGCCTATCTCTGCTACTAAATGTATTGTTAAGGTTATTGAGTGTGTCATTTCCAGCAGCACTTATGCGTTAATCTACTAGAACCCTTTCACTTCAGATTCCGACCATTCTGTGCATCCAAGACCTCACTGGTCAACAGCAGGAGTGGTCTCCTAAGATTAGTCCATTCATGCACAGTAGTGGTTATAGTTATACTGGTTATCTTTACCAGTTTTCACATTTGAGTACTTAATGCGCCCTGTCAGGCTGGAGAAATGAGAACGATTGAACAAATCCAGCTCAGACATGTATATCAATTTAACTGTAAGGAAGCTCACATAAGGATCTAAGGGGCCCATTACGATACCCGGCGTAAAAAAATCCGCCAGGCATGGAAGCGGCAAAAATCCGCCCGCACACACCGTCTGAACACCGACCACGCCATTACGATGACACAAACCGAAAACCGCCATCGGCGGATAAATCACACAAGATACCGCCCGCCATCGTCCGAGTCGGAGTCAAACCGCCCGCCACGGACGGAAACACGCACGACAACACAAAACCGCCCGCCCTCACGCCCGACACACCGCACGTGAGATTACGATCGCACCGCCATGAGCGCGGGAAAACTACAAATATACCGCCCGCCAGCGCAAACAACGCCGATGAGAATCGACACGGCAGAAGCCATGGCGCCCACGTCCCTGCACAGAAACCATCCGCTGACAAAAACAATCGCACACAACATGGCCAACAAGTCCACACAGCAAGGCACGCACAAATACACAAGCACAGTACACATCCCGAAAACACCCCCCCCCTGGACAAACAAACACTACAAAGGCCAGAACCCCAGACACAACACACCTGAAAACAACAGACCATGAGGACACACCCACATAGGTAAGTACAAAAGCAGCACTCCCACAGACCACAACCCCTTGCAACATTGCAAACTAGAGAGGAGAGGAGAGGACACAGTGACACAGCAAGGACAGCAGCACACCACAGAAACGCACACATCACAACCACCACCACCACCACCAAACACCGGCACCACAAACCCCCTGCACATTACACAACACACACCGCACCAGCACCACAAACACCATGGCACCACAAAGAATGCCCAAGTTCACGCCCATGGAGCTGACGGTCATGGTCGACGAGATCATCAAGGTGCACCCACAAATCTATGGGAACCTGGTCCAGCACACACCACTAGCCACCAGAAAGAGAATGTGGAACCGGATCGTAGACCAGGTCAATGCAGTCGGGACCTTGCCCAGGAACAGAGTCGAAATAAACAAACGGTGGAATGACGTCAAGAGCCTGGTCAAGAAGAAGGAGAGCAAGAACAGAGAGCTGGCTGCCGTCACTGGCGGAGGGAATCCCGCGCTCTTCAAGACCTTCAAAGCGTGGGAGGAGAAGGTGCGAGTCATCATACATCCCGAGATCCTCGCCGGATTAGCAGGGGAGTGGAGGCTGGTAAGTACAAACTAATGTATACCAGCACACCGCTATGTACTCACATGCACTACCACCATGCCACAGCTCCCAGGGACAAACACCCCCATGTCCAGCACACAATACACAACACATCACACACACATGCAACAGACACCACCACACACAGCCCAAACCGAACAACTGTAAGATGCGTGGGGACATGTGTACACTCAGCCAGCCACGTAACCACCAACAGGTCCCCAAATATGCCAGAAGCGCCACAACGAGCACCCACCACACCCATGTGTCCGCCATAGCTGCACTAACCGACAAGTAACAGGTAAGTGGCAGGAACACAAAGTGCAGTGGGTGGGAGGGTGGACAGCCCAAGTACAAAACACACCAGGCCCCTAGTCCCACAGCACAGCAAGGAGGAGCATCCCCCACACCCCACAGCCACGTGTCAGCCACCGCAGTGCACAACGACAGCCGAAAGGTAGACATCACGGTCCACAGCAATCGGTGTCAGTGGGTGTCCAGCCACCACCACGACCCACAACACCCCCCCACCCCCACAGACCTGCAACATGGAGCACCCCCGCTTAGAACCATGTGGCATCCAGTACAGTGCACGCACGAACAACCTGCAGGTGGGAAACTGGACAGGGCTGGATTACTGGAGGCATGAGGACCGTAACACGACCAACACATGGGACATGTCACGTAGCAGACGAACACGCAGCACCGCCCACCGTCACGAACAAGTGAACAATGTGCACACGGACATGAACCACAGACTCACACCCCACATGACCCATCACAAACACAGCAACACCCAAGGAGCCACGTCTGCATGCACAAGCCACACTGAATATAGTACCACACAGCAGCCACTGTACAACACATCACACACAACCGAAACACCATTGAAGTCCTGTCCATGTAGCCCCTACTGCCTGTCAACCACACACCCCACTACTACGCCTATGTAAGACAAACAACACTAGACGCAACAGAGCGGAACAACATAAATGCACACGAACACCACTGAACCCATCAAACACACAGACACACCATGCACATACAACATACCATCCATCCCATCCGTCAGCCCCAGTCTCATGAAAGGCATGTCATCCGCACAGCTGCCACACATACAGCAGTCACGCTAAGATACATGCCCATGACCAACCATGTGCCAGAAGTCAATGAAGCGCACGACACACTGTGAGCAACAACACACAACATGGGCCACACCCCCCGAGCACTGCAGTGATGCACATGGCACAGGGCAGCACGCACACCAAGGAGATGGGACAACTGCAATACGTTGGCTGGCACACAACCATCACTCACTCATAACGATGCGTCCAATGCCATGTCCAGTAATCACAACAGACAGCAAATATGCAGGCCATGTCAAGCATGCACACACCTCAAACCATGCACTGTCATGCTGCCACAACACATGTCACGTTCGGCACCCATGGCTCACAGCATGTACCCCAAAAGCATATTCCATCCCAAATGCGAATCTGGGGCATGGCCCCCATGTTGCCATATGCGTTCCTAAGCGTCCCATCTGAACACCAAAAGCAAAGTACAAACCAGACCCAGGATGGGCCAGGAGCCCGCATACACCAGAGTCACAATAAGTAGGGGCACAGCAACACACCTATCGGCATGGCCAATCCGTCCCATGCCACATGTGCACAGCACACAGTCCCATTGTCAAGCACACACAACTACAAATGCCACAGCCACACACACACCTCCGGGAAACCCATGTACGAGATTGCACGAACTGTTAATGTCAGACGACAAATACATACTTCGCCAGGTGCAACACAATAACAAATCTCATTCTCTCCACAGGTGACGAACTGCTGGATGCTGGGGATGGAGACAGCAGCCAGCACAGCCAGCCTACAAGCCCCCAACGAGGACACACGGATGTGGAGGATCTGTCCTCCTCTTCGGACACGGACCACCAAGCAGGCCCATCTGGTGTGGCAGGGCCCAGCCGCTCCCCAGGACCCCTCCTACCCACCAACCCATCATCCAGGGCTGCTGAACATTCCCAGCCCCCTGCTGCCACTGTCGTTGCGGCCACACCCACGGTCATTGCGGCCACACCCACGGTCATTGCGGCCACTACCATTGCCGCAACCGCCACCATCGCCGCACCGACCACCACCGCCGCCACCACCACCACGTCTTCGCTGGCACCAGCCCCAGCGCAGGTGGTGGCCCGGCCGACTGGATCCACCCTGGGAGCCACAGCGAGGACCGTGGTGAGCAATGTGGCTAGTGGGCAGGCCGGTGGCAGCAGGACTGGTAGGAGGAGCAGGGTCAGGGAAACGCAAGTCTCCCCTGGGAGCCATGCCCTGCCTCAAATGGCCAGAGTCCTTGGGGCCTATGAAGAGGCCCAAGAACAATGGGTCAGGTCTGCTTCAGACACGCGGGAGGTGCTGGGGGTGCTGAGGTCCATGGACGCCCGTATGGGCCAACTCGTGGACCTCATGGGCCAGCTGGTGGTGGCGGTGAGGTCACAGCCAGGGACAGCAGCTCCCCTCCGCCACCACCTGCCGGGGCGCAGGGTCGAGCAGCAGTGTCCAGTTCCCCTGCGTCCACAGCCAGTGAGCACACCTCAACCACCAGCATGTCGCAAGCAGGCACCCCCCTCGCAAACGTGGAAGGGGCCGTCCGAAGTGGAAACAGATCTCCCGGGAGGACTTCGCACGCTCCAGACGCAAGTGAGGCAGCCAGCCAGCCTTCCTTGACCACCCACTGCATTGACTTGGACTACGATCCCACTCCACACAGCCATCTGGATGGCATGTGTGTGTTGGACTATGGACATAGAACCAGTGGGTACACCCTGAGCATCACGCAGCCATGACCGACAGCTCATTGTCACTGCACGCACCACTTTTGTCATCACCTTACACACAATCACATGTCACAGTTTGAAATAAATGCACCTCTTACACAAACTGCTGTTTGTGCCCTGTGTTTTATTTGTACGGAATACAACAGCCACCTTGGGCGGAAAGGCACCTGATGCGTGGCATGGCAATGGAACCGGAGGGCCTGTAGGGACCTAGGGGTGGGAGACAGAACAGGAGCACATTCAATGAGTGTGTCACACACCCATCACACAGTACATGTCAACAACTACAAGCAATGTACACACATCGCACAGAGCAATAGGGCACAATGCCACAGCCACCAACAGTGGCATACTACCCTGGCCATGGAGCGTTGACACACAGCACGCAGTGAACAAACGGCCACCCTGACACAGCACACACACACCTGCACAGACACAGCCACATCAGCCGTCGTACATGGACACTCACCGTCAAGTGAAGTAGTGGGCGATGAGCTGCTGCCGCACATTACCAGCTTCCTCCTCTCCGCTGTCCTCCTCACTCGAGCTGTCCTGGTCTGCGGGCTGGGGCCCTGGTTGATCTCCGTCATCCACGATGAGGGGATCTGCTTCCGAATGGCCAGATTGTGCAGCATGCAGCACGCCACCACTATCTGGCACACCTTCTGTGGGGAGTACGCCAGCGCACCCCGGTGCGGTCCAGGCACCTGAACCTGGACTTGAGGAGGCCAAAGGTACGCTCGACCACACGTCTGGTCCTCCCATGTGCCTCATTGTAGCGATCGTCTGCTGGGGTGCGAGGATTCCTCAATGGACTGAGCAGCCATGCCCCATTCGGGTACGCAGAGTCACCTGGGTGTGAGGGACACAGAGAACCGTTGCTATTCCAACTGGACAGGGGACAGCATCGCACAACCAGCACGCTACACCACTCCACATACTCACTGACAATACAGCCACGATCCTGTTGCAGATTGGACATCAGTCGTGGCAAGATGCTGTTGCGCATTATGTGTGCGTCATGGGCCGCGCCTGGGAACTTTGCACACACGTGGGTGATCACCATGTCCGCAAGGCACACCACTTGCACATTCAGGGAGTGCGTGTGCTTCCTGTTGCGGTACAGGTGCTCAGTGGCCTGTGGTGGAACAAGGCCAACATGTGTGCAGTCAATGGCTCCAACGACGTGTGGGATTCTGCCAAGGGCATAGAATGCACCCTTCACTGCAGCCAATTCACGAGCCCTGGGGAAGCGGATGTACCTGTTTCGGTACAGCATCATGGCTGCCAGTACATCCCTCAGCACCTTGCTGAACATGGGCTGGGACATCCCTCCTCCACTGCCCACTGTGTGCTGGAATGACCCAGTGGCGAAGAAATGCATGGCGGCCATCACCTTAGCCGTGGGGGTGACAGCTGTCGGATACACCCTGCGGGGACGGAGATGGGGTTCCAACATGGCACACAGTCGATGCAGGGTTGGCCTGTCCAGCCGAAACTTCCTAATGACCTCTGTATCGTCCATGTCCGCCAGCAATTGGTATGGGCGGTCAATGTTCGGTCTCCGCCTAGGGAAAATGGCAGTGGACACATGTCAAAGCAACACAACACATAGCAATTTCGCATACACATCACTGACATGACTGAGCAAGCACATGAGCCACAGCCCAGCTGTCAAGCTGGGACGGCACGGCCACAATACACTTACACAGGTCTCCCAGCAATGGCTAGTGATACAAACCACTGCCATGTGCATGCACATGGGGATCTAGGCCCCAATGACTTGCGGGGCGTGCTGATGGGGACTGACTGCATATTCGTCAAGCGGCAACGCCACGGCAACATGAATGTCTGCTGAGCATGGAACTGCTTCCGAGGCTGGATGAGTATGGCACACGACGACGACGATGTGGGCACAGGCTGAGCGGCCAAAACAAGTGGGACCTGTGGCACGAGGGGATATGAGACAGTAGTAGGTGTCAGCACTGCACCCTATGTACAGCACTGTACGGATCACACCTCCCGAAACATTGACAGGTGTCCACATTGACAGCCCCATGCCAAGACGGCTGTGTGCTTGCAGTCACACGTCACAGGTGAGAGGTTACATTGCACGTGCCAGGTGGCAGACGTACATAGTGGGAGCTGGCATGTGTGTGCATGTGTCTCCTGTTCAGGATCCACCAGATGGGCGCTGACTCTGTACTGAGCATTGGACACAGCATGTTCCGTGGAAGGCTTGTGTGTGTGGGATGGTGGCACTGGATGTGCCTCCGTTGGGTGGGGGGCCATGCACAGGGCGGGTACGTCGATGATTGCGCATTGTTGGTCACGGTGGGTGCACCCACTCAGATGTGTTGCCCTGTGTTCAATTCCTATGTCCGCATGATGATGGACTGTAGATGTGGGCAGACTACACATTGGTCGATGTGCTGTCTATATGCATGTGCCTTCACACCAGGCACAGCTGCCCCTGCACATGTGACCCCTGCTGGACTCGCTGCTGGGTCTGTGGAGCTGATGCACCTTCTGTGCGTGGGGCGGACAGCTCTCCTCACTTCCCTCATTGCGCATGTCATGACTTTGCCGCAGGTGACATGGATCATGGAGGGCCCACATGTACGCGTGGGTAGGCTACACATGATTGTTCACTGGTCGCCACCCCCAGTCAGTGTTTCGAATGGGAAGGTTGTCGTGCTGGTGGTATATTCGATGTGGCGGATGGGCGGGCCTAGGTGCGGGCTTACATTCCGGACATGGGGGGGTAGTTGGATTGGCGACTAGTTGCAGTACACACGGGACACGTCTCTTCCTTTCCACATCTGGGTCATCCCTTGTACTCACTGACAGTGATACAGTCATCTTCGCCCCAGCCCTCATGTCCTCCCCTCGCTCCCCCAATATGCATGTGCACCTGCGAGGCTAGCGCTTGCACAGGCAGCCCCAAGCTCGCACCAGAGAGGGCAAGGAGTGTATGTGTGGGTCCAGTTGCACGAGTGGGCTGTCTCAGGGTATGATGTGTTGCGGGACGCCGTCCACCTGCGTGGTGCCCCAAATGGAGACCCGGCCTGCATGGACTATGCATCACAGTCTTCGCCTTCCGGATCCGCCACCTGCGACACCCAGTGGCTGTGGCTGCCCTTGCGGCCATGCCGCGTCCGTCTGTGACTGATGGCCCACACATTCACTCTTTGGCCTCTCTGGGGAGGGCTCGGGGGTGGTGGCGCACGTGCTTGCACTTAGTCGCAATGGCATGTGGCGTGGTTGGTATAATGGGCAATGGATGGGATGGTGCGAGCCACCTCCCGTGACGTCAGTGCTGCTCGTGCTGTGGTGCGTCCCCCTACACTTCCATTTGACTTGTGCCATGCTAGACGTTGAGGTTCTATTGCCTGCGTGATATGACCAGGAGGAGCGCGAGGAGACCTCTCACACACCATGCTCCACTGCCATCCCGTGCCCTGTATCGCCTGTGCGGATTGACTATGTTGGGGTTACACCTGGTCGACTGGGGCTGTGTGTGCCTTGTCAAGGGGCATGGCGGGCGCACAACAGGATCCAGCTTGTCCACAGAGGGTGGGCTGAGGTGCGCATGGTACCGCTTTGTACGTGTGCCCGGCTGCTGTGCACACACGTGTTCACTCCCCCCGACAGGTGTCCTCTCACAATGCCCAGGGAAGCGGTGGTGTACTGTTCATGACCCCTCCCGACACGGCGTGCTCCAACTTGGCATGTGCGCATCTACCCGTCACACCCACCCACCTGAGCACTGCGTCCATACGACTTCACACGACACATGTGTGTCTTCCACAGTTGTGCTACTCATTTGCGTTGACATCCAATACCAGTGGACTACATGGTCATGTCACGACTGCCGTGTACTTCACATACTCTCATCCTCTCTCATTCGTACTTGTGAAATGAGTCAGCGGAGACAGTTTTGGTTTCAAACATTATATTGAGTCTTCTGTCCTCTGTGATGCAGTATAGTGGACACTACTGGCAGCGGAATACATGTTGAGGATATACTGAGCATGATTGCAAATGGGATAGGGTGTGGGGTTACATGTGATTGGCTGTTGCATGTGGGATGTGGGCTTCAGAGTTACATCTGCTTGGCCAAGGCTGTGCTAATGTACATTTACGTATAGCTGCGGAGCTGCAGACTTTGACACAGACGGTATACATGTAGCCTACCAGACCGCTTGGCATCATGGGCACAGTCCATCTCAGTTCCATGTGACAGGTTTGCTGCGGTTGTTCCTCATGCACGCGTGCATGTGAGATGACATCAGGGCATGTGCTTGCGTGCATGCAGCGGCGTGCCACTTGTTGTTGCAATGTGGTGGTTACTGGACATGTCACAGTCACTGGGGTCGTGTTGTTGTTGTATGCACTTGTTGTCCATGCAAAGGTCCTGGTATGGGATTCCCGGGGCGGGGGTGGGAGGGGTGCAGCACCCACAGACTCCAGGCGACCTATTCATGTCCACTGAGCGGTGTGTGTGTCCATGGGCGCTGGATCCATGTCGTGTCCTGGTTGTTCGTGCAGTTCCGTCCATGTGGGTGCGATGCACAGACCCCATGCCACTGCCTCCCACGATGCATGCGGTGTTCCTGGATGTGATGGGGAACAGTGTGCATGTCCCGGTCATATCCGATGTCATGGCGATGTCGTTGATGGTGTGGTAACAGTTGCCGGTCGTTTGGTATGGCTGTTGTGGTGGTGACTGGCCAGTCCGTGCGGAAGCTAAGCATGGGTGCGGGGTTGGACATCATAGGTCAATCGGGGAACCTGCGTTGTGGTCCGACGAATTTACAGGTTGTCAGGTATGCGATGCCGTCCAGCAGGGCTTCCATGTCATTGGTGGTGTACATGTTTGCCAGCCAATGTAGCGGATGGTGGCTGTCAAGGTGTTGTTCGTAAGTTGTCCCTTGGAGGACCATGATGGGGCATGCTGGGTGACATTCGATGTAGCTGTTCTCGATGATCCGTCGTGTGGAGGCACAGTGGTCCCATTTCAGTGCGGGTGCGATGTTGGCCACATACGCCATGCCCCCATAGGCAGAGCAGGCCCTGTCGTGTGCGTCCAGAGGGAGGAGTAGTGGTAGCAGGTCCGCCTTTAGACATGCCGGGTTGGAGAGGCATATCTCCACGGGATGCTGGTAGGGACACCTCCGACAGTAGAAGACGGGCATGACGCAGCTGAACAATGTGATGCGGTAAGTCAGTCGGTAACTTACGTTCAGCAGGGACAGGAGATCGCATCCCAATATATGTATCAGGTTGGTTTTGTACAGCTTGAGCTGTCCGGCGTAGTTGGGTAGGTGTGTTGCGGTTGCCATTTCGCAGCGGTGCGTTGTGGTGGCGTGCTCCGGCTGTGTGTGCAGTCTGCAATGTGCACGCTCCGAGGTTGCTGTGAGCTCTGTGTAGTCGTAGGGGGACAGGACTTGTGTTCTGTTGGCTTGTTTGGAGGACACGGGCCCTCATCCCACATGCTTCTCAGACAGTTCAAGGTCAGTGATGTGTGACTCCTTCCAATTAACTTGCATGTGGCCGACATGGGGGAGTGGTTTCTTCTTTCTTCCCCGTCCGTTGTGTGCTTCTGTGATATGCGCTATCTGCCCTGTGGTCGGTCTCCTCGGCATGCCTGTGTTGGTCTTTTCTTGGACAATGGCTGTATTCACCGGCTTCTTTTGTAGGGCTGTGGTTTCGGAGTTGGAATGGAAGGTCATTCGGTGCTGTCTGCTCTCCCTTGTGTGGGCGGCAGGCTGCCTTTCCGCTCTGCGTTGGGCCTTGTGTGTGAATGTTATTCTTGGGCCACCTGTTGTCGGTCCCCGGGCTCTTTGGTGTTCCGTTTTATATGTCTTGTTCATATGTGCAGGGTGGTATGGGTGTTTCAGTGTGGTACTGGCGTTCCTCTTCCCGAAGGGGCCCTGCTTCTCCTAGTTGGTGTTGCCGCCGCTGTGTGCTTCGCCATGTTTGTTACACTGGGGTGTGTCCTGCTGTTGCGTGACTTCACTGACATGTGTGCGTCGGTTGTGTGGCGTTGGGTGTTGTCCATGAATTGGGCGTTGGGGACATGTCTGTGGCAGGCCTGTCACGTGTCATGTGCGTTCGGGGTGGGGCTGATGTGTGTGCTGCTTGGTTGTGTCCCTGTGTCTGTGTGCGACGCATGCATGGCGCTGCGGTTGGCCTCTGCGTTGTGCGCATGTGTGGCGGCGTCATCGCCGCTTTGGGGCCGTGACGGGGTCGTTGGTTCCTAGTCCCAGGTGGTGTGTACACATGTGTTACGCGATGTTACGATTTGGCCTGTGTGTCATATGTGGATGCAATGGTGGATGTGTAGTGTACACGCGCTGGGGGGGGTTGTCCGCTTTTTCCGCCCTTGCACTGTGTGCGCTGTTTGCGTGCACTTGTTGTGTGTGTGCCTACCTGCGTCTCCGCGGTACGTTGCGTCCTTGGTGGTGCATCAGCAAGAGCATGGGGAGGGCCTGCAGTGCTGGATTCATGCTCGGGGGAGCCGCTTCTTCGTTGTCCGTGCTCGGCGTCCGTGTTACCGCTTCGGTTTGTCGTACGGTATCTCTTGGCCGTGGGAGCCGTTTGTTTGCGGCATCGTAATTTATGCGCCGGGCGGGACGTGTTTTCGTCGGACGGTGTGTGTCAGTTGAGCTGCGCCGCTACGTGTACGGGCGCACTTTGATGGCGGACGGTGTTGCTGGCTTGCCGGCGGTGTTTGGCCTACTTTTCGCATCGTAATTGGGCGGGCGTGTGGACTGCTGCGTGCCGGCGGTAACTGGTGGTTTTTGCATCCGCCAGCACGGCGGTTGTGCTTCCGCCCGCCATCGTAATGACCCCCTAAAGGAGGAAAGTCGTGGAGAATCTGCCAAAAAACGATATTCAATATCTGCACCTATGGAGCAGTTACTTCATTATTTCAAGTTGCCTTAGAGATGGCAGATATCCTACCGGCACAGACTTCCTACACTATGCCATCATGTTCACCAAGATTTGATGTTAACTCTGTCATATGGCGGATCTTTCTGATCTAGAGTGGCTAACCCGCCAACAATTTGGGCGGAGTCTAAAGACCACTATGCAAATGGAGTCAGACTTTCAGTAAAAGGTAAATATTGTGTCACTGGCATTTTGTGATCCCCCTCATACCTACAAGCGTATTAAGGAGACTCAACATGTGCTCACTAATAATAAGCCACCAGATTGAGGGTTCATTTCCAGTTTCCACCAGATTATGATAAGACTGCTATTGGCAAGTATAAGAGCAGAATGATAGGGTAGAAGACATTGTGACATTATGCAACTTTGAGTTTCATAGTTGATATCTTAACAGAAGGTGGCAGATAATTACAGAGAGAGGTTAAGTGGAAGCCTTTGAGTTTGTAGCAGCAGAATTTTTTCATATTGATTGTGTTTTGCAGAATGTGGTTTCTCTTATCCAACTTGTCAGATCTTGTGATATTAGAAGAGAACCGTCTGCTTCCTTCTACTAGTGATCTAGTAAAACAAGGGAGTGAAAACATCAGCACAAACGTTTATCAATTGAACTGTGGCCATACCATCTTCTCGAACGGAGCCAAGAATTTGGAGCTGAAATCAGAGCATATTTAGAATAATGTGTATTGTGTTCTTCAATATTGGTAAGGAGTTTGTAGGGGATTACATTTGTCACCTCCAGATCATAGCCTCTGTCAAATCAATTGAATGAATCGCCGTTTCCCTGAATCACAGGTGTTAACTCTAGTGTGGTTCATGTAGACCATTGTGTGAACTTAAGGATATTTGTTCTTTGCCTGTGAGGCAATAGAGTACCAAGATTGTAAAATAAGAACTCATATTTTGCAAGATGAGTAACACTTTACACCCATTCATGATCAGAATAGTATCAGTTTCAAACATCCTTTTAAACTATCCCAGCATTTACAAAACAGTAGTGGACTGAGAGGTCTCACCCCAAATGTCTGTCAACGTTTGAAAAAACTGAGGTCTACAGATCCAAGCTAGAACACCACCAGGAGAACACACTCACTGGCAATTATTTTTCATTGTTAGTTTTGGTTTAGTAGTGCTTTGTATGTATGCATGTATGTGATGGTATTTGTAGAGAGTGCAAACCTAGCCAGACAGCAGCAGAGATCTGTTTTATGATGTAGGGTTGTTTTCAACATTACATCCTTTTCGTTGTAGCTTTAGTGTCTCATGCAGCCAACTCCAGGCTGTGCAGTAGGGGATTGGCCACAAGGACTGGCCTGTGGCCAGGCCCTGCAACCAGACCCCCCCCCCCCATGCAGCCAACCCCACGCTGTGCAGGGCCTGGTGGGCAGTCAAAATATCGAATTTTAAATATCGACCTACACTAATATCGAGTTTTTAATATCGTAGGGACAGAATATCACATTCAAGAATATCGTTGACCAGAATATCGACTTTAAGGTAAGTAATATCGATTTTTTAATATCGAAGTCATTAATATCGTTAGCAAAAATATAGTTGTAAATAATATCGATTTTTTTTTTAGTGTTATGTATTTTATATGTATGTTTAACATTTTTTTTAAAGTTTTTTCATTATTTTTAAATATATGTATTAAATGTTTAGAAAATATATATTTTTTTTTAAAGGAAGTTTTGCGTTTTAGTATCAGAGCGGGTTGTGGGTTTATAGGGGAATAGGGTGGGAAGTAATTTAATTATAATTATTTAATTATGTTTTTATTTATTGTTATTCATTGTTAATTTATTGTTAATTAATTATTAATTGGTAATTAATTTATATTAATTGGTTAATTTATAATTATATTAATTATAATTAATGTATTATTAATTTTATTTATTGTTATTGTTAATTAATTTATTGTAAATTAATTATTAATTGGTAATTAATTGTTATTCATTGATTAATTGGTAATTAAATTAATTATGTTATTTTTAATGTGTAGCGGATTGTGGGTTTATAGGGGAATAGGGTGGGAAGTAATTTAATTATAATGAATTAATTAACATGTTTTTATTTATTGTTATTCATTGTTAATTTATTGTTAATTAATTATTAATTGGTAATTAATTTTAATTAATTATGTTATTTTTAATGTGTAGCGGGTTGTGGGTTTATAGGGGAATAGTGTGGGAAGTAATTTATATATAATTAATTAGTTAATATGTGTATATTTATTGTTATTGATTATTAATTTACTGTTAATTAATTATTAATTGGTAATTAATTTTTATTAATTGGTTAATTAAAAATTATATTAATGATAATTAATTTATTATTTTTTATTTATTGTTAGTTAATTAATTTATTGTTAATTAATGATTAATTGGTAACTAATTTTTATTAATTGATTAATTGATAATTAAATTAATTGTGTTATTTTTTTATGTGTAGCGCATTGTGTGTTTATAGGGGAATAGGGTGGGAAGTAATTTAATGTTATTTAAGTAAATATTAATTTAATTTAATAGGTATTTATTAATAATTATTTTGTTACATAATTATTAATATGTTATATATTTTAAAAAATAATAATTTATAAGTATGTTAATTTAACTAACCCCTACGCGATCCTACATTTTCCCTACTGTTGCACTCACTGGAGTGGGAATAGTAATTTTTACCCCTACGCTATCCAACACTTTCCCTACTGTTGCACTCACTGGAGTGGGAATAGTAATTTTTACCCCTACGCTATCCAACACTTTCCCTACTGTTGCACTCACTGGAGTGGGAATAGTAATTTTTACCCCTACGCTATGCAACACTTTCCCTACTGTTGCACTCACTGTAGTGGGAATAGTAATTTTACCCCTACGCTATTCAACACTTTCCCTACTGTTGCACTCACTGGAGTGGGAATAGTCATTTTTACCCCTAGGCTATCCAACACTTTCCCTACTGTTGCACTCACTGGAGTGGGAATAGTAATTTTTACCCCTACGCTATCCAACACTTTCCCTACTGTTGCACTCACTGGAGTGGGAATAGTCATTTTTACCCCTACGCTATCCAACACTTTCCCTACTGTTGCACTCACTGGAGTGGGAATAGTAATTTTAACCCCTACACTATCCAACACTTTCCCTACTGTTGCACTCACTGGAGTGGGAATAGTAATTTAATTTCCTCCGCTATCTAATATTTTGTATTTTTTTAGCTAATGTACTGTATAATTATTTTTAAAAAGATTTAAAATAAAAAAAATGTTTTAAATTTGTTACATATATTTATTTAATTTTTATTTATATTATTGTTTTATGTGTATAGATGTATTTATAATTTATAAAAAATAAATTAAACAATTTATAAGTTATTAAAATAAATATTAAAACATATTAATAAGTAAGTATATATATATTATATATTATATGTATATGTTTAATGTATTATCAAATTATATATATTACTTATAATTTTTAAGCATTTTAAAATATTATTAACTATGTTTCTTTTAATTATATGTATTATTTACTTTATTTTACAATATTTTTTTAACTTAAATTAAAAACGATATTTTAACAACTATATTTTTGACCGATATTTTTTTCTCGATATTTTTGTACTTACCTTAATGTAGATAGGATGTCGATATTCTTGCCTTCGATATTTTTGTTGCAATATTTTTGTAGGTCGATATTGTGACCTTCGATATTTAGTCAGTGATTCCAGGGCCTTCGGTCATGCACAGTGGGGGGGGGTGGCCACAAGGCCTCGTCTGCGGCCAACCCCCCCTAAGGCAGCCATCCCCACACTGCACACGGCCTTTGACTGTGCACAGCCGGGGTTGGCCACAGGGCCTGGCCCTGGGGACCTCATCCCTCAGGGCCTTTTTTTTTTTTAATGGGAGGAGGGCCACGTGGCTCTCACGTGGCCACACACACTTGATATGATGTGCTGGCCATGCGAGCAGTCTCACACTGCCAGATGGGCCAGCTTGAAAGGGTCAGTGTGTGGGCTGTTTTTTATTTTGTTCACGTCATGGCCCTCCAGGACCAACAATAACCCACATCTTGGTTCCCTTCTGCTGACACATTCAGTAGTGCCAGGCAGCCCAAAAGGCCGGTCCAACATTGACCTCTGGAATAATTCGAACCGCAGCCGTACCGCAGCTATTTTAGAAAAGTACAGAGCACAGCATGCTTTAGCCTGCAGTGCTGCTGAAAAGCCTTGATGATAAGGGGAGCGTTGGAGCCTATTGGATAGGCGCATACAATCCAGATGTGGTTGTTCTCTAACAAACACATATGGTTGGTTACACTAGCATCAGTTGTTCCCATAGGCCAATATGTGGAGTTCGTCAGAACTCAAAATAAATACATTCAATTCTGAGGCCCCCAAGTGCCCTCGAGCACATGCTATGAGATTAATTTTGTTGAAAGTGTCCTTGGAGACTCCTGAGCATGCCAGTTTTGGTAACTCATTAAAGGGGTTGGCACAGTTGCAAACACATTTTTGACAACAAACGCAAATCGTTTCCCAAGTCACTTCCTGTGATTTTACTCCCTGTGATGCCTCTTTCAGTGATGTCACAGGGGCAAATATTGTGGTTTGACTCTTAAATTCGACAGGAAATATTGAAGGTTTCTCCTATGCCTCCAAATATCGGTGCAGCCAGCGCACTAGAGTAACCATGAAGCTCCATGCCAAAATGCTTTAAAAAACTTAAATAAATACATTGAATAAGTACATATCTGAGGCTAACAGTACACTATTTATCTTGGCACACTAATTATTTATTCAAAGCAACTCACTTTTCTCATCAGGAGAGCATAGTGAGTGTCCCTGCACTGAAATTATGAAACTTTAATAGCGGGATTTGTCTACTTTAATTAAACACATTGCTGCTAAAATTATAGCTGTGTGCCACCATATATTTTAAACACTGACACCATATCACAGGGACCCAGTCTAAACTAATTGCAATTTTAATCCGAAATGTAAAAATAACTTTTTGTGGTACAGTTTAGTATTGAACATTCCCCTGCTTTACAGCTAGGGATGAGTGTGAAAGAAGCAGGTAGGTGAGACAAAGCATATACATATTTAAATAGAGCTCATTTTGAAAAGCGAATTGCCTCTGGGTTTTGAGGCCGCAGAGGACCTGCCTTTTTCACAAAACTGTGTAAAATGGCGTAATACAAAAAGATGCAAAGTAGTAGCCAACAGTACAGAGTTGTTCCAGACTGTAGCTGTATTTATTTTCAGATGAACATGTTTGTAAAAATACACCAACATGCTCCTTCATTATCCAAAGGCTTGGCAAATATGAGGGGTTGGGTACTACAGTAGGACTACTAACCACATACTACAAAATGCTATTCACAAACATATGGCCAGCGACTTCCTCCTCTCCTGCCTTTTCTGTGCATCTTTTCAGCTATGTGTGCGGAGATCGCCACACAAGCAGGTATATGTATTGAAAGTGGGAGGGACAAGGGGGAGTGAGTGGCTATAAGAGGGGGTGTGCTTAAATGTTATGGGTATAGGGACATTTAAGTAAACTTTAGAGAGGGACTCACCATAGACGTCGATTCACCAAAAGGCCAGTTAGCGGAACTGACATCACACAACCATTGACCTTTATTGACATCAAAGGAAGTGGCATCATATGACCATGGATCCTGAAACGTTCCAGGAAGTCATGTGACTTGGCCTTAACCCGGATGACATCACAATAATTGACATCTCTAATGATACAAATTTGTTTGTTTTTTATTTCAAAACTTTATTTCGCATTTGATTAAATGCATAAAAGTACATGGATAAAACTATTCATATAATGCAAACTGCGGGCCACAAAACACAATTACAATTACAGTGCAAGTCAAAATAAAATGTGAATTAAAATCATGCTGCGAATGAATAAAACAATTAACAAAAGTTTCATGTACTGAGTCAATAAAATTAAATGCGAGAAAATGACAGTACATGAGGATAAAAACAAAAATTAAAAACAAAAATCATTGCGACCAATAAACAGTTGACAAGTTCATACGTGCTAGATAAAACTATGCAGATCTGTCCGACATTAGGAACTTAACACAATAGCCAATAAACATTTAATTAGTTCATAGGTACTAAATGTAACTGTGCAGATCTGGCCGGCATTAGAGACTTAACACAGTGGGCAATTAAAATCAGGGTCTGCCCCAGATATAAATTCATAAAGATAAAAGGGGCCGTCCATTAGAAGCCTTATGGGTTTTTAGCGTGGCTTGTAGGAAGGAGGCAGTGGCGGCTCGCCGAGGGAGTGCTGCGGGGCGGTGGGGCGGGGGAGAGGCAGGGTGGGGGTACCTTGTGCGCGCTGCATCGCCGAGTTGGCGATGCAGCGCGCAAGGTAAATAGTTTTATTTATTTAATTACTTACCTTACTCCTGTCCGTCATATGTCGGACTCCACTACCCCTCCCCTCCCCCGCCCCGCCCACCACCCCGCAGCACTCCCTCGGCGAGCCGCCACTGCAAGGAGGCCATAATGAGGCAAACATACAGGGTTTCTAAATTTTGTAAAATAGCAAGAGCCAATGTTGGGGAGCGGTGACTACATTTTTTCAACAGAGGAATGATATATTGTTTCCTCTCTTTTACATAGAAAGTGCAAAAGAACAATATATGCAGAGTCGATTGAAATGAGTTGTTATTACATGGGCAAGGTGGAAGTTGAGAGATTGAGATGCCCCAACATGATCGGTATGTAGTTTAATCGGAATCTGCTTAAGATGTACCGGTGCTGTGCATTCTCAAAAAAATGGAGAGATATGATGAGGCCCCTTGCAGTGACTGTGATATTCCATAATAGGATGAAACAGAAGTTTTCCCCCTACATCTATCCCACCTATCAGAAGCAGTTTTTGTATTAAAAAGTTCCTTTAACCTAAATTTAGGAAAACCTTCACAGAGGCTAGGAGTGTCGTAAAGGTCTGATAGCCTAATAAAATTAATTATTGCAGCCTCCACTCCCATGGCCTACATGATATTCCACAGTTTGCTGTGTACCACACATTCAAACGCCTTCGACAGATCCATGAAGGCCATGCATAGTTAGCCTTTCTTTGCCAAGAAGTACTTCGCAGCTAGTAGTGACAAATTAAGGCATTGGTCATGGTACCTTACCCTGCCTGACCCATACTGAACTTCGGCAAGGATTTTCTTTTCCGCCACCCAAACTTCCAACTTGTTTAATAGTAGTCTGCCCATGATTTTGGCGGTACTATCTAACAATGAAATGAAGCGGTAATTGAGTGAGATTGAAGCATCACCTTTTTTATAGATAGGTATGATTACTGAAGTTTTTCAGGAGGGTAGGGGACCATTTAAAGCTATTGAATTAAAAACTACGGTCAGTAGAGGGGACCACAATTGTCTGTTTGTCAGGAAGATGTCCATTGGGACCCCATCGGGTCCTACTGCTTTCAAGGGTGGTGACTATGACAAGGCGACCTCTATTTCCTCTAAATCAAATGAAAGACAGGTTTTGGCCTTGATAGGTGGATTAACAGGCATGGGGCATAAGCCCGCTGGGCTATGAAAGATGTCCTGAAAATAACTTATCCATGACTCCTCCTCTATGTGAGCATCCAGGGAAGGGCCACCCTTGTCAGAAAGGAAAGCTGAGATAACCATCTTCCAGAAAGTTTTGCCATCTTTCTGGTCGGATGCTTTCTTTAAGGTTTCCCACGCTTCGTGTTTTAACTCTTTCTGTCTTTCCTCCCTGGTTAATTTATACAGATTCCTCAGCTCGCGAATATGATCTTTATTTCTTGGTAAAGTTTTTAAAGCTTTCCGGAGGTTGTAGGAAGCTACTGAACAGTTCTTGTCGAACCATCGAGGCTGGGCTATGTCTTTTGTGGGGTTGGACGGGAACTGAATTTTAATGTTTGCTTGAATATTAGCAAACACTTCTATCACCAAATTGCAATTTAATTGCGGATCTAAGCAGCGGTGAAAATCCTCGTAGTTGGTTGCTAAGAGGTTACCGAGTAGCTTAGGCTTGTCCACTTTATCCCACTTTAGAGTAAGGCCATTTTTCCTCGCTAAAATTGGTTTAGGGGCGAGTTTACCAATTCTATTCTAAGCAACACACCATGCAAGAATGCATGTAAGCATTGCATGATCACTAAATTCAGTAAAAGAAACCTTCATCTTAGAGATATTAATGTATACAAGATTACACATGATTATGTAATCGATCACGGAGGAGCGTTCTGTGCCTTGAAATGTAGAGGGTAGTTGGCCAGATACTGGGTCGATTTCATTTCGGGGCTCTAATTGCCAGGTCATGAGTACATTATTTAGGATATTGCCATGTTTGTTATGAATACAAAGAGTGATTGGCTCTCCCCGGTGCTCTTCTATCCCACACAGCTTTGTCTCTAACCTTGGGCAAGTTCTAATATTAAAGTCCCATATGGTTTGTAAAAGATTTGGGTGTAGTCCAACAAGATCCTCTATAGCCTTACCTATGTTCTCTGCTACTGTTTCTGGGTTAGAGAAGTTGTTATTATAGTAGTTTATTAGCAGGAGGTCCCAAGTGTCATATCCTTTAATTACTAGCATATGAAAGTGAGGAGATGTTTTTATGAATTTTACTACTTTCATTGCAAGGGTGTTAGCTAGCAGTGTCAAAAGGCCCCCCTTGGCTCTAACCCTTGATGAGGGGTTAGCTGGAGTGCTAAATGAACGATAACTGTTTATGAAAATCGGGTTTATCTCCCAGGTTTCTTGAATGCAGATGATCTGAAAATCAGAGAGCACTTTAAACACAGTCATGATACCGTTTGTTATTCAACGTTGCTATGTTCCACGATAGAAGAGTGTAGGTCAGATTAGATGCGCAAGAGGTGGGGACCTTTGTGGTGTTATGGGATGGGCTAAGCGAATGGGTATCATGACTTAGACCCGACCTTTCCTCCCCATTAATCCTACTTCAGCTAGTCGAAGACTCTGACTATCGTTCTCGAGTCAGTCGCAAGAATCAAGGTTTGATAAGGGAGCGAATATATTAAAAGTTGGGGGACCGGTGCTTGCATTGAGCATAGACCTACTGCCCGAGGATATTGCCAGAGCTGTCTTAGTTACAGTATTACGTATGCGACAGGGCGGATTATAAAAGAAACCCAGTGGTACAGGAAAGATCTGGGTCATAGCTATGGGTGCCGAATGGGAGTAAAATAATACATCACCTACAATCTGCGAATTATCAAAGTTCAAAACAATACAGTCGCCCTCGTATGATTTTAGAGATGGACCTACCCAAGAAATTCTCCTGGCCATAATGAGATGGTTCCGAGCTAAGTAACCCAATCTATTGTGGGCAGAGAGCCAGTGACATGTTTTGTCCATAAGTTGGGTAGTAGATTCTTGTAATGTGAGCCTTAGCATGGGAACGTTAACCGGAGTTAGAACGAAGGGGCAGACAGCAAGGTGAAGATTAAGGGTTTGTGTGTAAAATGCACTTGTGTTCTGGGGGATGGTCTGTGAATGACTGATAATAGGTTTACTATTGACCCTAGAGGGTCTAGGTGATGCGCCACCCGCCCCATAACTGATGAAAATGCAATTGTTCTTCAACATATCGGTAGGTATGCCCTCATGGCTTGATTTTAATGACATCACATCTGTGGGGGATAAACCTTGCCCCAGAGGATAGGCCTGGTGTATCATGCCTGAATCTGGCCCTGCTCTAACCCCTGTATTGGCCCCCTGATCGTGACACACTATAGGTGCGGCCATATGGACACTAGTATGACGTTGCATGAGATGACTTGTTACAGCGGCATTATTAGATGTAAACCAACCGTTCTTTAAAATTTCCTGAATTTTTAAGTCAATCGAGTCCAGCTGTAACAGAATAGGAAGTAGCATTGAGGTAATCTTGTCAATTAGATCCTCTGTGATTTGACCGTAGTGTCTCTGTAGTTACAGTTGTAATAGTCCGAGAGGGTAAGGACTTTTAGGTTTCTTAGGTTTAGTTGGTGCTGGATCTTTTAGAGTTCCTCTATTCGTTTTGCCAGATGTAGCTATTAACGGGGTGGGCATGTTTGTGATTGGTAGTTGGGGAGGGCCTGGGTGATCAGTAGGTTGTGCCTGTGTGGTTGATTGGGGCATATTTTGCTCGTTGGGAATCCTGAGTATCTTGGCCCTCTATGTCCTTGTTAGAAATCAGCAGCGGTCCATCAGATGCAAAAAACCCCTCCCGAGAGATAATCTCTTTTCTGCCATAGCAATCTCCTGCATGATTGCGTTGGTAGCTTTAAGCAAAAAGAAATCAATAGTAGACATAGTTAACCCTGCTGAAGCTGTTGAAACTGGCTTTTTCTACCCCATAATTGCCCTGGAACCGCGGTTGGCTTAATCGGGAAAACCGTTACCGGTAAGTGAATGTTAGAGGGGGTGCCCTGCCCTGCCTGCTCCGGTGGGCGTGGATGGGCCCGCCCTTGGGCCGGGCTTTGCCTGGGCGCGTCACGTGCTTCGGGAGAGAGTGCAGCCTTTTGTGGCGCTGGGAGGGCTGGCTCCGCCTCCTGCGCCTAAATGCAGGAAGTACAGGAACACTGAGGGACCGAGTCCCACCCCAGTCGGCTGCCCAGTTTCAGTGGAGGCAATGAGTATGGGCTTCAAACAGGCCCTTGATGCTTCCCGCACTGTGGGAGAGAGTGCAGCCTTTTGTGGAGATGGGAGGGCTGGCTCCGCCTCCCGCGCCAAAATGCAGGAAGTGCAGGAACACTGAGGGACCGAGTCCCACCCCAGTCGGCTGCCCAGTTTCAGTGGAGGCGGTGAGTATGGGCTTCAAACAGGCCCTTGATGCGTCCCGCGCTGTGGGAGAGAGTGCAGCCTTTTGTGGCGCTGGAAGGGCTGGCTCCGCCTCCCGCGCCAAAATGCAGGAAGTGCAGAAACTCTGGGGGACCGAGTCCCACCCCAGTCGGCTGCCCAGTTTCAGTGGAGGCGGTGAGTACGGGCTTCAAACCGGCCCTTGATGCGTGTTACAATATAAATGTGTCAATACTATAAAAATATAACACAAATTACTCTTTTGGATCCACCTATAAAGGGGTGCTGACATAACCTTTGAAATTGGTAGGAGGGGGGGGGTATGTGCTACAATACTTGCCCTAAATTTTACTGAGCAAAGTGAATGAACCTGAGCTCTTTTGAATGGGTTCACGGGTAAAGGTTCTCCCCGCAGGAAAAATTTGAAACAAATGGGTCAAACAGTGCATTTTAAAGCAAAACTTTCATGTAAATCAGCTAAAAAGCCATGGGCTGTGAAAGGGCACTCGTTAAATATATAGGTCCTTTCATGGTGTGGCAAGCGAATGAAACCTGATGTCCCACAAGAGTTATCCCCCTTTTTCAAAATTTGCTGTGGGTACCCCCATATGCCCAAAAAAAAAACGACTTTGTACTATGGCCAACATTTTGTCATGGGTGCCCATAATATTCTAGTCATGGAATTTTGCTATTAATCCTATCCATAGACCATGGGTGACCCTCATGTAAAAGGTTACCTCTAGTATGATATGGCTAGCATTTTGTCATGTTTGTCCCTCTCCTATGTGCCACAGCTGTCATTCTTTATGCCAAGACTCATATACAGCGTATTAGCGTGAGCATTTTGCCATGAGTGTCCCATACCAAGAATTACCTCAGTATGCCTGTGGCAGACTTTTGCCATGGACGTCCCAGATATATATATATATATAGCAAGTATTATCTCTAGTAAGTCTCTGTCTGTTAATAATTGCCTTCAAAATGTTAACACCAGTATTTTGCAAGGGCCAAAAACAGACTCACAAGCATACCACATTTTCACTCATGCTAATTTACATTCAGTAACTCGCACTCATTCTTAGCTAAACATTACCACTCAGCCATTCTCACTCACTTGCACTCATTTATTCTCACTCTATTTCAATCTCACACATTGTCACTCGCCCTTGCACCGATTAACTCACAGTTGCTCACTTACACTGACTTGCACTCACTCTTACCATCATTCTCACTCACCTTGACTCACTCATACTCACTTATAGACATTTAATCTCATTTATTGCCACTGCTATGATAGACAGCCACTTTCACTTACACACAAATGCTCCCATATACACACACTTGCACATAAAAACTCTTTCTCTCACACAACCACACTCTCACCTACAAGCATGCATTCAACTACATGTAAAAACATTTGTAACTTACCTGATGCCCCAGTTTTTATTACACTAATAGTGAATGATATGCAATTATTCATTGTTAGCATAATTAAGACTCCGGTCAACACAAGGAGGATGAAGCCGCCCTTGTCTTCTTGCCACTGATTTTGACACCTCTGAGGCCAGGGGTAGCAAAGACAGTGTCAGTGGTCACAATGAGCAAGCCAGGGGTTGCAGCTGCGAACCCTGGCAACACCTAAATGATGTCCATGTAACACACCAGCACAAACACACCTACCCACAAAAGAGTAAAACCATTGCTATTCACAAACTACTCCCTAAAGGTGAAAAACAAGCCCAAATTTACTCCAGTCCAGCCTTAGAGTAAGTTGAGCACCAAACATGCCCTCTCACAGATACTGAAACACACTCCCATAGAAATCAATAGAGGCACCAAATAACAACAGGAGAAAATATGGAAGATAATAGGAAAATGTTTACTTAAATGTTTGCAAGCTTTTTTAGTAATTGTTCAATTTTTTTTATTTATTTTTTACATTTTATACATGCAACACAAACAGTAGAACAAAGGGACTGATGAATGGAATCCACCACCATTTACAGGTAAAACTCATTACAACACTAGCCAGTCAGATACAGGCCAACAACATAAGAAAAACACACATCAAACAACTTTTGTGGCTTTTGCTGTCCATGAATTTCTTAGTAGCTTTCCCCCTCATTTTGAGGTACAATTATTGAGGAGAGAGGCAAAGGATCAACATCTGTGGCATGTCCAGGGAAGCAGTAATTGCCAGATACTGCTTTTCACCTAAAGTGATGCTTGACATGGTTGCAGACTGAGAGAAGGAGCTTGAGTCACTTACAGCCCACTCCCCCGCTATCAATGCACATGTCAAAATACTGGCTGTACTCCATTTCATGGCCACAGGGTCTTTCCAGAGGGTCATTTCTGACAATGTAGGTATCTCACAGGCAAGCCAAAGTTGATGCTTGCATCAGGTAATGAGATGCATCACCAGAAGAGTACACCAGTTTATCACATTGCTACAGTTACTGGATGAAAGGCAAAGGGTGGCACTTCATGTATGCGGTGAGATTAATTGCATCCATGTGGTACTTCGGTCACTTCACTATAGGGAATATAATTTCCATAACAGGCATCACTGGCACTCAAGCAACACAAAAAGATAATGGACAGAATGTTGAACATTGCCAAACATTCACCCCAGTCACAGATCTGGATTAAATCCATTGTTTGCTCACCATGCCACCCCAGTTTGGACCTAGTCATATGCAAATCAGTCTTGACCCTACTCCCCATAGGAACAGTTCGGCCCGAACTGCCAGGGCAGGTCCACCCTGGACCGGAAACAAGTAACCTGGGACTGGTTTCACGGTATCACCCCTCATCAGCCAGGCTAGCTTGAATCCAGTAGCAGAGTGAGCATGGGACCCACGTCTGGGCATACCTTTATCACTTAGGGCACTCCAACATGCAAGCTATCTGATGCCAAGGGCTGCTTCAATGATGTGTACACTGCCTTTCCAAGAAGGACACACAACGCCTACATCTTCTGTCAGTCACCTCCTGCATGTCGATTGGTTGCTGTAGAGCTTGGTGACATATGGCTCATAGGTAAGTAATAACATGTCACACTGAGGCTACATGGCATCTGAGAGACAGCATCTGAAACATACTCACTCACTATTCACTCCAACACTATAGATACAAATGGCTTTTACAGACTATACCGAATTGCCGGTCTGGCTCCCCATTTGATCCCTGCCCCCTCACAATTTAGCAAAAGCTGTGTTGTCCACTTTAATCCCATGGTTTAACAATTCTTTTGATCTATCTCTACATGGAGGCCTCAAAGTTCTGCAAACACAAACAGGTAGCCTCGCTGTTAAAAAAAAGCCCACAGCTGATCCCGAGGTCTTAGCCAAGATTAGGCCTATTTCTTTACTTTTTGCCTTCTCTAAGATGCTTCAGAAAATAGTAGATGGACCGATTAATCACTTCTTAGAAACTAACAATCTTCTCCATAGCATGCAGTCTAGTTTTATGCCGTGCCATTGTACTAAATCAACCCTGCTTGAGGTAACAGAATTTATCAAGCTGAGCCTGGACAAGAGACATGTAGTGGCCGTGGTGTTATTAGATCTCTTAGATGCTTTTGACACTGTGGGGCATATATGCAAGCCCCTATCGCCACGGAAACGTCACTTTTTGCGACGTTCCTGTGGCGATGGGGGTTTTGCCTTATTTACAAGGCAGAGTTAAGCCAATTAACGTGGCTTAACGTTGCCTTGTAAATAAGGCCCCCTTTCATGTAATGCTTAGCGTGAAAGGGGGATGGCAATGGGTGTTCAGTGGGCGTTCCACCGCAACACCCATTGATTCTGACGCTGCCTCCTATTTACAAGGGAGGCGTAAATAGGAGGCAGCACCAGAATTAAAAACAAGTTAAATGAGAGGCAATATATGTACACACACAGTTCGTACAATGAGGAGCACATCAATAAAAGATTATTAACAGAAAGTCGTTTCTGGTCTTTTATTTTCAGATACTTGATATAGGGCAATCAGCAGTAACTGGAGCAAGAACAAGAAATAAATCCGTTGTTGCATTGAGAAAATCTCGTGGTCTTGTAACCAGACACGCTGGTTACAAGACGCGTTCCGGACACGGCACTGACTCATTTCACGAACATTACTTATACACGGTATCTTGATTAAAAACAATACTGTTCTCTACCACGAGATTTTCTCAATGCAACAACGGATTTATTTCTTGTTCTTGCTCCAGTTACTGCTGATTGCCCTATATTTCTACCTTAATGCCCTGAAGAAGCCCATGTTTGGGTGAAACGCGTTGGCTGGTCTCATCAATTGCATATCAAGTATCTGAAAATAAAAGACCAGAAACGACTTTCTGTTAATAATCTTTTATTGATGTGCTCCTCATTGTACGAACTGTGTGTGTACATATATTGCCTCTCATTTAACTTGTTTTTAAATTCATTTTTGTGGTCTACAAGTGGCAGATCATTTGAGGTGGGCAATATTTCTTTTTGTTTACATAAGTGACTAGTTCAGGAGGTGCAGTCTTTCTAGACCCAGCCGCTTTCAATTTTGTTTTAGCACCAGAATTAAGACCAGGGAAAATCTGGTCTTAACCTGGCGAAGCGAGGAGAAATGTTTAATTTTTCCTCGTTTTTGCTGTTTTCATGAGTGCTGCGTTGTGCAGCACACATGAAAACAGCAAAAGGCCAATAATTGTTTATGTACAGGAAGGTCCCCTTTCCTGCACATAAACAATCATTTTTTAAATATGCCGTTTTGCAACTTCTGTGTGTGCTGCATTAAGCAGCACACATAGAAGTTACAGAACGGCATTTCAAGATTGTTTATGTGCAGGAAGGGGGACCTTCCTGTACATAAACAATCTTCCCCTGCACGCAGACACCCTTGCACTATGGTGCAAGGGTGCCTGCATTGGCGCTAAGCTGCTAAACTTAGCGCCAGCGCAGGGGGAAATGCAGGGCTGCACCATATTCTTGTAAATATGGTGCAGCCCTGAGTTTCAGAAGTGGCGGAGCGTGTCGTTAAGCCAAGAAGGCTAACAGCACGCTCCACCACTTCCCTTGTACATATGCCCCTGTGTCTCATACTATCCTTTTAGAACAGTGGGCCAATAGTGGAATGTGTGGTTCTGGCTTGCTCTAGTTAAAACCCTTTCTATCCGGCTGGAACCAGACTGTTCAAGATCCACCTTTCTCCACAGTGACCAAGCCTCTGAAGCGCAGTGTCCCGTAGGGCTCAGCTTTGAGCCCCACTCTGTTTAACGTTTATCTGGCTCCACTGGTAGATATTATCCAGCCTTTCAAATTGAAGGTGGTGTCATCTGTAGATGACTCCCAGCTCATGCTCTCCTTTCAAGAGGTCAACGGCGAACTGCAGGATGCCTTTAAATCCTGTGTAACTAAGGTAGCCAAATGGATGAAGAACACTTTTCTAAAGCTTAATTCAGGTAAAACTTAAATACTGTCCTAGGAGTGTTCATCGTGTATCTAGACTAGTGCTTGGTGGGCATCCAAAATAGGGTAACTACTTCCCCAGCCGATATGGTAACATTTTTTGGCATTAAACTGGACAAAAATCTCTCTTTTCACCCTCAGGTGAGGGTGATGACTTAGGGCTTGATTAGGATCTTGACAGATGGGATGCACCATCACAAAGGTGACGGATATCCCGTCCGTCAAAATACAAGTTCCATACGATATAATGGGATTGTAATTTGACGGACGGGATATCTGTCATGTTTGTGACCAATATGTCCACCAATATTTTAATCAGGCCATAGGTCTTGTTCCGTGATTGTAAAAAAGAAGATTCTCAAATAAGTGCCAGAGCACACTCAAAGGACTATTGTCCACACCATGATCACCTCGTGCTTTGACTATGTTAACATCTTTTATCTTAGCCTTCCTGACTATCTGATCCACTGACTTCAAGTAATATGGAACGCAGTGGCCAGACTTCTCAATATTTCTAGACAGGAACCTATAACCTCTCATCTGAGACCACTATACTGGCTGTGCATAAGCACATTTTGTGTAAATGTCTACTCTAATATTCTTTATGTGCTATGTAGTGCTGGGATGCCCTTTTGAGCAGCTGATTGCAATACAAATAGTTCATTCATATATTCACCCAGTCCCTTTTCTTGGGGCCTAGACCATCTCTACAGTTCCTTTGGACAAAAAAGCCTGCAGTTGTTGGAGCAAGATGGATACGTGCTCCTCTGAAAGATGTTCTAATGTTCTGAGGTGGGTGGAAGATGCAGTGGGTCAAAAAGGAATGACAGGGCATAGCCTTGTTGGATGATCTGAAGGACCCACCAGTCAAATGTTATATTTTGCCACCCTTGGCAGAAATGACTGGTCCTGCCTCCCACTGGGTGGTCGTGTGCCACTAAGGGCAACCTAAAGTAACTTGGAGTTGGATGCCAGAAGGCAGGGGACTGGAAAAGTTGCTGCTCTTGGGGCATGGATATTGTCTGCTTTATCCCTAGCCTCTACCACAAAAGGACTGGGTTGATTGCTGTGCGGCAGTGCACCTTTGCATTGCTGGTACATCAGCCCTCTAGCAGAGCCTCAAAAGGAATAACAAAAAACACACTGGTCCCTAGTAACAATACTTTAGATGAAAACAACCAAATGGTAAATACAATTATTCAAAGGAGTTTATGACAAACAATTTCAAGACACAAAGCTGCACAGTGAATATTGGTGCAAAATAAATGTGCTTGTTGCACTCTTTAGAGGTAATACACTCAAGTGATAAATTGTGATTAATAAGATTATCAACAAACACCAGAACAGCACACCCTTTATAGCAAATGATCAACAATCATTAAAGTCAACAGCGTTTCAATCCCAATAAAAATGGCAGGATCATCATCAGGACTCAGGGAGATACAACAAGCCTGAGAGAGAGATCATGAAAGGTATTGCCGTAGCTAAAGGAGGGTGTCCCTGGTCACAAGCCTCAGGAACAGGGTGGCCGGGAATGACCTGAGCTGGAAATATGCTGGATACCCATATGGGGCTCTGTACTGGAGAGTGTGTGAGATGATAAGTTAAAGATAGGTATTCTTTCCATAGTGTCTACTCTGGAGGGGCCCAGGAATTTCACACAAGAATTCCCTAAAATCCCTAAGTGAAACAATAAAGGTCCACAGATTTACTGCAAATCCTGCAATTCTAAAGGGACTGGTAACTCATGTTATAGGCCCCATTTGAATTACCTCCAAATTTGTAATCAGCCCCTGTGAAGTAAATATTGTGTCTGCTGTTAACGTAACATGGCATGACTCTTCTTGACAACACTTTTTACTCCTCACAAACTTGGATGCCAGGACTTCCCACGTCTGGAGCAAGTCACGAATTTACCTACGCAACCTGGCTTTGATGGATTAGATGCTGATTTCCTAGTTGGTGCAATAGGAGTTCCCTAATTTCTTTGCTGTGTTTGATGGAGGTTAGTGGTGGGGGTTAAAAGAGAAGTTTCAGAAAACTGTGGGGCATATTTACAAGCCTCTTTCGCCACCCCAGCTTAACTTTTTTTGATGCTCCTGTGGCATTGCGCCTTTTCACATATTTACAAGGTGGCGCAAAGCCACTTAATGTGGCTTAACGCCACCATGTAAATATGCCCCTTTCCGCCGCAGTCCTTTGCGACAAAGGGGCTTGCATTGGGTGTTACAGTGAGCGTTCCACTTGAACACCCATTGCTTTTTGATGCTGCCTCAGATTTACAAGGCAGAGGCAGCGCCAAAAACTAATGTCAGGGAATACCTTGTCTTCGTAGAGCGATACGAGGAGAAATTATTAATTTCTCCTAGTATTTTGCTCTTTCCATATTTGCTGCATTCTGCAGCACACTTAGAAAGAGCAAATCGCCATTCATGATTGTTTATGTGCAGGAACGTGTCCCTTCCTGCACACAAGCAATCACCCCTGCAGCACAGGCATACTTGCAACATGGCGGCAGGGTGCCTGCGCTGGCGCTAGGCAGCTTTTTTTGCGTCAGCACTAGGGGAAATGCAGGGGTGTGCTGTATTCTTGTGACTACGTCACATCCTAGCCTTTAAAAATGGCAGAGTTCAGCATTGCTAAACTTGGAATAACACCACGCTCCTACATTTTTTAGTAAATATGCCCCTGAATATATTGGTCATAGCATCCAACTTTCATAAACTACAGGGCTTATAACTCTTTTCAGGATTATTCTGTTAAAAATGGAAGATTAAAGACTAAGCATAAGCACTTGAGAAATGATGCAGATTTTGGACCCGATTCAGAAAGGCAATCGGAAACAAAAGTCTAACTTTACGACTTTTGGTATTCACAGAGGTAATTTACGAATCATATCTTTATGTCCGCAGTCGGGCGGGAATCTCTGGTTCAAACCGTACTCTCTGGTTCAAACCGTACTCTCTGGCCCAAGCCGTACTCTCCGGCTCAAGCCGTACTCTCCGGCTCAAGCCGTACTCGCTGGCATGGGCCGGATGAAGTGTAATCAAAGGGTCGGAACGCAATTTTTACTTAAAGGAACATTAGGAATGTGAGATAAATTGTGGAGTGTATGTACCATGATGCAAAGGAGCAAACTTTTCTGGGATGTGATGTAGTGTCTGGCCACACCCTTTTCCCTGCCCAAACTGATTTTCATGACCTCCTCTACCATTTCACACGTTCCTGATGTTCCGTTTTATGATTACACTTCATCCGGCCCGAGCCGGAGTGTACAGATTGAGCCGGTGATTCCAGACCGACTGCGGACGTAAAGATGCGACTTGTAAATAACCTCTGTGAAAACCAAAAGTCGTAAAGTTAGACTTTTGTCTCAAATTGCCTTTGTGAATCGGGCCCTTTGTTTTCTGAACAAAACATTGCACAGAAGAAGTTAATTTCTGATATATGTCTCACTACATTGACATAATGTTTTGCTTCTTCTATCTACAATAAATTATTTTAGTACCCCCTTGTGGCATTATTTTCCCTCGCTGTCTCTTTGTGCTTTTTTTTTTGCTTTGTGCCTCCTGTGTCCATTCAATTTCTCTAGCTCTCTAGTCCCTCAGTACCCACTCAGTCTGCGGTGCCTTATTCCGTCTCTTAGTACCCTTTCCTGCTCTCAGTGCCTTTTTTACATTCTGTGCCCATTCTTTCTCTCTTTGCCTCTTTTTTCTCAGTGCCCCTTCTTTCTCTCAATGCCCTTCTTACTTTTTGTGTCCTTTTTTCTTACGGCAGTCTTCCTGTCACTTAAGTGACTCACTGGTCCCAGTTGCCATTGAAATACATAATTATGTGAATCACTCCTAAATGCTCATCTGGCCTTTGTAGGTTTTAACGCAGTACAAAGATAAAGTAGTCCATCTTTAGTATCAGTAGTCCATTTTTAGCATCAGGGTGTTATAGGCTATAAAATGGCATATGATACTCATATTGAACTTCTCTAAACTATGCAATGTCGGACTCCCTGGTTTAAACATAGGGGGCAGCGGCGGCCGGCTCAGGTTAGCGCGGTGAGGCGGGGCAGGGTGTGGCAGGGGGGTAAGCCGACGGACGACGGAATAGGTATTATTCATTTATTTAAATATATCTATTCCGTCGTCCGTCAGCCCCCACCCATGCTGCGCCCTGCTCCGCCACACCACGCTTACCTGAGCCGGCCGCCGCTGGGGCTGAGTCTGAGCTCACTATTAAAATACCTTGCAGGACGGGTGGTGGTGCTGGTGGAATAGGTGCGCCCATTTGCCAAGGGAAAGGCACATTTGATTCACACATCCAATATATAGCTTGCTGTGGAAATACATTGTCATCATTTCAGCAGCTCGTTCTTAGTAACCGTCTTTCAAGTAGGGGTGGGGCTGATTGTAGGGATTTAGCACCTGAGCCACTGGCGGGCCTGGGACTGTTTTTTTTATTTGATCCAATTCATTTAGCCTCATGCATTTTTAGGGTGTCCGGGCACCCATGGGTTCCCCGTGCTATGACTATGGTCTAGTGTACAAACGAGGCTGGGCAAGCATCTGTGGACCATTCTGTAAAGAAGGTTAAACTAGAATGCAGAAATGGCCAAAGGAAAGTTTCCCGTCCACTTTCTTTACATGGTCCGAGCCTCTAAAGCTGGTGGACAAAGGGATTTTCAAAATAACAAAGGGCGTAATGCAGCAAATGGTAATCACAAGGCTTTTGCTGTAGCGGGAATCAATTTAAATATAAACCATTTAGCATCTCTATCTCACACCAACAGGGTTGATCCCCACTCGGGTGTTTGTCTCTTACTTCTCTATGACAGACCTTTGCCGTAGTTTATGGAAAGATCAGGAGCTAAGCATCAAAAAAATCACAATACTATTTCTTAGTTCAGTCAATAATGAGAGTTTTTTTTTTATACTTTATTTATTGAGTTTTCCATACGTCAGCATACTACATACATAAGGATTATTGCAGTATCACAGAGCATAGATATAAAGCACATTTTTCCCAGAACTATCAAAAAAACAGTACAACGAAGCAACCGCACCACAGTACCCATAAACATTACACTTTGTTTTCGACAGTCACAAATAGAGCAATCAAGAGACGATGCGTATCAGGTCTCCGAGCCTTGCAGGCCCAGACTCTATGCATGAATCCAACTAACACTTTTTATTGCAATACATCCGGGTGTTCCATAAGATATACCTCAATCGGGCTCCAAATGTCCTTGGGTCTTGAGGCAATTGGCAGTTCCTCAGCATAAATGTTCAGTTGTTCCTTGCAATATGCAATATCCTTGAACCAAGAGACCACAGTAGGCGCGGCTCTACCCCCCCAGCATTTCACCACCACTCTCTTGGCCAACAGCAACGATACAGCCGCTAATCTACGATTGCACACCTTTAAGGTCTTACAGCAGCCTAGCAGACATACCAGCGGTGTACAGGGGACATTTTCCAATAATATTTTTGTTAGATGTGCTGTAACATTACCCCAGAATTCTGACACCTGAGAGCACTCCCAGGCTAGATGCTTAAAGTCCGCATCCTCTACCCCACACCTCGCACATCGTGAGTCCTCCCGCAAACCATATCTATGTAGTCTAGCCGGGGTGTAATACATTTGATGTAGAAATTTGAAGTGAATAATTCGCAAGTTACAGTTCGCCATGAGTCTCCCCGTCAGCGCACAGCATAACGTCCAGTCCTCCCAGGTCAATGGTTCATCCAATTGTACCACCCATTTCTCATATGCCCCGGACGTGTCCGGCTGATTCTCCACCAATGAAGTTCTTTAAAGTGTAGTTATCAAGCCCCTTCTACTATTGCCAGTCAAAAGCGTCTGAAGAGCCTTCAACATCCGCGGCTCCGCCGGGTATTCAGGATATTCAGTCCGTACAGCAGTCCGTAACCTAACATAAATAAACCCCAGCATGGACGAATCATCTGTCTTGGCTGTAAGATCCTCCAGAGTGACAAAAGTGCCACTCTGATACATATCCCCCAGCGTAGTTAGCCCCGCCTTGTCTAGTATTTCCATTGCCTCCGGCTCCTGGGCGACAGATATGCCCGGGTGTGCTTTTAGAGGCAATGCTGGCGCATACAGATGCTCCCTTCCCGCTCTGGCCTGTAGCCCCCTCCATGCTCGGACGGTGCAGGTGACCGTGTTTATCTCCACCTTAGAGTTTAATGGCCTAGAATGTAGCAACATGGTTATTAGTGGAGTTGGGTGAGGGTCATCCGCTTCCACCGCCAAGTGAGGAAGAAAATTCTGCGGAAACTGCCAATAATGAGCAAACTGGGCTTGTGCACACAAGTAGTAGAGTCGCATGTCTGGCGCCTCGAACTCTCCCCTTTCATACGGCTGTGCCATAGCTTCCCAACTGCATCGCGGCAGTTTGCCAGCCCATGTCAACGTCAATAAGCACGACTGCAGCGTTTAAAAAAAGGCCTTGTTCAGTATGATAGGAATGTTAACAAAGAAATACAGAAATTTCGGAAGGATATTCATCTTGACCACAGCAATCCTATCTGCTAGGGAAAGCGGCAGCCTTATCCACCCAGCTACCTTATCAGATAATACGGATATTGCCTGTCCATAGTTCATCTGGAGTACCACTTCCGGATCCCTGTGCACCCACACCCCAAGATATTTAACAGCATCCTGCATCCAGCGCAATGGGAATTCCATCTCATGTTCCGCTGTGCTCTGAGTAAGGGGCATCACAACAGATTTGCTCCAATTGATCATTAAGCCCAAAAATCCCCCAAACTTGACATACTCCCTGAGCAAAGGCCCAAGATGCGCCTCTGGATCCCGGACAAACAACAGCATATCATCGGCGTACAATGATATGGCCAGCCGCCTCTGCCTGAATCCTAACGCTGCATACCGATGCTGCTGCCTGATCTTACATGCCAGAGGCTCAAGAACCAGGGAGAACAACATTGGTGATAGCAGGCACCCCTGTCTGGTCCCCCGTTCTACCCGGATACTGTCAGAAACCCAGCCATTTGCCGTGACCCTGGCCGTCGGTCCATTATACAATAGTCTAATCCAACGTACAAACTCGGAAGGTAGCCCCATCCTTCCCAGCACCATGAACATATACCCCCAATTTATAGAGCCGAAGGCTTTGGCGGCATCCAAGAATACCGCCACCGCCCTCAGCTCAGGGTCTAGATAGTGCAATACAGCGAAGAGTGTCCTAAGATTGTGTGTCGTTGAGAGCTCCTGGACAAACCCAGATTGGTCTGGCAACACCAAGGCTGGCACCAATGGCTGCAGCCTCATTGCTATAATTTTTGCCAGGATTTTAACATCTATATTCATTAACAACAGCGGTCTATATGATTCACATTGATTCGATACCTTATCTGGCTTCGGCAACATTACAATTAACGCCTCTCGCAAAGTGAGAGGTAGGTCACCACTTTCATATGCATCTGCATATACCTCTAATAAAACAGGGGCCAGTTGATCCACATTAACCCTGGGCATAATACTTCGCTACGCTCACGGAGCATGCAAAGTTTGTGCTACTACGCACTACGCAAATTGCACGTAGCAGAATAAAAAACTGTGCTAATTGACGTAGCGTAGCAGCAGTATACTAAACACCGAGAAATGATTTGATAAAGCATTTTTCTAAGCTAAAAAGCATATAACCAATTCACAAAAGTGAACTTAGACAATAAAATATCAAGCAATGAAAGAGGTGATGATTTTGGGGTCCCCCCTAACCTAGGGGGAGGACCAAGCAGATGCCTTGAACACAAAAAGCATATCATGTGAACGATTCAGTGGTGGTCCCTTCCTCCTAGGACCACCCCAAGCACAGTTATGGGCAAAAATACAATCCCAACCAAAGGCCCTGCAAAGCATTATGGGACGAGATTAGCAGTGGGCAGTGAATATTATAGTGTCCAATATCAAAATAATTCTACAAAGAGCTGCAGTTCAACTAGTCGTTACTAGATGTCCCTCACGAGTCAAATGCAAAAGCATTGAAATTATTAATACATCAAGCTGCAGTTCCACTAGTCGTTACTAGATGTCCCTCACGAGTCAAATGCAAAAGCATTGAAACCCTTTCATGAAGCTTTTGCATTTGACTCGTGAGGGACATCTAGTAATGACTAGTGGAACTGCAGCTCTTTGTAGAATTATTTTGATATTGGATACTATAATATTCACTGCCCACTGCTAATCTCGTCCCATAATGCTTTGCAGGGCCTTTGGTTGGGATTGTATTTTTACCAATAACTGTGCTTGGGGTGGTCCTAAGAGGATGGGACCACCACTGAATCGTTCAAAAGATGTGCTTTTTGTTTTCAAGGCATCTGCTTGGTTCTCTCCCTAGGTTAGGGAGGATCCCAAAATCATCACCTCTCTCACTGCTTGTTAATTTATAGTTTTCACTTTTGTGAAATGACTATATGCATTTTTAGCATATAAAGACAGAGATATTTATTTTATCTTAACTTGCACGATGCCTTTGGCAATTATTGTACAGTGCAGTCAAGCACACAGCTACGCACTACGCAATTTGCATAGCTACGTGTAGTTCAAAATGTACTTCACGTAGCTACGTGAATTGCTACTACGCAAACTACGCCCAGGCTTAATCCACATAAGCTTTATAAAACTCACTGGGCAGGCCATCGGTGCCCGCTGCCTTGCCCGCCGGCAACCTCTGTATGGCTTCTTTTACGTCATCTAGCGTTAATGATTGAAGTAGATACTCCCTCTGACCCGATGAGAGCCACCCCAGAGCTATATCCTCCATATATTTCACAAATTTGGTTGCCTCATCCTCAGGTTGCCGTCTATACAGGTCCGCATAAAAGTCCGCAAAGACCGATACTATGTCTGGTGTGGCATAGTGCGGCTCCGAGTTTTTATCTAGTATTTCGATTATGTGGCCCTGCTCTCGAATACCAGCTAGCTTAGCCGCCAATGCGTGCCCCGCTCTACCCCCTCCCCAAAGGCACTGGCTTTCCAGCGTCGGGATTTGTAGCGCACCTCTTGTTCCGCTAACTCGGCGTATTCAGTATTTCATTCTCTTATAGCCGCCAAAGCCTCAGGTGCTGGGGCACTATTATATTGCCAGTGATGTCAGTCTAGCCTCTATGTCCTGCATTCTGTTACGCAAAGATCGTAGAACACCAGCCTGGACTCCCATGCATTCACCCCTTATCGTGACTTTGAAAGCCTCCCACATGGTCCCCATGCTGTCAACTGACCCAGCATTTTCTTTAAAAAAGTTAGTGATAGCAGCACCTATAGTAGTGCGGAATACCTGATCAGTGAGAGCATCTGGCTGCAGATGCCACTGGAATGGGGGTCTAACGTATGTTGGAATGGCCAGGGTTAGCATCACCGGCGCATGATCAGACAATGTTTTCGGCAAAGCTGCCACAGACTCCACCCATGAGCCAGCAGTACGGGAGATTAACCAATAATCCAGTCGAGACCAGGAATTGTGTACTGCAGATGTAAAAGTGCCCTCCTTAATACCTGGAATTCTAACTCTCCAAATATCAACCAGCCCTTCCTCATGCATAATCTCTTTGACCACGCTTGCAGCCATTTTGCCATGCCAGACAGTGGCCGCCGATCTGTCCATCTCCGGGTCTAAATATATATTCAGGTCACCCCCCCAGATAATCTGCGACTGTTCCAATTCCCGCAACCTTCTCCACACGTCACTGTAATAGGCCGGATCGTCCACATTTGGCCCATAACTATTGACCAGTGTAACTAGTGACCCACCCAAATAACCATGCAACAGAACAAACCTACCCTGATCGTCACCTTCACTGTGAAGCATCTGAAACGGAGTGCCCTTTTTGATTAAAATCATTACCCCTCGAGAGTATGCCGAGTAGGACGATGCAGCAACTGTGACCATCCACCTTTTGCCCACATTAGTTTCAGTATGTTTGGTGAGGTGTGTCTCTTGTAGTAAGGCTATGGTGATATTATGCCTATCCAAATATGCAAAGACCTTCCTTATCTTTTTTGGATTGTTGAGCCCCCTCACATTCCATGTTATCAATTTAAACACCCCCTCTTTGATGCCATTTACACTCTCATCTTGCATACCTGACCAACGTATACTCTACGCTCAGGCTAGTGACATAGTGTCCATAGTGAAGTCCATCCAGTACTGTGGTTGCAACATGAACAAACCCCCCCTTCCCTCCCCCCACCCACTTCAGCCTCCCCAACTGGCCGAAGCCATCCCCTGAACAACAATCCCCAAAAGACATTAGGGGTGCACCCGATGTAGGGGCGTCACAGGCGCAAGGCGCTTCCTCCCAGTGGAGAAGGGAGGTGACCGAGCGAACATTTGGCACCGTAATCCGTGCCCTCACAACTTTAATTACGATCATTTGACATCATAAACTCGTTCACATGTACTATAGCGCATTGTTACCTGAGATTCAGGAGAGCCTCCAGCCAGACCCCCAGCCCTTAGTCCCATCACATTCGAGGTCCGTGAGACCTGCCCTCTAGCAAATGCACTGTGATTCTCTTACCAAAACTATCTATTTAGTTCAATAGAAAGATATATGTTCAAAACATCGTCCAACCAAAAAACCGCTCACCAATCCCAATATCCATCACATCTCACTCGACGTCGGACATGGGCGCTTCGGTGACTCTCTGTTTTTGTTTCTGCCAGGTTTTAAGGAAGTCCATAGCACTTTTCGGACTCAGGAAGAGTTTCTGTTTGCCATCCACTTCTACCAGCAAGCGGGCAGGATATAGCACCGCGTAGGGAATCTTTTCAGCCTGCAGCTTCTTCTTCACGGGAATGAATTCCCGTCTGGTAGCTTGAACAGTGGCCGTGAAGTCAGGATAAAACGCAATTGCATTGCCGTCGTGCGTTATTTTCTGTTTCTCTCTGGACATGCGGAGGATCACATCTCGATCCCGATAGTTCAAAAGTCGAGCTATCACCGGTCTCGGCGGGGCCCCTGGGACCGGGCGCGCTGCCAGTGATCTATGTGCACGCTCCGCCAGCATCACATTGGAAAGATTTTCAGGACCAAAGATTTCCATGATCATTTTTTCAATATAGAGTTCCATCTTGCCCGTCGTGTTGGTGGATTCAGGCAATCCTAGAATGCGAAGATTATTTCGGCGGGACCTCGCTTCAAGGTCCTCATTCTTTGCTTGTATTATTGCAAGCACTTTTTCCATGTCCAGGCTTTTAGTTATCACTGCCTGTACGGCATCCTCCGCCGCGGAAATCCGCTGCTCCGCTTCGCCCAGTCTTACTCCCTGCATATCTAGTCTCGCAGCGAAGTGATCCAAACGCATATTAAGGGCATCAATTTTCCCATCTATTGATTGTAAGCTAGTTTGCATTGCCAGCAACGGTGCTTCCAAAGCAGAAGATGATTTCTCTGGGGGGTTCCAACTCCGAGACCGACGCCACCTGTTGTTGGGATTTAGTTAGTTTCTTAGTCTCAAAAGTGAGGCGCGACTGCTGTTTGTCTGTTTTCCCCATTTTTTGGGTTTTTTTTTAGTAGAAACGCAGCCGGAGCAGCAGCCAGCAAAGAAAGTCACAGCAGAATATATTGCCAAATTTTTCACACGCCAGGAGCTGCGGCTCGGGTGGCAACACACCACAAATTCGTGTCAGCAATTGGGGCAATTCCTCACACCCCTACTGTTTGCGACAGAGTAGCGATCAATTGTCACTGGAATGTCCGCGCCACCAGCTGCAACCCGACTGGCACAGCACCGGATCTCTAGTGCATGCAATCCAAGCACTCTGATGGCTAAACCTCTCAATCCGCCACCAATAACCACTCCTGCAGACCCAGGACCCCCAAAACCCCGGTCTTATCGCACAGATCGAGATTTCAGATGATGACTTGCTCGCACGCCGCTGCACCAGGCCGTCTCTCTTTGCAACCACCACGGGACCAAACTCTTCCAGGGCCTTCAAAATAAAAGTCCCACAAACTGCACCTCGTACAGCTCTGCTGACTGTCTTGGAGCCGGTAGGTTCCCCTGCATCATTAGCCAACAGGCCAGTCCATTCATGGCGCTTCTAACCAAGCGATCCTCAGCCCAGCAGGGGTAATTATGCCAAAGTGCGTGTCCCACACTTCAGTGCCGATGAAATCGTGCCGCACACGATTCCCGCTCCCGGCCACTCAGTACTCCCCCAAGCAGGACCCTCCGATTCCCTCTTTCTTGGCTCTCCAGTCACCAATGCTTACCGGCATCAGATACGCGTGATATGCGCGATAGCCAGAGTTCCGATGGCCTCAGCAGTCGATTATGTGATCAGGGATCCGGCAGCACCGCTCAGCCGCTAGAGCCCGGCACCGCCGACGGCCGCCATCTTGAGGAGCTGCCGCGATCGAGGCTCGTGAACGCCAGTTCTCACAGCCTCCAGCGTCTGCGGGCACCCGCGACCAGCCAGTTTTCCCCCCAGGCGTTCCGATGCACAGAACTGTGTGTTGTGAGCGCGGAATCACGGTTCATCACAGGATAATGCCGGATCAAAGCACTTGGTCGGCAGAGCTGCCCTAGCAAGCAGCCATCTTGCCCGCCGGCCAAGCCACGCCCCCAATAATGAGAGTTAGGTGTACGTTTTAAGGGTTTTATATTCTTTAAAAGTTTAGTAAATTCTTCTTTATCACAGTTAGTTCGATTGTTAGTCCATTAACAGAATTGACAATATTATTATAGTTAGAACAAATCATATCAACAAGACATCAAGCACGTTCCATAAAGGAAAGAATCCCTATTCTAAGAATGGGGCGAAAATGGTGTTATCAGGAACCCATAAAGAGTTCAATATTTTGAGAGGAAGAGTGAGATAGAGCATGAAGCTCAAATTCAATCAATATATTTTTGTAGAACTTTCCATAAAGTGAGGTTCATGAAACTCAGCAAAGTCTCAAACAAATTAAGCTAAATAATCATGCAGTAGCTGTAGCAAACTGCATTCAACAACAAGTTCAGAAAGGATGGCAAATCAGCCTATCAGTCTTCACCATTAATCCGCTACCATCCAGCATAAAGGAACTGGGAAGTGTATTGAGCAAGAGTCTGGAAAAAGGCATTGACCAACTCTAGCAACATGCATGAATATAAACAGTCTAAAAATAATGTTGCAGTCCAACTTGTATCTTCTTCTCCTCTCATCTAATCAGCGTTCAGTGTTCCTTTCTCACGATTCCACACAATGAACTTACAAAGAATCATCACGTAGTATGAAACATTATTAAAACTATGTCTACGTATGAGACCGTTTGATTCTTAGACCTCCTTTCCAATGGGTATGACCACATTTTTAAACTTCTAATCAAATACATTGGATGCTAGCTAAACAGTAGGATATGTGAAATAGAAACATCAGCTGCAACAAATATTTTTCACCACCACATCTCTTCCTTATAAAATGAGAAAAAATGTTGAAAGATCAACATTTTCTATTCATGCATTGTATTTAGTGAGTGAAATAAGGATTCATTTTATTAACAATAAAGTGTTTCTAGCAAACATTTCAAAACATTATTATTAATCAGGAACAGTCTGCAATGTGTTGTGATGCTTTTCTTAAAGGCATGTCAGGGTAAGGTTAACTTTTAAGCATTTTGTGCACGTCTCAGCACATTTGGCTTAGTTGCTTGTAAAAATGAAGCCTGCTTAGACATTTTGAAGCCTAGTACTAATAGGTACAACTACATACTGCGTTTTGCACATTTTAATGTTGTGTCAGTTCAATATAAATTGCACGTTAACGTTGCACATGTAACTTTAACTAGATTATTTTGTATTTTAATAAAAACTTCCTTTCAATTCTCCCCTCTGATGGTTATCTTAACCATCACTCTTTTGCATGTTCCTTCTGCTCAAAGGGCACTCTCATCATCAGTTGAGTCTTGTCTTTTTCTTTTCAAGCTTTTGAATTGTAATGATTTTCTATATTCATTTTTAAGACAATCATATAATGCTATTTTTTTTTTCCTTCTCTTGCTCATTTCTCTACTCTTTCTTCTGTTGTTGCAATATCCACAGCCTTTGAATAATTCAAATAAGAAAATTAAACAAAGCCCTGTAATTAATTCTTGGATAAGAATAGCTTTCAGGATTCCTCCTCCCACAGTTGCAAACCAGTTTCCAATTATGTGTTTTTCCTTTCCAAAGTTTCTAAAATGCTAGGTTTTTTATAATTAACTCAGGTTTTAGGTCTGAAATGTTCTTTGCAAATTCATGAATTTTCTTGCTCTCATTCGGTATGTATGAGCAGCAATACTGGGTTTTCAGCATTCAGCAGACTCCTTCTTTCTCTGCAAATAAGATATCTAATGCTAAGCGATTTTTCACAACCATGAATCTAATTGCTACAAGCTCAGTGTTCACAACTAATTATTCTCCAGAAATATTAATTGCCAGCTTGTCGACAACTGTTAACAATTTCATAATCTTTTCATCATTCAATATGACTCCTATAGGTGGAAGGATTTAACCAAAAATGTCTCCCACAAACTGGGTTCCATCTCCTGTTCTATGGGTGTGTCTGTGTGCTGGTGTCATTGTTAATGCATCTATACTACATACTTGATACATCTTCGGAAACAATATAGCTAAATAACAAATACCTCACAATCAGCATGTAATTGGAAGTAAGCATATTGTCCATAAACAAAATAAGCTCCAGAAACTGTAGTTTCTTTCCCCTGTAAAATTTGCTATATGCCTCCCATTAATTCAAATGCATCTTCACAACTACTAATTCCCACATGTCTGGTTCTTGCGTGTGTTCTTCTTTTGTAGACACAAATTTTCCCTTGTTGTCTTCTGTCTAATTTCAGCTTTGGGTAAACCATTTTCTTTTTAAATCATCTACTTTCTTCTTCCAAACATTTTTCAAAACATCATTTTCTCTATCCTTACTATGTGAAATGCTAGTGTACCTTTCCTCTAATGTCATGACGAAGACTTTATCCTGTAGTCTCATTAAACATGTTAATTTGTTCTGGTAAACCTTAACACTATCTGTGGGCATAGAGGGTCTACAATAATACCAGGCTGTGTCCATTTCTTGTGTGTAAATTCATGCTTTGTGCAAGTGCTACTCTGAAAAATATTAGATCATAGGTAGAATAAAAGTATTCGAAATGCGCTAGTCCATATACAAATGTGAGTAATATACTACAAGAAATTGTATATGACAATGGAATGTGATGGTATGTGACTTCTGCTGCTGCTAATGGCGATAAGTAGACTCAGACATAACAATCTTTGGTGCTCATAGCTTACATGTGTAATCATCTCTCTTGTATCTTGCAAATGATGCTTTCAATTTCTCTTCATCTGTTGTGTGTGCAAATGTAGTTGTTGCATTGGTAGACCTAATATCTTTAGCAGGTGTTAAATAGAACCCTACTAACACTATTAAAATCATTACTACTGATATTACAAAAATTGAACACACAATAATCTTGCATCTATTTCTAAGGCAACACTTTTGTCTAAAATCAGATCATTTCAAGCATAGTATATGGCAACAGCTCAAGAATTCAATTCAGAGTTTTCTCCAAATATGCTCTTTGCAAAGTTTTTCAAACAGTCTCTTTTTCACAAAGTCTCTTTAAATTCAAAATGTTCGTATAGGCAACCTTAGACCCAAAATGGTATCCCTACCCTTCTACTGCAAGCTAGGTAAATCTTCTTAAAACAAAAAGAATAAATATTTCATTTCTGTCTTTTAGCACATTTTAAGCAGTTTTAGTCTTCTGAATGTCTCTCGGTATTCTCCAGAAGTCTTCGTCAGACAGCTTTATCCAAATGCTATGAAGTGATGTCAAGGAGGTTTAAACTGTTCAGTTTTCACATTACATAGTTCATCCAATGATACATTTAGGACCTTGTTCATGCAGTATGTTCATTCAGGTACAGAATACCTTTGACAAAGCACTCTTGCTCTTTTTGATTGGCTCAGTCTTTGTTGATCTTCCCCTGTATCACTTTCACTGCTCGACTCTTCTCCTCAGTGATATTTGATGGCATAAAATCAACTGATACACTTAGGGGCTGATTACGAGTCTGGCGGTCCACGGAACAACGGACTCGCGGGGCGCAGAGTTGGTGGTCTTCCGACTGCCCTATTATGACTCAGCCGGTGGTTGGACCACCCTGGGATTGCAATCAGGGATCCCTGGTGGTGGCGTCGTGGTCTTGAGGCCACAAAATGCTTGGCGGGACCGCCACGGTCCCGCCAAGCATATTATGAGTTTTCTTTCCGCTGCGGATCCTCCTCCACAAAAACCATGGTGGAAAGGAAACAAAGGGAGCCCTACAGGGCCCCCTGTTGCCTCAGAGCCATGGGGTGCATGCAGGGAGGTACATGTTATGCCCCCCCTGTGTGCATGCACCCCAGTACCTGCAAGGCATGGACTGCAGCAGTCCATGCCGTGTGGGTACTGACTTTGACATTCCCATTGCCGTACCTATTTTATAGGCACCGCCCTGGGAACACCAGAGAACCACCCACCAGACACAAGAAAACCTGAAACCTTGTGGGCGGTTCACACACAGGTTTGGCGGTGCGGCAGCGGGGTGGTCCGTAATCAGGCCCTTGTTCTTAATCTCTTTTGATTATAATTTCATGGCCATTCCACTTGTTCCTTCAACTGGATCCTCTATTCATACTGATGCTGTCTCAGTAATCTTCTCAAATGGAGGTTTGGTTCCTTCTTTTTTGTCAGAGACCTCAATTCCACTCTTTGATTTGGTGTAACAGTTTGCAGTCCTTCACCCCTTTCTTTTAATTGCTGTTGTTGTGATCTTGATATCATTGCTTTCTGTTGAGGTTCAGCTTGTGGTGGTGCAGTCACCAGTGCTCTTCGTTTAGGCTCAAAGAGCACAATTTCTTCATAAGGATTTCTCACTCTTCTGGTGTGTGATGCATGCACCCAGGTTGGAACTCGGGCACATTTTAAGCAGTGATCGTGACCAAGAACATCTTGGTTCCAAACAAGTCTTCTGAATGTGCTTTTAGATCTTGACTCAAGCCCCCAGATTGAGGAGGTCGCACTCTTCTCGATGTGGATCTTGTATAGCAGTTGCGACCTGGTGAGAGACAGAACACACCACATCAGCTAATTCTTTGCAGTAATCAGGTTTCATATCATCTGTGATGCTCACAAGTGCATTTGCAGGTACAGCAGGGAATCTCATTACATGTCCCAGACATCCTCATCTCAAGAGCTGATAAACCAGTCTTCCTATCAAGAATGCTTCGAATACTCATAAGCACCAAAGGCAAAGCATCAGGCCATTTCAGTGATGTTGAGGCACAGACTTAACGAGACTTTATGGTTCAATTGAGCTGCTCGACAATACCAGAAGCTTCAGTTTGATAGCTACAATGCAACCTCTGTTCAATTTCTATTGCTGCACAAATCATCCTCAGGACCTTGTTGTTAAAGTGTGTCCCTCAGCCTCCATTCCAGAGAAACCGGCATATCATACCTGGGAATCAATTCTCGCAATAACAGTTTTGCTACAGTGAGACTGTCATTTCTTCTGGTCAGATAGGCCTCCACCCATCGCGAGAAGATGCACACTATGACCATGACATATCTCAACCTGTTGCAAACAGGCATCTCGATAAAGTCCATCTGCATTCTGTTGAAGGGACCACCTGATCTATGTACGTGTCTCAGTGTAACGGGAGTTCTCTTCCCTACAATAATTTGTTGGCATGTCACACAACGATGGCACAATTATTATGCAAGCATCCTAAATCTGGGAATAAACTAGTTCTGCCTAACCTACCTTGTCATTGCATTGCATCTCTTCCTAAATGTGTGTGTCCATAGTAAGTGATCTGTCAATGGAAACAACAAACTATCAGGTAACACTGGTAGCCCAGCTGACATCCAAATGCCAATTGTGTTTTTCTCACATGCTGCTCTGATCCAACCTTGCTGTTCTGCTCCTGAAACATTTTCTTGTACCTTTTTAATTCTTTCAGCTACTGGCATCAACATAGAAAAGACAGTGTCCTTCTCAGATTCACATGCAAAAGTTTAGTTAAATGTGCAGGCCACTGGTGCACAATACCATGCAACTTTGTCGGCAAACCTGTATCCCACTGCAATGTTACCATTGCCACTCCAGTGTGCTGCACATTTTACCCGGTGCCCTAAGTGCGCCGCATATGCCCAGACGTAGGTCCTGGGCTCACTGTGCCACTGGATTCAAGCTAGCCTGGCTGATGAGGGGTGATGCCCCAAAACCGGTCCCAGGATGTTTGTTTCCGGTCCAGGGAGGCCGTGGCTTGACAGTTCAGTCTGGACTGTTCCCATGAGTCACAGGGTCAAGACTGATTTGCATATGGCTGTGTCTAAACTGGGGTGGCATGGTGAGCAAAAGAACAATGGATTTAACCCAGACCTATTGACTGGGGGAGAATGTTTGATATGCTCTGCATTCCGTCCATCATCTGTGTGTCTTTTGCCTTCTCGCCCTAAGTGCACTGGGTATGCCCAGACGTGGGTCCCTTGCTCACTGTGCCACTGGATTCAGGCTAGCCTGGCTGATGAAGGGTGACATACTCTGAAACCGGTCCCAGGATGCTTGTTTCCGGTCCAGGGAGGACCTGGCTTGGCAGTTCGGTCTGGACTGTTTCCATGAGGCACAGGGTCAAGACTGATTTGCATATGGCTGGGTCTAAACTGGGGTGGCATGGTGAGCAAAAGAACAATGGATTTAACCCAGATCTATTGACTGGGGGAGCATGTTTGATATGCTCTGCATTCCGTCCATCATCTGTGTGTCTTTTGCCTTCTCGCCCTAAGTGCACCGGGTATGCTCAGATGTGGGTCCCGGGCTCACTGTGCCACTAGATTCAAGCTAGCCTGGCTGATGAGGGGTGATGCCCCAAAACCGGTTCCAGGATGCTTGTTTCCGGTCCAGGGGGACCTGGCTTGGCAGTTTGGTCTGGACTGTTCCCATGAGGCACGGGGTCAAGACTGATTTGCCTATGGCTTGGTCTAAACTGGGGTGACATGGTGAGCAAAAGAACGATGGATTTAACCCAGGTCTATTGACTGGGGGAGAATGTTTGATATGCTCTGCATTCTGTCCATCATCTGTGTGTCTTTTGCCTTCTCATCCTAAGTGCGCCGGGTATGCCCAGACGTGGGTCCGGGGCTCACTGTGCCACTGGAGTCAAGCTAGCCTGGCTGATATGGGGTGATGCCCCGAAACCGGTCCCAGTATGCTTGTTTCCGGTCCATGGAGGACCTGGCTTGGCAGTTCGGTTAGGACTGTTCCCATGAGGCACAGGGTCAAGACTGATTTGCATATGGCTGGGTCTAAACTGGGGTGGCATGGTGAGCAAATGAATGATGGATTTAACCCAGATCTATTGACTGGGGGAGAATGTTTGATATGCTCTGCATTCCGTCCATCATCTGTGTGTCTTTTGCCTTCTCGCCCTAAGTGTGCCGGGTATGCCCAGAAGTGGGTCCCGGGCTCACTGTGCCACTTTCAAGCTAGCCTGCCTGATGAGGGGTGATGCCCTGAAACCGGTCCCAGGATGCTTGTTTCTGGTCCAGAAAGGCCCTGGCTTGGCAGTTCAGTCTGGACTGTTCCCATGAGGCACAGGGTCAAGATTGATTTGCATATGGCTGCGTCTAAAATGGGGTGGCATGGTGAGCAAAAGAGCGATGGATTTAACCCAGATCTATTGACTGGGGGAGAATGTTTGATATTCTCTGCATTCCATCCATCATCTGTGTGTCTTTTGCCTTCTCACCCTAAATGCGCCGGGTATGCCCATACGTGGGTCCCGGGCTCACTGTGCCACTGGATTCAAGCTAGCCTGGCTGATGAGGGGTGATGTCCCGAAACTGGTACCAGGAGGCTTGTTTCCGGTCCAGGGAGGACCTGGCTGGGCATTTTGGTCTAGATTGTTCCTATGAGACACAGGGTCAAGACTGATTTGCATATGGCTGGGTCTAAACTGGGGTGGCATGGTGAGCAAAAGAACGATGAATTTAACCCAGATCTATTGACTAGGGGAGAATCTTTGATATGCTCTGCATTCCGTCCATTATCTGGGTGTCTTTTGCACATTTTACAACAGCAATTTTAGAGGGTAACTGCAGTGCTTCAAGTAAATTTCTCATATACTCCCTGTTTCTGATTGGAGTTCCAGAGGATGTCATGAAACTTCTTTGTGATCACAATTGCCCAAAACACCAAAGCCATACAGACTATCTGTGAATATAGTTACTTTTAATTGGGCTGTCAACATTCAAGCTCTTGTGAGTGCAATTTATCCCTCAACTTGTGCTAAAGTGATACTTTGAAGCCATGAAGCTTCCAAAATGTCATTAATTGTGCAGACAGCATAAGCTGCTCTCAGGATACCTTCATTGCTTCTAAGACATGAGCTGTCAACAAAAAGTATGTAATCAGGCTCATTCAGGGGTTCATCTTTAATGTCGGGTCTTGGCTTTGTGCATAAATCTGAGACATCTAGGCAATCATGTTCAACTTTATCACAAACAGTGTCAGTTATTGGCAACAAATTTGATGGGTTTAAAATCTGGCAATGTTTCAAAGTCACGCTGTCAGCAGCCAAGATCTGTTGTTCGTACTTTGTAAGTATATTGTGAGTCATGTATTGGGTTTTTGTTCGGGCCAGCAAAATCTCCAGAGAGTGTGGGACCATTACAGTTAAAGGGTGTCCCATCACTATGCACTCACTCCTCTTGGTACTAACACCTACTCCGGTGACCACATTAAGGCAGCCGGGCAATCCTGCGGCTACTGGGTCAAGGGTTGTCGAGAAGTAAGCCTCATGTTTTCAAGCATCTCCAGGAATCTGAGTAAGCACAGAGACAGCACAGCCCTCCCTCTCACTACAAAATAAAGCAAACATATTACTGTAATCAGGCATTCCTAGTGCCTGGGCACAACAGAGACTTTCTCTCAGCTCTAGGAAAGTTTTCGAGCAATCGTCCCAAAGAAGCGGATCAGGCGCATCTTTGTATGTCAGCCTCAGTAAAGGCTTAGCCACTAAGGAAAACTTTGGTATCCACTGTCTACAGTAGCCAACAATTTCCAACACATCCTCACTTCTTTCTGCATTTGTGGTGAATTCATCTGAAGAATTTCTTCCACCCTCTCTGGTGACACCTTTCTTGTGCCTTTCTCAATGTTGTGTATTTTTTACAGTATTGCAACTTTCCTGGAGATGCCTTGTGTCCATTCTCAGCCAGGTGATTTAAGAGTGTAATCGTATTCTGCTTATAGGCTTCTCGTGTCACTGATGCCACAAGTACCGTGTCTATATATTGAACGAGTGCTGATATGTAGGGCATTTGCAATAATTCCAGATTCTTTTTTAAGATCTGGTTAAAGATGAATGGACTCTCTGTATACACTTGTGGGACTCGACACCATGCCAAAACTGTCTGCTGAAACATGAAGGAAAAAAGGTACTGACTATCCTCCCATAATGGCACTGAGAAGAATGCTTGAAAGAGATCAATAACAGTAAACCATTCTGTAGTGCATGGGACCTGAAAAAGTATAGTGGCTGGATTTGGTACCACGGGACAACATGGAACCACACTGCTATTAATTTTGGGGAAATCCTGCACTATTCGATATTTTGGAGAGTTGCATGGACTCTCAAACAATTCCCTGAAAATCCATTTGCTAAGCATGCTTTCAATTACAGATGTTATTCCTGCAACTGTCTGGTGTCAAATTGTATGGTGGTGTTCTTGGATACACTGCGTTTGGTTTTAATGTGTCATGGACTAGATCTATGCCTTTTATTAGTCCAATATCTTTTCCTGTGAAGTCTCATACTTCTGGGTTCACTGTTTCTTTCAAATCAGAAGGTAACTCTTCAATTGTTCTAACTGGGAACAACCCTACAGCTGAATCTTGTCGGGCCAGTTTGAACTCAACATCCTCATCATTGGTCTGAAACTCAACACGGTCCGATGTGCAGTAAATTACGAAATTTAACTTGCACAACAAATCTCTTCCTAGCAGGTTTACAGGACTAGAATCACAAACAGCAAATTGAAAATTTGTCTCAAATGAACCTGTTTTTACAGGACGTTTCTCTGAAACTTTGAAATGTGTTCTGATTTTGGTTCTGGAAAGGGTTTAAGTTTGCCTTGGGCAACTGGTTCAATTTAAATCTAGGGTTTCCCATATTTTTTGGGATCAACTGAGCTTGTGGAACTTGCATCATCAGTACCTGTTTCTGCATTGACACTTGCATCTGCTGGACTGGCACATTTTGAATTTGATTTCCTCTCTGCCTTTGTACATTTCCGTTTGCTTCTTAGGATTAAGCTTACACTCCATCTTCCAATGCCCGATCTTTTTACAATACTGATAAGGAGTCATTTTCTTCAGTCGCGTCATTCATACCAGAATTCGGATCAACTGGAACACCTCCACCTCTACCTTGTGAAACACCAAATCCTCCTAGGGTACCTTGTACTCCTACTTGTACACCAACACCTTGCATACCCTTGATTTCCTGCAAAAACTGGTTCTGAAACCCTCTCTGAGGAAACTTCATCTGGGCAACATAAATTTGTCCATAAGCTTTTTCTGCTTCATCTGTTGTTCATCACTACAATATTTCGCATGCCTCAGGATGTCATCAAACAATTTTGTTTGCCAGCAAATCACACTCTGTTGTATATGCGCACTGATCTCTGGTCTTAACCCGATAACAAACTGAGATACAGAGAATCCCATGTCACTGGCATCTGGATATTCTCTCAAACTGTGTTGTGTAAACACCTGAAGCAATCGCTCACATAATCTTGCACTGATTCTTTTGGCTCTTCTGAAGTTCTTCTAATCTTCACCCAATCATGATCTTTCAGAGACACTTTGCCTTTCAGGAAAGTAATCACTGCTTCATACTTCTCCATAACTACCAGAGATGGTGCATTAGTGCAGGCATCTTTTGTTGGTTCTTCACGTGGCCATTGCACAACAACTTTACATTCAGCCCACAGATCATTTGGCACTACACTGTCAAAGAGCGTATTCAAATCAATCGACGATACCTTTGAGATTTTGACAAATCTGTAATCCAGTGGGTACGACTGCACCAGTTTGGCACTCAATTTTGGAAAATTGTTCATAAATGCTGCAAGGTCACTGTTGCTCAATGGTACATTGACATATACTCCAACTGATATCTCTTTTAGTGGATGAGCCAAAGCTTCTTCCACACCTTGTGAACCTGTTGATTACTTTTTAATTTCCCCATCAACTTCTGCCTGTTTCTCTTTCTTTTGATGCTTCTTGGGCTTCTCTGTAAAGGAAAACTTTTTGAAAGGTCAGCATCATACTTTTGGGCCAAATCAGTCAATTGTTCATGTGCGCTTGCTACACGTCTTGCAATTTCCTTACTAAGGTAAATTAATAATTTCTCCTGATACTGGTTTAAATGTTCAAGATCTAAACATCCCCTAATAATTTCTTCATTTTCAACCTTTAATTTTGAAATGTTTATTCGTCTCTCCCTTTCAGGTTCTGGAGTAACTTGTCCTTCTGAACTTTCTGTCTTTCTAAGTATTGCTGCTTCCTCAAACCATGGTAGAAAGAATTCCACCCTCAAACAAATTAGCTTCTCCCTGTATTATTGGTGTTGTAAACACAATTCTTTCCACATCTCTCAATGACTTAATCGTTTGTGGTGGTTTTCAGGCAACAATTTGTGAATTCTGGGATGTTGGGATAAATAATGATGCAACCAATCCTCCTACAGCTGTGTGAACTTCTGGAGTTAGGGCAATGTTTATTGGGGCAGTTGCATATGGTACTGTTACAATTTGGGCAGTCACAAGTGACCTAGGCACTGTCTACACAGTTGCAATTTGTGGTAATTGCACCGAAACGTTCATAATGGAAACAGTAACCCCAGGTGTGATAACTGTCATTGTCTGAACAACAGGTGGTGGGGCAATCTGGTATGTCTGCAAAGGTCTCCTAATCTGGATTATGCTTTGGTCAACAGGGGCATTAGCCACTGTAGTACTTGCAGTTGCACTATTATCGGTACTAGTGGTGGGGGTCACATAAGGTGAGGTATGCATGGCTAACATTTCTTCCAAAATATCCCCCTCTGAATCACTATACGTCTCATCCTTCTTTTCATCCCTTCTTTTGTCTTTTTCCTGTGTCTTAGTCTTTTTCAATTTCTCGGTTGTCTCAGTGAAAATAGCTGGATATAGTCTAGTTCCCTCAACTATAGTTTTCCTCCATCTCTGCTGTGTTTCATCCCATCGATCATCTGGATAATTACGCATTGCTCTTTTAGTCTTACTCTGGTATTTCTCCCTTTCTCTGTCTCACGCTACCTTCTTCCGCACATTCAGGGCTTCATATTGTGTGGGTCTAGGTAGTGGCTTCATTTCGTACAGCTTCTCTTTCAGTTTTTCAATGATTCTAAGCTCAAAAGTAGCATATTAAGGAAAACCCAATGGACCCTCTTTTTCAGTAATCTTGTACCACTGGCAAAGCCATAAACATGTATGTAATCCCAATTCGGTTATCATCTAATGTGCAGGTGTGCCCCCGGGAGGCACCTCTTCACCTTTTTTTATCGGAATTGTAACATCACCTTTCACAAAACTTTTAAATTCTTTAAAGTATTTGGCAATCTTCGCACAAAATCAATAATAATCAGTTCAAATTAAAGCAATTCAAATTCAGTGTTTTGATTCTGTTCAGTAAACGTCAAATCATTTCTCCAAACCTTTCACAGTGTGTATTCTTGAAGACTTGTTAACCAATCTCACTGCAGTATTCTCACAACAACTGACCTATCACAGCACAGCACTCTGTGTCGTCATCAACCAATCACAGTGTGACAGTACACTAACCAACCAATCCCAACGTGGCACACTATGACGTATGATTTCACTCCTTGCAGCAGTTCACCCTCGTTTACAATTTCTCTCATACACATAATTTGACACCTTTAGACAAAATGAAAATAAGCAATCTTTGTCTGCTCCACTAAGGAAATCAAAGGCAAACCACCCATCGGAAATTTAAGGGTTTTACATCTTCCAACTTTTCACACAAAAGATTTTCACATTCGCAATTAAAATCTCGGCCAGTGGGAAATCACCCTAATCAATGTAGCTTCATCCTTTGCGCAATCAGGTTCTGCCAACATTAATCAATATTAGTACAGTCATAACAATATGTTTAATGTCCCTATCTCAATTTGTGTGGTCGACAGTACCTCATGATCTACACCCCAAACCTTTAGCAGGCAGGAAAACCATAAAGGGGCATATTCACAAGGAGCTATCGCCGAATTAACGGCACTTTATCGCAGCCAAAGTCGTGATAAATGTACCCCCCATTCACAAGCCGGTATTAACAGCCCACAGCACCAGTTTACCCGCGAAAGCAGCCACAAAAAATATCGCCACAGAGGACCCTCGCAAATATCGCTAATGAGATGCAGAGTAGGCGTTCCCGTGACAAAAGTCAAGACAACAGCACACCTCAACATTCACAACGACCAGCCACATCCGCGAAAAAAACACAAAACAGGCGATAAGGCGCGTTAGCACCAGGAAATCTACACCTGCTCTGACCTGGTGTAAAGTCGGATGGCAGCCAGCACAACAAAAGGGAGCACAGCCCAGGGCCACATCCGAAGGGCAACAGATGCCATGGAGCCACTGATCATGGGGCCCGGACACCCAAGAGGGCCACAACACCCACCGCCACCACCCCAGGACCCCAACCCACACCCGGAACACCCCCCCCGGACCACCACAGATGCAGCGCAGACAAAGACAGTGGAACCCCAGGAAACGTACCAGCCGCACAGACCCAACATCTGACAATGTCACCGTCCACTACAGGCTGAAAGGGACAACCAACCTACGCATCCTGACCATCATCGCCTAACAGGCCTACGGCAACAACACAGCGGACAACCAACATCCCACCCCACACAAAGCTGATGGCGTGGCTGAGCCTGTTGGCCCCTGGGACCCCCCATCCAACACCTGCCAGAGTCGGAGGAGTCTCACACCCAGCCACATCCAAGTCCCCCACACCTGTCCTGGACATCACCATCACCCTGGTACCCCAGTCCCCATACATGCAACACAATGCGCAGGATCCGCTGGAGACCAAGCAAGGACCATATGCCCAAGCAGGATGCACACACGTGTTGGGGCAATACACAGCACACATGTACTACCTGTGCCCCCTGGTGACACAGCACACAATCACCGCAACAGGAAGCACACGTCTAACACCAATGTGCAGGCAACAACAGAACACCGTGGAACATCCAACAATGTCGCCTTCAAATACACAGCCAGTGTGCATGATACCTTCATCCTCCGACAGTCCATCATCAACCAACGTTCCCAGGATGGCAACAAGGGAAATGCACAGCCCCTTGGCAATATACAAATGAACACCCCACACACCTCAACTCCACAACCATGCAACTCACACCGTTGGCAATGCACACGTCACAAAATCACATGCAACAGGCACAACAATATGCCCACCCACCAGACACGACAGAACAGCTTACAATGTCCACATGGGCAAGCCCTGAACATGAGCCAGCAACGGCATGGCACCTCAGCCACATAATAGCCGAATGTGGGGAGAGGTGGCAACCAGGCATGTGTGAAGGATGCAGTAGAACCATGATTGGGAAAGTACACAATGCCAAGAGTGCCGGAGATGTGTTGGACACCTCGCAGTATGCAGAACACACCCATATCCATGGCGACATACACCTCTTGCGTATGGAGTGTAGTGGACAGTGGACGCCACCATGTCACCCCAGCCAGTGGGGGACCTCGCGGAAATGTTGCCTGTTACGCCCCACTAAGCGTCAGCAAAGTGGGATGGCCCGGCGTACACCACGCCAGCGTAGGGGTGTGAATAAAAAGCACGTAGGGCTGGGCGTGGTCCTCTTCCGGAAAGACCCATGTCCCTGCCAGGGCGGCGCCTCCCACCCCGCCACAAGGCCGACGCCATCCTCGTGAGCGGAGTTGCCTGCGATGCTGTGCACCTGCCGGACCCCGGCACGCTGGACCACGAACCCATCAGGCCAGCCCCTGCGCAGCCAGGCCACACTGATCACCTTCCGACACCGGCGTGTGTCAAGGAGGGCCCACCACGTGCCGGCGCAAGCCCGAGGCCCGAGACCTTGGCAGCCACCTCAGACCATCACGGCCGCCACGACACAGGCCCGCTTTATTCCTTTTTCGTTGACGTACTCCACTGCCGCCCCCGGCCTACTCTTCGGACCAATAGGTCCCATATGTGAAACTGTGTCCTGAGTCATGAATGGCAGTGATCCCAAATCTGGGCCAGCGGCCACAGCACCAGACCCCCCCGATCAGTGAGGCATTGTTCCATATGGGCATCTTGCGACACGTGGTGCCACTAACCCTGCTCAACGTCAACCGGCTACACGTGGTGCCACTAACCCTGTTCAACGCCAGCCTGCTACACTTGGTGCCACTAACCCTGTTCAACACCAGCCTGCTACACGTGGTGCCACTAACCCTGTTCAACGCCAGCCTGCTACACGTGGTGCCACTAACCCTGTTCAACGCCAGCCTGCTACACGTGGTGCCACTAACCCTGTTCAACGCCAGCCTGCTACATGTGGTGCCACTAACCCTATTCAACGCCAGCCTGCTACACATGGTGCCACTAACCCTGTTCAACGCCAGCCGGCTACACGTGGTGCCACTGAACCTGAACAACGCAGGCCGGTGGGGCCATCCAACCTATGCCTGCGACACTCGGTGAATGGGCCGTGCTGACCGCTGCCTCAGGCCTACACCACGGTCAGGTAGGTCACACATTTGGAACTGAGTCTTGATTACACCATGGCAGTGAACATCAGTAATGGCAGAGAACAATTCACTATACACCCTACGACGTGGTGGCAACAAGTCTGTGCGTGGCATCACAACCACACGTGTCTGTGGGCCTACGCGGACCACTGCCCTCGGCCTACGCTGCGCACGAGTGGGATCACAGATTTGGAACTGAACATCGGTAATTCACAAGGCAGAATACATTTCTTCGCACGCACGGAGGGGCGTAAGAGGATGACACGTTGCAGTCTGGAGGGAACAGGATCAGTGTCACGGAGGTGATTGAACACTACCGACAACTGCCACTGTGTCACTAACTCTGTGCCTCGCGAGCCAACGACCCATGGCTGTGGGCCACTGCTGACCGCTGCCTCCGGCCTACACTGCGGTCCAGTAGGTCACAGAGCCTTGATTTGGCATTCTTTGAGTTCACATCTGTGTACCGGCATCATCGCAGACTGCATCCCCTCACAGCACCTGTGCCACTAGGTTTGTCCCCGACATTCATGGACACTCACTGGTTGTACATTGGTGGCGTTTGAGTCTATGGACTAGGGGCTAGTTTTCATCCTCATGTAGCTGATCCCGAATTGTTGGTGCAAACGAGGGTTGCGCTTTCCACTCCTCCATTTGCTGCTTCCAGATGACATCAGACCTTCCGCATCATGCCCTGGAGGACACCTTCCACTGTCCCCCGAAACCCTCCGCAACATACACCTCGGACATTAATGGGGACCCGCTCAGGTCGCATGGCCCATCTGACTGCACCGCATGTCACCGTCCCGTGGCTGGGTGCCTGTGCCGGCCGCAGTGCATCCGAGGCCACTAACTCTGTGCTGCTCAGGCCTGGGACCCCTCCTTCTAGGACATTGAATGGCCTCTGTAGCGATGGTCTTGGGGTCATCAACGCCATGTGTCTGTGGCCCTCCGCTGTCCGCATCCTCTGGCCTCAACTGCGGGCCACCAGGGCCCACGCAAAGCATCGAGTCTTGACCGGCCCGGACATCGCATCACCGCAGGAGGCACACGCCACCACCGCAAGGACCACCTCCAACCGCCATCTGCCAGAGTCGAAACGGTGGTCCTGACAGACCTACGGAGTTGCTCAGACCTGCCGTGGATGCCATCATCGGCCTGATACCCTGCTCAGCACTCCAGGTGCCAGTGACTCAGTGCACCGCAAGCCATTGTCCGTTACTGATTGAGTTTTGTGCTGTTGTGAGGTTGCGCAGCAATGTCACCTCATGCAGTGGGGAAGGCCTGGGACCATGATGAGGAGGATGTGTCAAGTGTGCGGACGGGAGAAGGCACAGACAATGGGAGGGCAGGTGGCAACAGCCCCAAGGCAGGAATGCAGACTGGTGGTGGTAGTCAAGCTACACACCCAGATTTAATACTGGGTATTGCACTGTGGACTGTGGACGCAACTGTCACCTCAGGCAGTGTGGGAGACCTGGGACATTGATGAGGAAGTTGATGCAGGTGTAACACACCCAACTGCATCTGCATCAGGACTAACCCGAAGGGACACAATCCTAGCAATTTCTTCACATGAGCGCGCTCTTCTCTAGTGCCCCTACCTCAGCGCACTGCAACTCCATTCCTAACTTTGTAAAATTCTCGCCCTCAGGTTTTTTATTCTATTTTTAAACCTCTTCTTTTTTTATGACATTTTCAAAAAGAAAAAAAAAAGAAAAAAAAAATTGTACAGTGGAGTTGCTTTCCCATGTCCATCCCTGTAAATATGGCAATTGTTGTGAATTTTATGATAACCGATCTGGAAAAAATGAATGTGTTACTGTAAATATTTTTTAATGACTTCTCGTTTTAATGTAAAATGTACTTTTATGGTCCTTTGTGGCCGAAATAAAGTTTATGGAATGGAATGCAACTCACGGAACTTCCTGACTGAATATTGGGTGACCTCTGTTCTTACTCCGGATCCCTCCATGTTGCTCTGCCTTTGACTCTGTTATGCTGGTGTTTTCTGTTTCCATTACACTGGTGTCCACTGTTCAGGTTGTTGCCAGCACCAAACACTCCGTGCGGGCTGGCTTATACTCACCCCACACACATCCAGCACAGGCGTCACTGTACATGTGGTCCTGCCAATAAAGGGGCCGGGCGCATGTGCCCGTAGCCAGTTCAACATGATGTGTGCATGTGTCTCTGTGGGGGTGTGGGTCTCCTTTGTGGGGTGTAGGTGGTACCTGAAGGGTATTGGACACCCACCTATGTGTTCTAGTTCGCATTCCATGGTTTCGGCAACACCCTCACCTGTTGGGCCATCTCCTTTTGGCGTTCTGCCACCTGGTATTGGGGTGCCATGTGTGGGTGGGTGAAGTGTTGTGAGGCAGCCGTGATTGCGGGTGCTACATGCTGTGTGGTCTGTTGCAGGGGCTGGGTTCTCCTCTGAGTAGCTTGTCTGCCCTGGTCCTGGTGGTGGGTTGTGTGGGATTTCCATGGGCTGTTGTAGGGCATCGGTGTCGGGGTGTGGTGTTCGTCTCGGGCATCACTGATGGGTTGTCTGTTCTGACCTGCTGGAGGTGTTGTTTGTCCCTCTGCATTGTGGAGGGGAGGTGCATGTTGGCATTGTGTTGGTGCCTTGTTCTTGTCAACATGCAGACAATGTACATTGTGACTGTTTGGGCGGTGGTGGCTATTTGAGTTGGGACAGTGTACATTTGGCCTACATGGCTGATGTGGGATTGTAGGGGTAGATATGCATCTCGCAGTTCCCTGCTCTGTCCAATGTGATTGTTCTGTTTCTGCGCCTGGGTGGACCCGGTTGTGTCCCCTGTTCTGCAGTGTGGGTGTTGCACTTTGTGCCACATTGTCATGGTATGTGCTGTGATTGCTATGTGTGTGTGCTGCAGTGTGCCATGGGAATGGGGGACATGTCCCTGGGTAATTGTGGGTGTGCACTGTGCTACACCCCGATGTGCATGTGTGCCATTGTGCCCATCACCCCCCATCCCCCCAGTCCCTGTTGGATCCTCACCCTGTTGTTGTTGTGTCGGGTCCTCTTGAGCTGTGCCGGACTCCCTACTCCTTGCACCCTCTCCACACTGATGACTGTGGCCTGGGTTTCCTCCAGCTCCTCCTGTGGCGCTGGACTGCCACCTCCTGTCGCCGTTGCTGCCTTCCTGTTGGCAGCGGGTTTGTACCTGGTTTAGGTTGTCATGTCCTGCCGGCGCCTCTTGGCCTCCTGGATTGGCCTCCTGAGCACTCCGACTGCGTTCCAGGTGGTCTGCTTGTGGGTCAGTTGCTGGTAGTGTTCTGTCGCCTCCGTGGCCTTGGTCTTGTTTTCCTGCGGTTTGCACCCCGTCTTTATCTCCCTTTTCTCCTTGGCCTTCCCCGAGCCAGTTGTTCCTTGCTGGTGGTCTGTGGGGGTTGTGGGGTTCGCGTTGCCCTCTGCGCTGGGTCAGGGTGCATCCATGTTGCTTCGTGCTTTGGCTTGTTTCTGGTGTGTTGTGTCTGTGGTTTTTATGGTGCAATTTCCCACCAGACGCGTGGGATTTGCATGACTGAGGATGGTTTTCGCTACTTTTTGTACCGGGATTGGCCTCATCGCATGATTTCTCGCGTTCGCATTTCGCATTATTTCGGCGTGGCGTTGATTTTCACGCTAACATTTGACACGTTATCTGGTGACTATCGCATGGTACCGGCTTGTTGTGAATTCCACATTGACACGGGGTTATTTTCCGGCGATGGGCTGCGATATTGAAAGTTGCGTTACGCTACTCTTGCGGTAGTTATCACACGTTCTTGTGAATATACCCCAAAGTGTCTTCTATACTTATCTCAATATTCCGGCATCTTAGGCTATGCCAAGACTGATAACTCTTCAACTTCTTCACAATAAACAATGAACTTATAAATCCATCAAATCATTCAACTTACGTACTCCAAATTAACTTTTCAATAAATACAACAAATAATCACAAATCAAGACTCATCACCCTATGAATACTCACACCTCCAAAACAGCAATGGCCTTCGAAAATCACACCTCGTCAGTCTTCAAGTTCTGGGAATTGGACAGGGATTCGGGCATCACTCTAGCATGGGCAAATGTTTTATAGCTTCTCTTTTCAAGACGTAACGTGTCTCTCTGCTACCAGATTCTGCAGGAGCGGGAATCAATTTAAATGTAACTAGTTTAACATCTCTATCTCACACCAACAGGGTTGATCCACACTCGATTGTTTGTCTCTTACTTCTCTGTGACAGACCTTTGCCATCGTTTATGAGAAGATCAGGAGCTAAGCATCCCAAAAATCACAATACTATTTCAAGTTCAGTCAATAATGAGAGTTAGGTGTAAGTTTTATGTTTTTTTTTTTAAAGTTTAGTAAATTCTTTTTTATTCAGTTAGTTCAATTATCAGTCAATTAGCAGAATTGATAATAAAAATGTGGTTAGAACAAATCATAATTAAGGCTCCCGGTTTTCTGTTTAAACGGATTTTTACATATAAATACAGACGGAAAAATATTTTTCTTCTGTCTATTTATAAATAGAAATGGAAAAATACGACCAAATCGGATTCTCGGATTCTGAGAATTGTTTGGCAATCCGTGCTCCAGCCCATGGTTGCCTCGCCTCGCCCCTCCTCCTGATTGCAGTGTATGCCTGGCCACTTTAACACCTGCTGGGCCATTAATCTTTGGTAGGCGCGGGAAAATGAGTGTGAACCAAAAAGGTCAGAAAGACCGGTGGCATAAACACATTAGGGCAGCGTTCCTTTATTACAAAGCTCAAGCTTATACAAATCTCCGCACCCTTCAGCTTCAACTTCATTCTTTAAACTGTACCATTTATAAAAGGCGATTGATTCACATTATCCTTTACTAAAATAATGATAAAAAAGAATCTTAAATAAAAAGTACAATAGCTCTAAAACAAAAAAGAAAAACGTATTTTGTCAACTGGAACTGAGCAAGGGTTCAGAGGGGGTCTGAAACTCCCAGCCTCGGTAACCTGAAGTATTTCACTTTGGCCGAGATCTCAGAAACTATGATTGTTCTACTCTACAAATGTGTTTTACATTAGCGAAAGACTTAGTTTAAAAAAATGTGAATTAAAAGCTGCCAGCTCACGTGGGTGTTGTTGGATATTTTAGGCCTCAGATATGTGAGGGAAATAGTGCCCGGCAGGACTAATGCAAGGGCCTTTAATTTATTTCTGAAATGAGAGCTTGCTGCTTCAGAGGAGGTTGTTTGCTCTCTCAGCTGTGGATAGTCAACACGCACCACAGAGCATGCTGCAGGGAGGAGCATGGAACTGACAATAAGGAGAACGAGGCATCCAATATCTCTAATTTATCACGAAAGTAGACAGTTCTTTCATGCCGTCTTTGGCCAGGTCACTGAAAGTGCTCAGGTGCACTCGTCTAAATTCAAATTGTGTTTACATCTAATAATCATGGCTAGTGACAGTGTTTTCAATATTGTAACACAGCAGCAGCTCACTGATATTACTGCAAGTAATCTCTGTGACACCACTGTGACTTGTATTACAATGGCAAAGTTTTCAGATGACTGTATTGTGTTTACTTAATTTGGCGCATATAAACATATAACTAAACCTATAACAACCGTGTGCACTGTCTATTTAAATAAATGTGGAAAAATACTAGCTGCAACGTCTTTTTTTGCTTGCAACAAAAATAAATGCAGATATATACAGATAAAATGACATAAAAATAAATATGGATAAATACAGACGGAAATGTTAAAAAAATAAATACCATAAAACCGGGAGCCCTAATCATAATCAACAATGCATCAAGCGTGTTACTATTCTAATAATGGGCGAAAATGGTGTCAGAGGGATCCCATCAAGAGTTCAAGATTTCGAAAGGAAGAGTGAGGTAGAGCTTGAAGCTCAAATTCGATCAATCAATATTTGCAGAACTTTCCATAAAGAGAGGTTCATGAAACTAAGTAAAGTCTCGAACAAATAAAGCAAAATAATCATGTAGTAGCAGTATCAAACTGCATTCAACAACAAGTTTGGAAAGGGTGGCAAATCAGTGTTTCAGCCTTCAGCATTAAGCTTTTAGCATCCAGCATAAAGGAAATGGGAAGCATATGGAGCAAGAGTCTGGAAAAAGGCATTAACCTACTCTCATAACATGCACTTATGTAAACAGTCGAAAAGCAATGTTGCAATCCAACTTGTATCTTCTTTTCCTCTCGTCCAATCAGTTTTCGGTGTTCTTCTAAGAACAGACTCTCCTCTTCCTTTCTCACGATTCTGCACAATGAACTTACAAAGAATCATCAAGAAGTATGAAACATTATTAAAACTATGCCTACTTATGATGCCATTCAATTCTTAGACCTCTTTTCCCATGGGTATGACCACATTCTTTTTTATTTAACTCTTTTTAATGAAACATCGTTCAGCAGGTACAGGAGTGACATGAAAGTGAGCACTCAGTGTACATTTTGGTTAAAGCAGCAAATTGTGAAAGTAAAGCATGATTATATATTTGAGATGGAACCTTTACAACCAATAATATTTTGGTATATACAGAGTTAGCGGCTTCCAAATGACACCATCTAGCCTTCCCTCTCTGACTCCGCCCCCATACTCAGCACCCTCCGATGTTGCACCAGTTATCCCACACTTTTTCACACTTTTTTGGGCAGCCCCAGCTTTGATAGACCACTCGCTCAGCGCATTGGCACCAACTAAGTCGGATTCCCAGTCTTCAATCCGAGAGGGAGTTGCTGCGCCCTAGGTCTGCGCAATATTGTGTTCAGACACTCCCGCTGCAACCACCAGCCCGATCTTTTGGTATTTTGGCCAGGTCACCTCCCCTGTGAGCCATTTTGGGTCTAGGGGTACCTCCAAAGTTAATACCTGAGACATTCTCCAAGTCACTTCTCCCCAGTAGAGCTGTATGATCAGACACTCCATGAGCACATTCTTAACATTCTAATGAAATAGATTGTATGTTAGCTAAACAGTAGGCTATGTGAAATAGCAACATCGGCTGCAACAAATATTAATCAGCACCATAGCTCTTCATTATAAAATGAGAAAAGTATGTTAAAAGATCAACATTTTCTATTCATGCATTGTATTTAGTGTGTGAAATAAGGGTTAATTTTATTTTACAATAAAGCGTTTCTAGCAAACATTCCAAAACGCAGGAAAATTCTGCAATGTAAATGTGGAGCTTTTATTAAAGGCATGTCAGGGTAAGGTAAACTTTAAAGCATTTTGTGCATGTCTCTGCACATTTGGTTTAGTTGCTTGTAAAATGAAGCTTGCTTTGATATTTTGAGGCCTAGTACTAATACGTATAACTACATACTGTGTTTTTCACATATTAATGTCATGTCCGATCAATATATATTACATGTTAACGTTGCACATGTGACTTTAACTAGATTATTTTGAATTTTAATAAAAAACTTTCACTTTCATGTCCCATGTTATCATCGCATAACTGAAACATAAATAGAATTACTTGACTATATTATTACGTTGTTTGCAGCACATATTTCGCTAGACAGCTCAGCAGTTAGCCAAGCTTTTCAGACACAAGTGACACTCATTATTGATACTCAGGTCTCGCAATTACTACAAACAGGAACAACATGAATATAAAAATGATTTTAGATTCTTCAACTGAGAGGTAATAACTTTTAAATGGTTTGAAGTGAGGAAGCAGTGACAGCCAGTTCTATTTGTCAGAGAACCCTGTAGGAAGGGCACGTTAGCTATTTGTGTCAATGTTCAGATGTACTGGTAATGAAATGATAAGCAATTTACCAATCAATCAAGGGCACCATTAAATGGGCTAGAGTGGTTTGTTTATCTTTTTATTTTTGCATGGTGGTAAGGTAGTGTGTGGGCCCTTCAAAGACTATAAAATTAAAGGGGCGAGAGAAACATACAAATCCAGGGGCAGCATTTTTTGCTTTACAGAGCGGGCTAGGTCTATGCAAGGAGCAGGTGGAATGTCGTCTTAAGACTTGTTGCGACCCCGGGCAAGGCTTATTTAGTGGCCCCTGTACGGAACAACTTTGAATTTTATTACCTGTGTCTCATAAATCAAATATGTATAATGTCAAACAATATTGTACTTAAACATTAGCAGAAAATAGTTTAAATATATGTATTGTCCAGGGATCAATAATCCTTAAAATGACACTGGATAGCAAGGGACAGATTCAGAGGTAGCGTATGGAAGAGAGAAGTTCTGATAGAGAAATAAATAAAAACGAGAGAAACTGAGAATGATTACTTTACCGGGGGGCCCCTTAGAGGCTGGGGGTCCTGGGCAATTGCCCACATTGCATATGCCTTAGTACATCACTGAGCAGGTGTAGTTTAAGGATTTGAGGGCCCCAGGCCAAACATATTTTGGGATGGAGGCTCCTCAAACCAACTTTGAATTCAATAGCCACTTTCAGCTCCTGCACCACTCATAATACTAAGCAATATCAAATTATTTCTTAAATTTTGGAAACTGTAACAAAACAGAAGAAACATGACATGCAATAACTCACATACATTTCTGCTGTGATTATACTTGTTTAATTCAGAGTCTGAGGCAAGAGAAGGTTAGAGGGTCCCTTCTGTGGACAGGTAGTGCCAGGCCACCATATCTGGTTTGGTATCTCAGTCAGGCGAGGTCATGCTTACGTGGGCAGGGGTACTGCTGCCCAATATTCTTGCACAGTTCTGCCCTCTGCCTTGCTAAGCTTCAGTCAATGTGTTGTGTCAAGCTGTTGTCTTTCATATATTCCTGAAGCTCTAAAAATCTAAAAGGGAGATTGGGAGCTAGGTTATATGGCTTTAAGAAACACACATTTACAAAGTATGCCTTTACAACGCATCCATTACAACACAATGCCTTTGTTACATATTACCCTTACTATACACACCTTCACCACAAATGCCTTTACAATGCAAGGTAAGTATAGATAAGGTAAGTGAAACTTATATATATATATATTCACTGAAAAAACCATAGGTTTTAGGGACAGTTATAGTTAGTTGGACATTGCACTCGTAGAAAACCCGTGAAATTCCCCCGTTATAGTTAGTTCAGCTAACTATAACTCGCGCCCCCGCAATGCACTGCTGATGACGTCACATATTACATCACTCATGACATGGTCAGTGACATCATTGATGACATCACTGATGACATCTCAAATGACATCACTGATGACATCATCCAGTGACTGTGTGTTTCTGTAAAGTTTAATGTTTAATATATATAGGGAAAGGCGTATTGAAGAATGAGTGGGTGTATAAGTGTCTGAATGGATGATTTAGTAGGTGCGTGACTAACTCTATAAGTGAGTGATTAAACGTATCTTACTGAATGCATGGGTTAGTGACTAAACTGGGTGAATGTCTGTATCCGTCTGTCTGTTGCTGTGTAAGTGGCTGCATGGGTTTGTGAATAGCTACATGAGTGTCTATATGAGTTATTGATTGGTTGTCTGAGTATCTGTATGGGTGCCTGAGTGTTTGTGTATGTGGGGTGTGTGCGACTCTGTGCATAGATGTGTGAGTGGGTGATTCACTGGGTGGATGGTTTCAAGAGTGCATCTGTGATAGACTGTATGGGTGGGTAAGTGTGTGTAAGAGTGTGTTAGTGAGTGAATGTATGTCCCAGTGGTACATGTGTGAGTAACTACATATGTGAAAGGCAGTATATATGTGTGTTGGAGTATATAAATAGCTATAAGCGAGAGTGTGTGATTGTGAGAGTGACTGTATGGATGAGTGTGTGCTTGTATCAGTGATTGTATAAGAGCGTAAGAATGTGCTAGTATTTGAATGAGTAAGTGAGCTGGTGTGTGTATAACTGTATAGGTGAGTAAATGGCAGTGTGATTAATTATTTGCATGACTGACTAGGTGTGTGAGTACCTCTATGGATGAGTGGCGGTATATGAGTGCATATGATAGTCCTGTACTGAGTGACCGTAAGTATGAGTGACTGTACAGGTGAGTGAGTGGATGTGTGTGTGTAGACCTAAGAATCAGTGAGTGGGTATGTAGTTATTGGTGTTGGAGTGTCTATGGTTTTGAGAATGGCAGTCTGTAATTTAGAGTGGGTGTATCAAAAGTTATATTAGGGTGTGAGAAGATGCATGAAATTATCACATGGATGATGTCATCAGTGATGTCATTTGAGATGTCATCAGTGATGTCATCAGTGATGTCACTGACCATGTCATGAGTGATGTAATATGTGACGTCATCAGCAGTGCATTGCGGGGGCGCGAGTTATAGTTAGCTGAACTAACTATAACAGGGGAATTTCACGGGTTTTCTACGAGTGCAATGTCCAACTAATTATAACTGTCCCTAAAACCTATGGTTTTTTCAGTGAATTTGTAAGGCTTTTTAAATGCTAATTTCTAACTATAACGTGCCTGAAACCTATGGTTTTTTCAGTGAATTTCAATGGTTTTTTAAATGCTAATTTCTAACTATAACGTGCCTAAAACCTATGGTTTATTCAGTGAATTTCAAAGGTTTTATAAATGCTAATTTCTAACTGTAACGTGCCTCAAACTTATGGTTTTTTTCAATGAATTTCAAAGGTTTTGTAAATGACAATTTTTAAATGTATTAATTGTTATATTTATTTTTTTGATACTGACTTACTACATTTTTTTAAACTATTTATTTTTAGATATTTTATTTTTTAAATTACATTATAATTACATTATACATTACATTACAAAATATACTTTCTCAGAATGAATTACTTTAGTTTAAATACTTTGGAAATAGGCAATAGACTTTTAAGTACAGTAGTTACAGTTGTTGCAATGGGCAACACAATTTCAAACACAATGCAACATTGAGCTCAATGTGAATTTCTAGTTAAATGCAATTAGTTACTTTATGGATTACTTTTCTAACCACAGGACTGGATCCTAGATTCAGTCCTGGGACATCTCCTGTAAACAGTTGAGTAAAAGCGTTTTGGTTACAGTAATGATTTTTAAGGAATATTATTGTATTTTAAAAGTTGACACTTAGAAACTTTTTCAAATAGAATCACCAATGTTATCCTATGGGATGAAATTCACTTAGCAGGTAAGTAGTGTTATCGTTACTTTTTCTTACTCAGTGGTGGATCCTGGATCCAGCACGGGTGCATCTCCTGTAAACAGTTGAAAGAATGCGTTTAAGTCATACAGGCGATTTTTAAGGAATATTTGTAGTTTGTGAAAATCGACACTTTGAAACTTTTCTGCTGAAAACCAGACAATGGATTCCTATGGAAGGAAATTCAAGTTACTGGTAAGTACGGTTAGAATTACTTTTCAGGATCAGTACTGGGCTCAAAGATGCAGCACTGAGGTCTCTCCTGATAACAGGTGAGTAAATCGGAATTCGTAGTTCGGCTGATTTTAGAGGAATATTATAAAGTTCCAAAACTCCATACTTAGAAGAATTTCCAAGTGAAACCAGTCAATGTTAGCCTATGGAAGGAAATTCAAGTTACTGGTAAGTACGGTTAGAATAACTTTTCAGGATCTGTACTGGGCTCAAAGATGCAGCACTGAGGTCTCTCCTGATAACAGGTGAGTAAATCGGAATTCGTAGTTCGGCTGATTTTAGAGGAATATTTGCACAATGGTGAAGGAAGGGGTGGGGCCTGAGGTGACATGTCTGCAAACACGCCCTGTGGCGCGTTTTAAGTTGGAGAATTAATTCCTCCTCAATCCCGAGGGTCCCTAGGGGCCAACTAGCCCACCAGATACCTCCAGTATGCGCCAGAGAGCTGCGTTGCAGAGAGGTGTTCAGAGGCCACGCCCCTTTTGCACCTCTCTGCAACGCAGCTCTGTGGCGCTTTCTGGACGTACCTGGTGGCTAGTTGGCCCCAGGGACCCTCAGGATTGAAGGGGATTTAATTCCCCATCTTAAAACGCGCCACGGGCCTGTTTGCACACATGTCACCTGAAGCCCCGCCCCTCCCTTCACCACTGTGCAAATGCGCCCGTGGCGCGTTTTAAGTTGGGGGATTAAGTCCTCTTGAATCCTGAGGGTCCCTGGAGTCCAACTAGCCCACCATGTACCTCCAAAAGCGCCACAGAGCCGCGTTGCAGAGAGGTGTAAAAAGGGGTGTGGCCTCTGTACACCTCTCTGCAACGCAGCCCCTGGCGCATACTGGAGGTTCCTGGTGGGCTAGTTGGCCCCAGGGACCCCAGTATTCAAGGGGAATTCGTTCCCCATCTGCAAACGCGCCAGGGGGCGCGTTTGCAGACTGCTGCAGAGAGGGGGCGGGGCCTCCGGCACGATGCCGGTCTTTTTTATTTATTTTTTATTTATTTTTTGTATGGGAGGGGGCTGCGTGGCCCCCTCCTCAGGCCATTTAAGGCCCCGGGGACCCCATCCCCGGGGCCGGCCTTCACCTTTTATTTATTTATTTTTTATTATTGGGGAGGGGGGTGCGTGGCCCCCTCCCAGGCCACTAATAGCCCCGGGGACCCCATCCCCGGGGCCTGGCCACTCGTTGGGGACCGTGGGGGGGTCCCCAATCCCCGCACGGTCCTGCCGGCTCCCCGCGTCCTGCGGGAGCCGGCATTGCTTTTCCATAAGGGGAGCTGCTGACATGCAGCTCCCCTTGTGGAAAAGCAATCTGCTTGCTTCATTGAAGCGAGAGCAGGTTTCCCTGTTCTCGCTTCAATGAAGCAAAGCAAGTTTGCAATGACACGACGGGAGCCGCGAGGCTCCCGTCCTGCCATTGCAAACAGCAGTGTCCCGGTGGTAGGCACCCCGGGACACTGCAGGAGCCAGCCCTGGGGGGTGGTGGTCCCCAGGGCCACCACAGGCTCTAGGAGGGGGGCTGCGCGGCCCCCCTCCCCACTTCTGCAAAGCCCCGGGGAGGTGGTGGTCCCCGGGGCTTCGAGGGTCCGAACGGACCCCCATTTTAAATTTTTTAGTGCCCCGGGAGGTGGCAGTCCCCAGGGCGTGTGGGGGCTGGAGCCCCCACACTGGTATTTAAAATTTAAAAAAGAACCCCCGGGGGGTGGCGGTCCCCGGGGCTGCGGTAGAGCACAGTGCCCTCCCGCACCATTTTTATTACAAAAAGCCCCGGGGGGTGGCGGTCCCCAGGGCTTGGGGGGCCTTAGAGACCCCCCATTAACTATAAACCCACCCCCGCATGCCCCCGGGACTTGGCCCACCCGGGGGCAAAATAGCATTGAAGCGCGGGAGACCGCGCTTCGATTTTTATTTTTTTACGGCGGGATTCGCGCATCCCGCCGATTTTTCAAAAAAAAAATGCTTTTTTCTGCCCAGGGGGTCTTTGTGGGACCCCCTGAGCAGACCTAGGGGGTCAGGGTGTTTCTACCCTGCCCCCTTTGTGCATTTGCGCACTTGTTTCTTTTTTTTTATCGGCGGGATCCGCGCACCCTAAGCGCATCCCGCCGATTTTTTTTAAAAAATGCTTTTTTCTGCCCAGAGGTCCTTGTGGTACCCCTGAGCAGACCTAGGGGTCAGGGTGTTTCTACCCTGCCCCCTTTGTGCGTTTTGCGCACTTGTTTCTCTGCCTCGGTTCTACCGAGGGATAAAATGGCTGCCAACACTTCCTGATTTGGAGTGTTGACAGCCAATTAGCATGCAGCTCGTGATCGGGAGGGTACGCAGACCCTACGCGGCCATAGATATATATGTGATTTTACTTTTGATTTTCTCAGCAACTACTGAACGGATTTACACCATTTAACAAAAGGGTTCTTTCTGAACCAAGAACTACCTCTTTGCCAAATTTGGTGTAATTCCGTTCAGCAGTTCGGGCTGTAGCCGTGGCTAAAGTTTCCTATGGGAAAATGAATGGGGAAAACACGTTTTGGGACCCCCTTTTTTCTCGGCCCCCGCTGACGAATCACCCCGAAACTTTCAGGGTAGGAGCGGACCGGAGCGGGCCATAAAGTTTGAAAATTTCGCGAAGATTTGTCAACCGACGCAAGAGTTATTTCAAATAGAATGTTGCGGATTTCCTATGGAAAATAGGTCCTAACTATAACTATCTACTGGCGACCGACAGTAGATAATATCAGCAAATCGTCTCTTATCCGTGCCTTGTAAGCAAAAAGATGAAGCGAACCCAATATATCGGTGCAATGTGTTTATTGGATCCCCTGCACCGCCGCTATATATATATTATCTACTGGTGGTCGCCAGTAGATAGTTATAGTTAGGACCTATTTTCCATAGGAAATCCGCGACATTCTATTTGAAATAACTCTTGCGTCGGTTGACGAATCTTCGCAAAATATTCAAACTTTATGGCCCGCTCGGGTCCGCTCCTACCCTGAAAGTTTCGGGGTGATTCTTCAAGCGGGGCTGAGAAAAAGGGGGTCCCAAAACGTGTTTTCCCCATTCATTTTCCCATAGGAAACTTTAGCCACGGCTACAGCCCGAACTGCTGAATGGAATTACACCAAATTTGGCAAAGAGGTAGTTCTTGGTTCAGAAAGAACCCTTTTGTTAAATGGTGTAAATCCGTTCAGTAGTTCCTGTGAAAATCAAAAGGAAAATCACATATATATCTATGGCCGCGTCGGATTCGCGCACCCTCCCGATCACGAGCTGCATGCTAATTGGCTGTCAACACTCCAAATCAGGAAGTGTTGGCAGCCATTTTGTCCTCGGTAGAACCGAGGGACAGAAACAAGTGCGCAAAGCGCAAAGGGGCAGGGTAGAAACACCCTGACCCCTAGGTCTGCTCAGGGGTACCACAAGGACCCCTGGGAAGAAAAAGCAATTTAAAAAAAATCGGCAGGATGCGCTGAGGGTGCGCGGATCCCGCCGATAAAAAAAAAAATCGAAGCGCGGTCTCCCGCGCTTCGATGCTAATTTGCCCCCGGGTGGGCCAAGTCCTGGGGGCATGCGGGGGTGGGTTTATAGTTAATGGGGGCCTCTAAGGCCCCCAAGCCCCGGGGACTGCCACCCCTGGGGCTTTCTAATAAAATGGTGCGGGAGGGCTCTGAGCCCTCCCACAGCCCCGGGGACCGCCACCTCCCCGGGGCTTCTTTTTTAAAAAGAATGACCTGTGTGGGGGTGCTCCTGCCCCCACACGCCCGGGACCGCCACCTCCCGGGGCACTAAGAAAATACATGTGGGGGTCTGTTTCGGACCCGCGAAGCCCCGGGGACCACCACCTCCCCGGGGCTATGTAGAAGTGGGGAGGGGGGCCGCGCGGCCCCCCTCCTGGAGCCCTTGATGGCCCTGGGGACCGCCACCCCCAGGGCCAGCTCCTGCAGTGTCCCGGGGTACCTACCCCGGGACACTGCTGTTTGCAATGGCAGGGACGGAGCCTCGCGGCTCCCGTCCTGCCATTGCAAACTGCTTTGCTTCACTGAAGCGAGAGCAGGAAACCTGCTCTCGCTTCAATGAAGCAAGCAGAATTGCTTTTCCATAAGGGGAGCTGCATGTCAGCAGCTCCCCTTATGGAAAAGCAGTGCCGGCTCCCGCAGGACGCGGGGAGCCAGCGGGACCGTGCGGGTATTGGGGACCCCCCCACGGTCCCCAACGAGTGGCCAGGCCCCGGGAGATGGGGTCCCCGGGCCATTAGTGGCCCGGGAGGGGGGCCACGAGGCCCCCCTCCCAAAAATGTAATTAAAATAAAAAAAATCCAAAGGCCGGCCCTGGGGGATGGGGTCCCCGGGGCCATAAGTGGCCTGAGGAGGGGGGCAAAGCAGCCCCCCTCCATAAGTTTTATTTAAAAAATAAAAGAAGGCCATGCCCCGGGGGATGGGGTCCCCGGGGCCGATTAAGGCCTCGGGAGGGGGGCCCGCGGCCCCCTTCCAACATTAAAAATAAAATAATAATAATTAGGGGGCAGGCCCTGGGGGATGGGGTCCCCAGGGCCAATAGATTAGAAAAAGAAGGGGGGCCACACAGCCCCCCTTCTTAAAAAAAAAAAAACGGCATGGCGCCGGAGGCCACACCCCCCTGCTTGCAGCACTATGCAAACACGCCCCCTGGCGCGTTTGCAGAGGGGGAACGAATTCCCCTTGAGTACTGGGGGTCCCTGGGGGCCAACTAGCCCACCAGGAACCTCCAGTATGCGCCAGGGGCTGCGTTGCAGAGAGGTGTACAGAGGCCACGCACCTTTTTACACCTCTCTGCAACGCAGCTCTGTGGCGCTTTTTGGAGGTACATGGTGGGCTAGTTCGACTCCAGGGACCCTCAGGATTCAAGGGGATTTAATCCCCCAACTTAAAACGCGCCACGGGGCGTGTTTGCCCAGTGGTGAAGGGAGGGGGCGGGGCTTCAGGTGACATGTGTGCAAACAGGCCCACCAGGTACATCCAGAAAGCGCCACAGAGCTGCGTTGCAGAGAGGTGCAAAAAGGGGCGTGGCCTCTGAACACCTCTCTGCAACGCAGCTCCCTGGCGCATACTGGAGGTACAGGGTGGGCTAGTTGGACCCCAGGGACCCTCATGATTCAAGGGGACTTAATCCCCCAACTTAAAACGCGCCATGGGGTGCGTTTGCACAGATGTCACCTCAGGCCCCGCCCCCTCCCTTCACCATTGTGCAAATATTCCTCTAAAATCAGCCGAACTACGAATTCCGATTTACTCACCTGTTATCAGGAGAGACCTCAGTGCTGCATCTTTGAGCCCAGTTCTGATCCTGAAAAGTAATTCTAACCGTACTTACCAGTAAATTGAATTTCCTTCCATAGGATATCATTGCCTGCTTTTTGCTGAAAAAGTTTCTAAGTGTCGATTTTTGAAACATACAAATATTCCTCTAAAATCAGCCGAACTACGAATTCCGATTTACTCACCTGTTATCAGGAGAGAACCCAGTGCTGCATCTTTTAGCCCAGCACTGACCCTGAAAAGTAATTCTAACCGTATTTACCAGTAACTTGTATTTCCTTCCATAGGAATCCATTGTCTGGTTTTCAGCAGAAAAGTTTCAAAGTGTCGATTTTCACAAACTACAAATATTCCTTAAAAATCGCCTGTATGACTTAAACGCATTCTTTCAACTGTTTACAGGAGATGCACCAGTGCTGGATCCAAGATCCACCACTGAGTAAGAAAAAGTAACGATAACACTACTTACCTGCTAAGTGCTTTTTCTCCCATAGAATAGCATTGGTGATTCTATGTGAAAAAGTTTCTAAGTGTCAACTTTTAAAATACAATAATATTCCTTAAAAATCACTACTGTAACCAAAACGCTTTTACTCAACTGTTTACAGGAGATGTCCCAGGACTGAATCTAGGATCCAGTCCTGTGGTTAGAAAAGTAATCCATAAAGTAACTAATTGCATTTAACTTGAAATTCACATTGAGCTCAATGTTGCATTGTGTTTGAAATTGTGTTGCCCATTGCAACAACTGTAACTACTGTACTTAAAAGTCTATTGCCTATTTGCAAAGTATTTAAACTAAAGTAATTCATTCTGAGAAAGTATATTTTGTAATGAAATGTATAATGTAATTACAATGTAATTTAAAAAATAAAGTATGTAAAAATAAATAGTTTAAAAAAATGTAGTAAATCAGTATCAAAAAAATAAATATAACAATTAATACATTTAAAAATTGTCATTTACAAAACCTTTGAAATTCACTGAAAAAACCATAGGTTTCAGACACGTTACAGTTAGAAATGAGCATTTAAAAACCTTTGAAATTCACTGAAAAAACCATAGGTTTTAGGCACAGTTATAGTTAGTTGGACATTTCACTCGTACAAAACCATAGAAATTCCCCGTTATAGTTAGTTCAGCTAACTATAACTCGCGCCTCGCAATGCACTGCTGATGACGTCACATATTACATCACTCATGACATGGTCAGTGACATCACTGATGACATCACTGATGACATCTCAGATGACATCACTGATGACATCACTGATGACATCATCCATGTGATAATTTGATGCATCTTCTCACACCCTAATATAACTTTTGATACACCCACTGTAAATTACAGACTGCCATTGTCAAAACCATAGACACTCCAACACCAATTACTATATACACACTCACTGATTTTTAGGTCTACACACACACATCTACTCACTCACCCGTACAGTCACTCATACTTATAGTCACTCAGTACAGGACTATTATATGCACTCATACACCTATATACACACTCACACACCGCCACTCATCCATAGAGGTACTCACACACCTAGTCAGTCATGCAAAAAATTAAGCACACACCCATTTACTCACCTATACAGTTATACACACACCAGCTCACTTACTCATACAAATACTAGCACATTCTTACGCTCTTATACAATCTCTGATACAAGCACACACTCATCCATACAGTCACTCTCACAATCACACACTCTCGCTTATAGCTATTTATATACTCCAACACACATATATACTGCCTTTCACATATGCAGTTACTCACACATGTACCACTGGGACATACATTCACTCACTAACACACTCTTACACACACTTACCCACCCATACAGTCTATCACAGATGCACTCTTGAAACCATCCACCCAGTGAATCACCCACTCACACATCTATGCACAGAGTCGCACACACCCTACCCACACAAACACTCAGGCACCCATACAGATACTCAGACAACCAATCAATAACTCATATAGACACTCATATAGCTATTCACAAACCCATGCAGCCACTTACACAGCAACAGACAGACGGATACAGATATTCACCCAGTTTATTCACTAACCCTTGCATTCAGTAAGATACGTTTAATCACTAACTTATAGAGTCAGTCACACACCTACTAAATCCTTCATCCACACACTTATACACCCACTCATTCTTCAATACACCTTTCCCTATATATTAAAAATATTTAAACTTTACAGAAACACACAGTCACTGGATGATGTCATCAGTGATGTCATCAGTGATGTCATTTGAGATGTCATCAGTGATGTCATCAGTGATGTCACTGACCATGTCATGAGTGATGTAATATGTGACGTCATCAGCAGTGCATTGCGGGCGCGAGTTATAGTTAGCTGAACTAACTATAACGGAGGAATTTCTATGGTTTTGTACGAGTGAAATGTCCAACTAACTATAACTGTCCCTAAAACCTATGGTTTTTTCAGTGAATATATATATATATATATATATATATTATCTACTGGCGGTCGCCAGTAGATAGTTATAGTTAAAACCTATTATCCATAGGAAATCCGCGACATTCTATTTGAAATAACGTTGGCGCCGGTTGACGAATCTTCGCGAAAGTTTCCAACTTGTTGGGGCGCTCCGGTCCGCTCCTATCCTGAAAGTCTCGGGGTGATACGTCAAGCGGGGGCCGAGAAAAAGGGGGGTCCCAAAACGCGTTTTCCCCATTCATTTTTCCATAGGAACCTTTAGTCGCAGCTACAGCCCGAACTGCTGAACGGAATTACACCAAATTTGGCAAAGAGGTAGCCCTTGGTTCAGTGTCGTGCCTTTTGCTTAAATGGTGTAAATCCATTCAGTAGTTCCTGAGAAAATCAAAAGTAAAGTCACATATATATCTGGGCGGAGCCTAACCACACATGTCATCGTGAGATCTGATTGGCTGTCAGCACTTCATCCTGGAATTGCTGGCAGCCATCTTGGGACCAATATAAATGATAGTACCTCATTGAAATGCATTGTAGTGAATAGAAGATTTTGAGGGTCACCAAAAGGAGAACTATAAAGGGTGATAACAGGCTTTAGTTACATTAGAATTTATTTGTTGATGGTACCATACTAATTTTAGGAATTGTGGTGTATTCTAAGGTGATTTTACCATGTGAAAAACCTTCTGCTGGGATATCATGAATCATGTTTGAGAGAACACTATTTTCTCATGCTTGTCCCATGTAGGTTTGAAAGGTGCTCCAGAAGCTAAAATGAGAGCATATTTTCTGTAAATTCACATTATCTTTCTCACTCATGTGAGAATGAAGTCTGACATTCTCAGTAAAACATGTACATCCAACAAGGGCAGAGACTGTCAGTTGATTCCTTTGTGTTCTACTGCAGCTTCCCAGAGTGTTCTAAAGAACAACTAGAGTGCTAACAGCCTTACTTATGACAAAAGTATGGCACACCTGAAGCCATCTTGATTGGAATAAACTGGTAACACTTAAACAATTTAATTTAAAAAGGAACAAAATGATGGGGTTCATTTTGTCATAGAAATTATGGTTAGTGCTGTAGAAAGAAAAATTAGGACATGTTTCAAGTGTGATCTCAAATATCTTCCTGTTATATTTCAACAGGAGCAGCCTGCCAGTTGATGCCTTTGTGTTCTACTGCAGCTTCCCAGAGTGTTCTAAAGAACAACTAGAGTGCTAACAGCCTTACTTATGACAAAAGTATGGCACACCTGAAGCCATCTTGATTGGAATAAACTGGTAACACTTAAAACATTTAATTTAAAAAGGAACAAAATGATGGGGTTCATTTTGTTATAGAAATTATGGTTAGTGCTGTAGAAAGAAAAATTAAGACATATTTCAAGTGTGATCTCAAATATCTTCCTGTTATATTTCAACAGGAGCAGCCTGCCAGTTGATGCCTTTGTGTTCTACTGCAGCTTCCCAGAGTGTTCTAAAGAACAACTAGAGCGCTAACAGCCTTACTTATGACAAAAGTATGGCACACCTGAAGCCATCTTGATTGGAATAAACCGGTAACACTTAAAACATTTAATTTAAAAAGGAACAAAATGAGGGGTTCTTTTTGAAAATAGAAATTATGGTTAGTGCTGCAGAAAGAAAAATTAGGGCATGTTTTAAGTGAGATCTCAAATCCTCTTCTATTTCATTAGAAAATTCTGACATGCAGACTGAAACAATCACTTTCAATACCAGCAGCAGACTACCAGTTAACTCCCTGGTGAGCAGTAGCTTTACTCCAGTGATCTAATGAGCAACTAGAGTGCTAACATTCTGAATTTATGGCAGATGTGAGACACATCTGAATGCCTTCTTGATGGAATCAAAGTAAAAAACTGAAAGCATTTCCTACTGAGGAGACTGCAGTAAATGAAGAAATTAGGAAACTTCATAACAAAGAAGTCTTCCAAGATGGCCACCAGTGAAAAAAGAGCCCAAATGTAGCACAAATATTACCCAGATGTAGCCCACATATAGCCCAATGACAAAAGTGTGCAAAACACTTTTTATTTTTAGTTTTTTGCAGTTTTATGTAGTGCAGACTGGTCAGGTATTGGAGCATTGCATCTTAAAACATGACCCCCCTACACTACAAAAACACCACTGCACTACCTTAAACCCTAAAACACTACCCCCAGCACGACCCCCTACACTACACAAGCACCACTGCACTACCCTAAACCCTAAAACACTACTCCCAGCACGACCCCCTACACTACACAAACACCACTGCACTACCCTAAACCCTAAAACACTACCCCCAGCACGACCCCCTACACTACCCAAACACCACTGCACTAACCTAAATCCTAAAACACTACCCCCAGCACGATCCCCTACACTACCCAAACACCACTGCACTACCCTAAAACAGGACCCCCTACACTACACAAACACCACTGCACTACCCTAAACCCTAAAACACTACCCCCAGCACGACCCCCTACACTACACAAGCACCACTGCACTACCCTAAACCCTAAAACACTACCCCCAGCACGACCCCCTACACTGCCCGAACACCACTGCACTGCCCTAAACCCTGAAACACCAGCCCCTGCATGACCCCCTACACTGCCCGAACACCACTGCACTGCCCTAAACCCTGAAACACCACCCCTAGCACGACCCCCTACACTGCCCGAACACCACTGCACTGCCCTAAACCCTGAAACACCACCCCCTTCACGACCCCCTACACTGCCCGAACACCACTGCACTGCCCTAAACCCTGAAACACCACCCCCAGCATGACCCCCTACACTGCCCGAACACCACTGCACTGCCCTAAACCCTGAAACACTACCCCCAGCAAGACCCCCTACACTGCCCGAACACCACTGCACTGCCCTAAACCCTGAAACATCACCCCCAGCAAGACCCCCTACACTGCCCGAACACCACTGACCTAAACCCTGAAACACCACCCCCAGCACGACCCCCTACACTGCCCGAACACCACTGCACTGCCCTAAACCCTGAAACACTACCCCCAGCATGACCCCCTACACTGCCCGAACACCACTGCTCTGCCCAAAACCCTGAAACACCAGCCCCAGCACGACCCCCTACACTGCCCGAACACCACTGCACTGCCCTAAACCTTGAAACACCAGCCCCTGCACGACCCCCTACACTGCCCGAACACCACTGCACTACCCTAAACCCTGAAACATCACCCCCAGCACGACCCCCTACACTGCCCGAGCACCAATGCACTGCCCTAAACCCTGAAACACCAGCCCCAGCACGACCCCCTACACTGCCCGAACACCACTGCACTGCCCTCAACCGTGAAACACCAGCCTCAGCACGACCCCCTACACTGCCTGAACACCACTGCACCGCCCTGAACCCTGAAACACCAGCCCCAGCACAACACCCTACACTGCCCGAACACCACTGCACTGCCCTAAACCCTGAAACACCACCCTGTGCATGACCCCATACACTGGCCGAACACCACTGCACTGCCCTAAACCCTGAAACACCACCCCCAGCGCGACCCCCTACACTGCCCGAACACCACTGCACTGCCCTAAACCCTGAAACACCACCCCTGCACAACCCCCTACACTGCTCTAACACTACTGCACTGCCCTAAACCCAGAAACACCATCCCCAGCACGACCCCCTATACTGCACGAACACCACTGCACTGCCCTAAACCCTGAAACACTACCCCCAGCAAGACCCCCTACACTGCTCGAACACCACTGCACTGCCCTAAACCCTGAAACATCACCCCCAGCAAGACCCCCTACACTGCCCGAACACCACTGCACTGCCCTAAACCCTGAAACACCAGCCCCAGCACGACCCCCTACACTGCCCGAACACCACTGCACTGCCCTAAACCCTGAAACACCACCCCCTGCACGACCCCCTACACTGCCCGAACACCACTGTACTGCCCTAAACCCTGAAACCCCACCCCCAGCATGACCCCCTACACTGCCAGAACACCACTGCACTGCCCTAAACCCTGAAACACCACCCCCTGCACGACCCCCTACACTGCCCGAACACGACTGCACTGCCCTAAACCCTGAAAAACCACCCCCAGCACGACCCCCTACACTGCACGAACACCACTGCACCGCCCTAAACCCTGAAACTCTACCCCCAGCAAGACCCGATACACTGCCCGAACACCACTGCACTGCCCTAAACCCTGAAACATCACCCCCAGCAAGACCCCCTACACTGCCCGAACACCACTGCCCTAAACCCTGAAACACCACCCCCAGCAAGACCCCCTACACTGCCCAAACACCACTGCACTGCCCTAAACCCTGAAACACCACCCCCAGCAAGACCCCCTACACTGCCCGAACACCACTGCACTGCCCTAAACCCTGAAACACCACCCCCAGCACGACCCCCTACACTGCCCGAACACCACTGCTCTGCCCAAAACCCTGAAACACCAGCCCCAGCACGACCCCCTACACTGCCCGAACACCACTGCACTGCCCTAAACCCTGAAACACCAGCCCCAGCACGACCCCCTACACTGCCCGAACACCACTGCACTGCCCTAAACCCTGAAACACCACCCCCAGCACGACCCCCTACACTGCCTGAACACCACTGCACTGCCCTAAACCCTGAAACACCAGCCCCAGCACAACCCCGTACACTGCCCGCACACCACTGCACTGCCCTAAACCCTGAAACACCAGCCCCAGCACAACCCCGTACACTGCCCGAACACCACTGCACTGCCCTAAACCCTGAAACACCAGCCCCAGCACGACCGCCTACACTGCCCGAAAACTACTGCACTGCCCTAAACCCTGAAACACCACCCCCAGCAAGACTACCTACACTGGCCGAACACCACTGCACTGCCCTAAACCCTGAAACACCACCCCCTGCACGACCCCCTACACTGCCCAAACACTACTGCACTGCCCTAAACCCTGAAACACCACCCCTCAGCACGACACCCTACACTGCCCGAACACCACTGCACTGCCCTAAACCCTGAAACACTGGCCCCAGCACGACCCCCTACACTGCCCGAACACCACTGCACTAAACCCTGAAACACCACCCCCTGCACGACCCCCTACACTGCCGGAACACCACTGCACTGCCCTAAACCCTGAAACACCACCCCCAGCACGACCCCCTACACTGCCCTAACACCACTGTACTGGCCTAAACCCTGAAACATCACCCCCAGCACAACCCCCTACACTGCCTGAGCACCATTGCTCTGCCCTAAACCCTGAAACACTAGCCCCAGCACGACCCCCTACACTGCCCGAACACCACTACACTGCCCTAAACCCTGAAACACCACCCCCAGCACGACCCCCTACACTGCCCGAACACGACTGCACTGCCCTAAACCCTGAAACACCAGCCCCAGCAAGACCCCCTACACTGCCCGAACACCACTGCATTGCCCTAGACTCTGAAACACCAGCCCCAGCAAGACCCCCTACACTGCCCGAACACCACTGCACTGCCCTAAACCCTGAAACACCAGCCCCAGCATGACCCCCTACACTGCCCGAACACCACTGCACTGCCCTAAACCCTGAAACACCAGCCCCAGCACGACCCCCTACACTGCCCGAACACCACTGCACTACCCTAAACCCTGAAACACCAGCCCCAGCACGACCCCCTACACTGCCTGAACACCACTGCACTGCCCTAAACCCTGAAACACCAGCCCCAGCACCACCCCCTACAATGCCCGAACACCACTGTACTGCCCTAAACCCTGAAACACCACCCTCTGCACCGCCCCCTACACTGCCCGAACACCACTGCACTGCCCTAAACCCTGAAACACCACCCCTGCACGACCCCCTACACTGCCCGAACACCACTGCACTGCCCTAAACCCTGAAACACCACCCCCTGCACCACCCCCTACACTGCCCGAACACCACTGCACTGCCCTAAACCCTGAAACACCACCCCTGCACCGCCCCCTACACTGCCCGAACACCACTGCACTGCCCTAAACCCTGAAACACCACCCCCAGCATGACCCCCTTTACTGCCCGACCACCACTGCACTTCCAAAAACCCTGAAACACCAGCCCCAGCATGACCCCCTACACTGCCAGAACACCACTTCACTGCCCTAAACCCTGAAACACCAGCCCAAGCACGACCCCCTACACTGCCCGAACACCACTGCACTACCCTAAACCCTGAAACACCAGCCCCAGCACGACCCCCTACACTGCCTGAACACCACTGCACTGCCCTAAACCCTGAAACACCAGCCCCAGCACCACCCCCTACAATGCCCAAACACCACTGTACTGCCCTAAACCCTGAAACACCACCCTCTGCACAGCCCCCTACACTGCCCGAACACCACTGCACTGCCCTAAACCCTGAAACACCACCCCCTGCACGACCCCCTACACTGCCCGAACACCACTGCACTGCCCTAAACCCTGAAACACCACCCCCTGCACCACCCCCTACACTGCCCGAACACCACTGCACTGCCCTAAACCCTGAAACACCAGCCCCTGCACCGCCCCCTACACTGCCCGAACACCACTGCACTGCCCTAAACCCTGAAACACCACCCCCAGCATAACCCCCTTTACTGCTCGAACACCACTGCACTGCCCCAAACCCTGAAACACCACCCCCAGCATGACCCCCTACACTGCCCGAACACCACTGCCCTAAACCCTGAAACACCACCCCTGCACGACCCCCTACACTGCCCGAACACCACTGCACTACCCTAAACCCTGAAACACCACCCCCAGCACGACCCCCTACACTGCCCGAGCACCAATGCACTGCCCTAAACCCTGAAACACCAGCCCCAGCACGACCCCCTACACTGCCCGAACACCACTGCACTGCCCTCAACCGTGAAACACCAGCCTCAGCACGACCCCCTACACTGCCTGAACACCACTGCACCGCCCTGAACCCTGAAACACCAGCCCCAGCACAACACCCTACACTGCCCGAACACCACTGCACTGCCCTAAACCCTGAAACACCACCCTGTGCATGACCCCATACACTGGCCGAACACCACTGCACTGCCCTAAACCCTGAAACACCACCCCCAGCACGACCCCCTACACTGCCCGAACACCACTGCACTGCCCTAAACCCTGAAACACCACCCCCTGCACAACCCCTACACTGCTCGAACACTACTGCACTGCCCTAAACCCAGAAACACCATCCCCAGCACGACCCCCTATACTGCACGAACACCACTGCACTGCCCTAAACCCTGAAACACTACCCCCAGCAAGACCCCCTACACTGCTCGAACACCACTGCACTGCCCTAAACCCTGAAACATCACCCCCAGCAAGACCCCCTACACTGCCCGAACACCACTGCACTGCCCTAAACCCTGAAACACCAGCCCCAGCACGACCCCCTACACTGCCCGAACACCACTGCACTGCCCTAAACCCTGAAACACCACCCCCTGCACGACCCCTACACTGCCCGAACACCACTGTACTGCCCTAAACCCTGAAACCCCACCCCCAGCATGACCCCCTACACTGCCAGAACACCACTGCACTGCCCTAAACCCTGAAACACCACCCCTGCACGACCCCCTACACTGCCCGAACACTACTGCACTGCCCTAAACCCTGAAAAACCACCCCCAGCACGACCCCCTACACTGCACGAACACCACTGCACCGCCCTAAACCCTGAAACTCTACCCCCAGCAAGACCCGATACACTGCCCGAACACCACTGCACTGCCCGAAACCCTGAAACATCACCCCCAGCAAGACCCCCTACACTGCCCGAACACCACTGCCCTAAACCCTGAAACACCACCCCCAGCAAGACCCCCTACACTGCCCAAATACCACTGCACTGCCCTAAACCCTGAAACACCACCCCCAGCAAGACCCCCTACACTGCCCGAACACCACTGCACTGCCCTAAACCCTGAAACACCACCCCCAGCACGACCCCCTACACTGCCCGAACACCACTGCTCTGCCCAAAACCCTGAAACACCAGCCCCAGCACGACCCCCTACACTGCCCGAACACCACTGCACTGCCCTAAACCCTGAAACACCAGCCCCAGCACGACCCCCTACACTGCCCGAACACCACTGCACTGCCCTAAACCCTGAAACACCACCCCCAGCACGACCCCCTACACTGCCTGAACACCACTGCACTGCCCTAAACCCTGAAACACCAGCCCCAGCACAACCCCGTACACTGCCCGCACACCACTGCACTGCCCTAAACCCTGAAACACCAGCCCCAGCACAACCCCGTACACTGCCCGAACACCACTGCACTGCCCTAAACCCTGAAACACCAGCCCCAGCACGACCGCCTACACTGCCCGAAAACTACTGCACTGCCCTAAACCCTGAAACACCACCCCCAGCAAGACTACCTACACTGGCCGAACACCACTGCACTGCCCTAAACCCTGAAACACCACCCCCTGCACGACCCCCTACACTGCCCAAACACTACTGCACTGCCCTAAACCCTGAAACACCACCCCTCAGCACGACACCCTACACTGCCCGAACACCACTGCACTGCCCTAAACCCTGAAACACCACCCCAGCACGACCCCCTACACTGCCCGAACACCACTGCACTAAACCCTGAAACACCAACCCCTGCACGACCCCCTACACTGCCGGAACACCACTGCACTGCCCTAAACCCTGAAACACCACCCCCAGCACGACCCCCTACACTGCCCTAACACCACTGTACTGGCCTAAACCCTGAAACATCACCCCCAGCACAACCCCCTACACTGCCTGGGCACCATTGCTCTGCCCTAAACCCTGAAACACTAGCCCCAGCACGACCCCCTACACTGCCCAAACACCACTACACTGCCCTAAACCCTGAAACACCACCCCCAGCACGACCCCCTCCACTGCCCGAACACGACTGCACTGCCCTAAACCCTGAAACACCAGCCCCAGCAAGACCCCCTACACTGCCCGAACACCACTGCATTGCCCTAGACTCTGAAACACCAGCCCCAGCAAGACCCCCTACACTGCCCGAACACCACTGCACTGCCCTAAACCCTGAAACACCAGCCCCAGCATGACCCCCTACACTGCCCGAACACCACTGCACTGCCCTAAACCCTGAAACACCAGCCCCAGCACGACCCCCTACACTGCCCGAACACCACTGCACTACCCTAAACCCTGAAACACCAGCCCCAGCACGACCCCCTACACTGCCTGAACACCACTGCACTGCCCTAAACCCTGAAACACCAGCCCCAGCACCACCCCCTACAATGCCCGAACACCACTGTACTGCCCTAAACCCTGAAACACCACCCCCTGCACCGCCCCCTACACTGCCCGAACACCACTGCACTGCCCTAAACCCTGAAACACCACCCCCTGCACGACCCCCTACACTGCTCGAACACCACTGCACTGCCCCAAACCCTGAAACACCACCCCCAGCATGACCCCCTACACTGCCCGAACACCACTGCCCTAAACCCTGAAACACCACCCCTGCACGACCCCCTACACTGCCCGAACATCACTGCACTGCCCTAAACCCTGAAACACCACCCCCAGCACGACCCCCTACACTGCCCGAACACCACTGCACTGCCCTAAACCCTAAAACACCACCCCCAGCACGACCCCCTACACTGCCCGAACACCACTGCACTGCCCTAAACCCTAGAACACTACCCCCAGCATGACCCCCTACACTACCCGAACACCACTGCACTACCCTAAACCCTAAAATACTCCCCCAGCACGACCCCCTACACTACCCGAACACGACTGCACTGCCCTAAACCCTAAAACACTCCCCCAGCACGACCCCCTACACTACCCGAACACCACTGCACTGCCCTACACCCTAAAACACTCCCCCAGCACGACCCCCTACACTACCTAAACACCACTGCACTGCCCTAAACCCTAAAACACTACCCCTGCATGACCCCCTACACTACCCAAATACCAATGCACTACCCTAATCCCTAAAACACTACCCCCCGCACAACCCCCTACACTACCCAAAGACCACTGCACTACCCTAAACCCTAAAACACGACCTCCTACACTACACAAACACCACTGCACTACCCTAAACCCTAAAAAACTACCCCCAGCACGAACCCCTACACTACCCAAACACCACTGCACTACCCTAAACCATAAAACACTACCCCCAGCAGTACCCCCTACGCTACCCAAACACCACTGCACTACCCTAAACCCTAAACACTACCCCCAGCAGTACCCCCTACACTACCCAAACACCATTGCACTACCCTAAACCCTAAAACACTACCCCCAGCAGTATCCCCTACACTACCCAAACACCACTGCACTACCCTAAACCCTAAAACCCTAAAACACTAACCCCAGCACGACCCCCTACACTACCCAAACACCACTGTACTACCCTAAACCCTAAAACACTCCCCCAGCACGACTCCCTACACTACCCAAACACCACTGCACTACCCTAAATCCTAAATCTACCCCCAGCATGACCCCCTACACTACACAAACACCACTGCACTACCCTAAACCCTAAAACACTACCCCCAACACGACCCTCTTCACTACCTAAACACAACTGCACAATTTGTTACAGGCGTTGCAACGCAGGCCTGTGGTGCTTACTGGAAGTACCTGGTGGGCTAGTTGGGCCCCAGGGACTCTCAGGATTCAAGGTGACCTAATCCCCCAACTTAAAACGCGCCACGGGGCGCGTTTGCACAGTGGTGAAAGGAGGGGCTGGGCCTCAGGTGACATGTGCGCAAACACGCCCTGTGGTGCGTTTTAAGTTGGGGAGTTAATTCCCTTTGAATCCTGGGGGCCAACTAGCCCACCAGGTACCTTCAGTAAGCACAACAGAGTTGCGTTGCAGAGAGGTGAAAAAGGTGCGTGGCCTCGGAACGCCTCTCTGCAACTCAGCTCTGTGGTCCTAACTGTAGGTACCTGGGGGCTAGTTTGGCCCCAGGGACCCTCAGGATTCAAGGGGACTTAATCCCGCAACTTAAAACGCGCCACGGGGCGCGTTTGCACACATGTCACCTCAGGCCCCCCTCCCTTCACCACTGTGCAAACGCGCACTGGCTCTGGTTAGTCAGAGTCAGTTACCACCAGTACCCGTCTGAAAAAGTTGTAGGCACAGGATGATTTTGCAACAAGGCCTCTTTCTGCTCCTCTGTTGGTTCTTTCTGCACATCTTTTGCTTCTTTCTGTGCGTTTTTCTTCTTTCTTCACATGTCCTACCTCTGTTGGCATAGTTAGAAACTAGCATTTAAAAACCTTTGAAATTCACTTAAAAAATCATAGGTTTCAAGCACGTTATAGTTAGAAATTAGCATTTAAAAAACCTTTGAAATTCACTGAAAAAACCATAGGTTTCAGGCACGTTATAGTTAGAAATTAGCATTTAAAAAACCTTTGAAATTCACTGAAAAAACCATAGGTTTCAGGCACGTTATAGTTAGAAATTAGCATTTAAAAAACCTTTGAAATTCACTGAAAAAACCATAGGTTTCAGACAAGTTATAGTTAGAAATTAGCATTTAAAAAACCTTTGAAATTCACTGAAAAAACCATAGGTTTTAGGGACAGTTATAGTTAGTTGGACATTGCACTCATACAAAACCCGTGAAATTCCCCTGTTATAGTTAGTTCAGCTAACTATAACTCGCGCCCCCGCAATGCACTGCTGATGACGTCACATATTACATCACTCATGACATGGTCAGTGACATCACTGATGAGATCACTGATGACATCTCAAATGACATCACTGATGACATCATCCATGTGATAATTTCATGCATCTTCTCACACCCTAATATAACTTTTGATACACCCACTCTAAATTACAGACTGCCATTCTCAAAACCATAGACACTCCAACACCAAAAACTACATACCCACTCACTGATTCTTAGGTCTACACACACATCCACTCACTCACCTGTACAGTCACTCATACTTACAGTCACTCAGTACAGGACTATCATATGCACTCATACACCTATATAAATACTCACACACCGCCACTCATCCATAGAGGTACTCACACACCTAGTCAGTCATGCAAAAATTAATCACACACCCATTTACTCACCTATACAGTTATACACACACCAGCTCACTTACTCATACAAATACTAGCACATTCTTACGCTCTTATACAATAACTGATACAAGCACACACGCATCCATACAGCCACTCTCACAATAACACACTCTCACTTATAGCCATTTAAATACTCTAACACACATATATACTGCTTTTTACATATGTAGTTACTCGCACATGTACCACTGAGCTATACATTCACTCACTAACACACCCATACACACACTCACCCACCCAAGCAGTCCATCACAGATGCACTCTTGAAATCATGCACCCAGTGAATCACCCACTCACACATCTATGTATAGAGTCACACACACCCCACCCACACAAACACTCAGGCAGCCATACAGATACTCAGAGAACCAATCAATAACCCATATAGACACTCATGTAGCTATTCGCAAATCCATGCATCCACTTACACACCAACAAACAGACGGATACAGACATTCACACAGTTTAGTCACTAACCCATGCATTCAGTAAGATACGTTTAATCACTCACTTGTAGAGTCAGTCACTCACGTACTAAATCATCCATTCAGACACTTATACACCCACTCATTCTTCAATACGCCTTTCCCTATATATATTAAACATATTTAAACTTTACAGAAATACACAGTCACTGGATGATGTCATCAGTGATGTCATCAGTGATGTCATTTGAGATGTCATCAGTGATGTCATCAGTGATGTCATCAGTGATGTCACTGACCATGTCATGAGTGATGTAATATGTGACGTCATCAGCAGTGCATTGCGGGCGCGCGAGTTATAGTTAGCTGAACTAACTATAACGGGGGAATTTCTATGGTTTTGTACGAGTGAAATGTCCAACTAACTATAACGCCCCTGAAACCTATGGTTTTTTCAGTGAATATATATATAAAGGTATATATATATATATGTATATATTCACAGAAAAAACCATAGGTTTTACAGACGTTATAGTTAGAAATTAGCAATTAAAAAACTTTAGAAATTCACTGAAAAAATCCATAGGTTTTAGGGACGTTATAGTTAGTTGGACATTTCACTGATATAAAACCAGAGAAATTCCACCGTTATAGTTAGTTCAGCTAACTATAACTCGCGCACCTGCAATGCACTGCTCATGACGTCACATATTACATCATTCATGACATGGTCAGTGACATCACTCATGACATCACTGATGACATCTCAAATGACATCACTGATGACATCATCCCGTGACTGTGTGTTTCTGTAAAGTTTAAATATATATTATATATATGCCAAGGTGTATTGAAGAATGAGTGGGTGTATAAGTGTCTGGATGGAGGATTTAGTAGGTGCGTGACTGACTGTTTAAGTGAGTGATTACATGTGTCTTACTGAATGCATGGGTTAGTGACTAAACTGTGTGAATGTCTGTATCAGTCTGTCTGTTGTTGTATAAGCTGCTGCATGGGTTGCTCAGTAGCTACATGAGTGTCTATATGGGTTATCGATTGGTTGCCTGAGTATTTGTATGGGTGCCTGAGTGTGTGTGTGGGTGGGTGGGAGGTGTGTGACTCTGTGCATAGATGTTTGAGTGGTTGATTCACTGTGTCTATGGGTTCAAGAGTGCATGTGGAAACAGCTGTATGGGTGGGTGAGTGTGTTTATGGGTGTGTTGGTGAGTGAATGGATGTTTCAATGGTACATGTCCAAGTAACTACATATGTAAAAGGCAGTGTATGTGAGAGTTGAAGTATATAAATGACTATACGTGAGAGTCAGTGATTGTGAGAGTGGCTGTATGGATGAGTGTGTACTTGTATCAGTGATAACCCTGGGCGGTGAACTACGCTACGCTCGCGGAATTTGCGAAGTTTCGGTAACTTCGCGATTCGCGTAGAACGCGAAGTTACCGTGCACTACGCAATTTGCGGCGTAGCGTAGCTGTTTTTCTTCTTCGCGCGCTCAATATACGTTCTCGCGCGCGCGGTAACGACCTACCGTGATTCTGCGTTCGCCGACGCGACTTCCTATCCGTTCGCGGGCGCCACGAGATTTGGAATCCGGCCGCACGATCCCGCGAGAGTGTGCGAACGCGAACACGTCATTCGGACGCGCGATCTGACTTCCGGCGGCAGTGTTGGTAAGATCGCGATCCCGAACACGAAGAAACTACAATCTGGCGAAGAATATATCTCGAGCATCATAAAACCTTCTCGAAAATGATGAATTAGTTCATTTTGCACAAAAAACTCCTCAGGTTGTCATTTAGAGATGTAGTTTGGTGAGCAAGGAGTCCTTTTTCTTTTTTTCCAAGAGGAAGGAAGTGCCCCTGATTCTCAAACTTCCTGTTCCTGTCCAGCAGGCTCCTCCCAGTGTTTTGTCCATGTGCTGTTCACTTTCATTTGGATTTGGAGCTGGAAGGATCACTTTTTGTGTCTGTCTGCTGCATCATATCATTGGATTGGATTTGAGGACTCTTGGATTTGAGATTTTACAAGTAAGTTGGAGAATTGGTGTACTTGTTTGTTTGATTGGGGCTTGTTTGTACCTACATTTTTTTGGGGGATTTCCATAGTTTTTAAAATGTATTGTTGTGGCCTGTAGTTTCGGCAGGGGCCTAGTTGTTTTTCTTTGATTGGAATTTCAGCCAGTAGGCCCGGACTAGAGCCAGAGGTACCCATGGGTGCATGTTTCTGTGGTGTCTGTTGAATTTAAAGTTTAAACATCATGTAGGCCGGGCATGCATGGATGGCATTGGTTTGAATTGGTAAAAGTGGTTTTTGGGGTGTATTTCATTTTTTGGGTGTTTGTTAAATAAATAGGCCTTTTCAGCCAGTAGGTAACCCTGGGCGTTCAGCTCGCGGACTTTGGGCAAGTCCGCACTGCGCGACAACGCGGACTTACACTTTTATCTTCTTCGCGCGCTCAATGTACGTTTTCGCGCGCGCGATAACGACTTTTTGTGACGATCGCGATGCCGAACACGCAGAATTTACAATCTGGCGAAGAATATCTCTCGAGCATCATAAAACCTTCTCGAAAATGTTGATTTAGTTCATTTTGCACAAAAAACTCCTCAGGTTGTCATTTAGATGTAGTTTGGTGAGCAAGGAGTCACTTTTTTTTGTTTTACAATTTTTTTCAAGAGGAAGGAAGTTGCCCAGAGTCTCCAACTGCCTGGTCCTGTCCTTTGTCTTCACTTTTTTGTTATTTTGGGTGGCCTGGCCATGTGGGTGGCGGCCATTTTGTAAAGCCAGGCATTGTGCTTTTGCCATAGGCCTGCATTGTCTGTCTTGTGTTCCTTTTCTTGTTGTTCTGGGTGGCCTGGCCATGTGTTGGCGGCCATTTTGTGTGAACAGCCACTGTGCTTTTGCCATAGGCCTCCAAGCTTGCGGCCTAGTGTGCCAGTAGGCCCGGAGGTAGTCATCCTCATGGGTGCATAAAAACTGTTTCTGTGTTGTCTGTTGAATTGTAACCTAATTTAGGCCATGGATGGCATTGGATTGATTTGCAAAATGTGGGTTTTGGGGTGGTATTTTATTTTTTTGGGTGTTTGTTAAATAAATAGGCCTTTTCAGCCAGTAGGTAACCCTGGGCGTTCAGCTCGCGGACTTTGGGCAAGTCCGCACTGCGCGACAACGCGGACTTACACTTTTATCTTCTTCGCGCGCTCAATGTACGTTTTCGCGCGCGATAACGACTTTTTGTGACGATCGCGATGCCGAACACGCAGAATTTACAATCTGGCGAAGAATATCTCTCGAGCATCATAAAACCTTCTCGAAAATGTTGATTTAGTTCATTTTGCACAAAAAACTCCTCAGGTTGTCATTTAGATGTAGTTTGGTGAGCAAGGAGTCACTTTTTTGTTGTTTTACAATTTTTTTCAAGAGGTAGGAAGTTGCCCAGAGTCTCCAACTGCCTGGTCCTGTCCTTTGTCTTCACTTTTTTGTTATTTTGGGTGGCCTGGCCATGTGGGTGGCGGCCATTTTGTAAAGCCAGGCATTGTGCTTTTGCCATAGGCCTGCATTGTCTGTCTTGTGTTCCTTTTCTTGTTGTTCTGGGTGGCCTGGCCATGTGTTGGCGGCCATTTTGTGTGAACAGCCACTGTGCTTTTGCCATAGGCCTCCAAGCTTGCGGCCTAGTGTGCCAGTAGGCCCGGAGGTAGTCATCCTCATGGGTGCATAAAAACTGTTTCTGTGTTGTCTGTTGAATTGTAACATAATTTAGGCCATGGATGGCATTGGATTGATTTGCAAAATGTGGGTTTTGGGGTGGTATTTTTTTTTTTTGGGTGTTTGCTAAATAAATAGGCCTTTTCAGCCAGTAGGTAACCCTGGGCGTTCAGCTCGCGGACTTTGGGCAAGTCCGCACTGCGCGACAACGCGGACTTACACTTTTTATCTTCTTCGCGCGCTCAATGTACGTTTTCGCGCGCGCGATAACGACTTTTTGTGACGATCGCGATGCCGAACACGCAGAATTTACAATCTGGCGAAGAATATCTCTCGAGCATCATAAAACCTTCTCGAAAATGTTGATTTAGTTCATTTTGCACAAAAAACTCCTCAGGTTGTCATTTAGATGTAGTTTGGTGAGCAAGGAGTCACTTTTTTTTTGTTTTACAATTTTTTTCAAGAGGAAGGAAGTTGCCCAGAGTCTCCAACTGCCTGGTCCTGTCCTTTGTCTTCACTTTTTTGTTATTTTGGGTGGCCTGGCCATGTGGGTGGCGGCCATTTTGTAAAGCCAGCCACTGTGCTTTTGCCATAGGCCTCCAAGCTTGCGGCCCAGTATGCCAGTAGGCCCAGAGGTAGTCACCATGGGTGCATAAAACTGTTTCTGTGTAGTCTGTGGAATTTTGACATCATTTAGGCCATGGATGGCATTGAATTGATTCAATTGAATTGCGAAATGTGTTTTTTTTTGGAGGGTCTGACTATTTCACTTTTTGGGTGTGTTAAATAAATGCCTTTTTTGCGTGTGTACTGTGTAATTATAATTGTGTTGTTGTAGTGGTTGTCTAACTTTCAAAAGTGTTTTTAGCCATGTGGATTTTAGTTTTTGCATTAAAGCTGTGTGTGTTTTATAAGGCATCCTTTGTCTGCCCATATATAGGCCTGCTTGAGTTCATTGTTTGCCGTGCCTTGTGCCTGTGAGTCACCATGTTTCTGGGGGCCATTTTGTTGTGGTAGTTATTAGTGTGCTGTTTTTGCCACATAGGCCTGCGTGTCTTTCCATTGTTCCTCTTGTCTTACTGCTTCCAAATCCATCCCCATTGCCAGCTGCAGCTCCCTGATGCTGCTATATAATACATCCCACGTGATGCACAAATTTAGGCCAAACATGCTCCACTACATTTTAGTTTTTGTTCTTTACTATTCTTATTCTTCCAGAGTGTACACTAGCACTACACAGTAGCCAGGAAAGCCCTGGCCTTGTTGTCAACGTCTCATAAATGGCTAGACTGTGTGTTGTTGTTCACAGAGTTTCTGAAATTTAATAATTGAGGCCACCACACACTAAGTTCTATATTCTATTTGTTTGATTTGTGCTATGTTTGACTGATGTTCTGGCTTTTTTGCTTTTAGGTGCACAAAGACTGAGGAGGAGGTGTGTCTCTCATCATTGCCCGTTGCACTTCCAGACAGACATCCTGCTGCTGTACACACAACACAACGTGACGTGTGACCTGACCAGACATCTCTGCAACTGAGTGCTGCTGACATCTGAAGAAGATGGGCCCAAAGAAAGCAGGTACCAGGTCCTCCAGTACCAAGAAAGTTGCTATTGAGAAGAAGAAGGAACAGAAGAAGGAAGTGACACTTAAGTCTGGTGTGCCGGCCAATACCTTTTTTGGGAAAAAAAAAATTGCGCCTGCAGCAGCGGTGTCCGGGGGGCAAGCTGGGGGCAGCACCTCCGCATCAGTGGACCCAACCCACCAACCCAGGCCCAAGCACATGAGTGTGGAAGAGGTAGCCAGCCTAATGGTGGAAAGCAGTGATGCTGAGCCTGAGATAAACTTATCGCTATCTCAAAGTAGTACCCAATCAACGCAGGAGGAAACACAGCAGATAAGTGGTCAACAACAACAGCCGCAACCACCGCCCGCAATAGTAGTTGTTGTTCCTCCTGAAGTAGGGGCAGTTCAGGAAATTGAGCCTCATGCAGAGGTAGAAGAAGAAGCCACTCATTCAGAAGATCCATTGTCTTCCAAATCCCCAGCAAGGAAAAGGAGGGGTAGTCCATCAAGTTCTTCGCCAAGCCCCCTTCTGATGATCTAGATGCCACTTGGAAGCCACAAACTGAGTCTGAGAGGGAGCCACGTTCCAAGACCAAGCTAGGGAAAAGGAAGGTTCCGGAAAGCCTTACACTTATGGAGGTCGATGTAGAACAGCAAGATGATGATGATGACGAGCCAGTCATCACGAACATCACTCCCGGCCCCGAGGAGATGGAGACCAACATTATTACCCTATCCAAAATCGCTGCGAGGGATGTAGCACGCATACCTCCACAGGTAACACCAACACGACCTACAGCTTCCATATTTGCATTAGCAAAGGCCCGGCAGCGACCTACATCCAGCACAACCACCACCTCAGTAGGAGTAGGTAGTGGTACAGCAGCACAGAGTCAAATTCAACACACACCCTACAGATCATCCGGCATTGGAAGTGGCACCTCCAGCAGGAGGCCAAAGTTAAGCTCCCCAGTTTGGGACTTCTTTACGGTTAGCGAAAAGGAGGAGAACATTGCTATATGCTCCATTTGTAATACCTCTGTTAGTCGTGGTAAGCTTGGTACAAACTATGGTACCGGAGGCCAAATGACCCATCTGAAAAAACACCACTTGATCAGCTGGGAGGACCACCTTCGCGGCAGAAAAAAAACTGCAACCATTGGTGTTGGTGGGGATAAAGGAGTAGAAGAAGAAGATCCGATCACGGTGGAAGAGGAAGGACAGGGAGACATTCTCTCTGGTAGTGGTACACAAGGTGTCCCTGACCCCAGCAGTGCAGTCTTAACGTTGCACACATCTTCAGCAACATCTCAGTGGCACAAGAGTAAGAGTCAGCCGGAGACACCAAGAAGTACCAGGTCCGCACTACCAAAAAGTGCGTTGAGCCTAAGAGAAAGGAAAACCATGCAGCCTACCATTATCAGCATGTTTGGGGGTGAGGGGCAGTACGAACGCAACCACCCAATAGCACGTTTGTACAATGCGAAGCTGGCTAAAATGTTAGCACTGGACCTTCTCCCTTTTTCTTTTGTTGAAGGGGTGGGTTTTCTGGAATTTGTGTCAACCATCTGCCCAAAATGGCATGTTCCCAGCCGCTACTATTTTGCCAGAGTTGCAGTTCCAGCACTACATCACGACGTGCTGGAATTGCTAGGAAAGGCCTTGAAGCAGAGTGCTGTTCACAGTATCCACCTGACTACAGACATGTGGACCAGTTGCCAAGCCACAGATTACATGTGCATCACTGCACACTGGATCTGTTTTGCGGGGGTTAGAGAACAGATATCTGCTGGTGTTGATACTGCAGAGATTTTTCATGCCACTCGCAAACATGCAACTGTAGCCATGTTTGCCATGGAGAAATCTCATACTGCTGCAAACATTTTGGAAGAGTTTAACACCAAGGTCTTTGAGTGGCTGCGCCCAAGAGGGCTTACGATTGGTTTTGTTGCCACGGACAACGGCAGTAATGTAGTTTTGGCCATGCGCAATGGTGGCTATTTCAGGGTCCCGTGTTTGGCACACTGCATTAACATTGTTGTTCAAGACTTTTTGAAAAATGAATCCAAAGTCAGCAACTTACTGGTCACCTGCAGAAGAATATGCACACATTTCAACCATTCTTTTAAAGCCCGGAAGCAGCTGAGGGTCATTCAACGTGAGCATAAAATGCCAGTCAAAGCGCTCATCCAGGAGGTGCCAACACGTTGGAACTCAACTTATTACATGCTTGATCGTCTGTTTGAACTGTACATACCACTCAATGCTTATGTCATGCAAAGATTAGGGGAACCTACTGTGAGAGGCATGACCGTTGAGATGGCTCAATGGGACCTCATTAAATGCCTGACTGAGATGCTACTTCCTTTTGAGATCTTCACACGTGAAGTCAGCAGGGAGGACTGTACTATGGGCCAAGCTATCCCATTGTTGCACATGCTAGAGCAACAGCTGAAGGATGTGTCTGAAACGTACGCAGGTGTGGATGACAAACAAGACGCATATCATTTGGCGGAGACCTTAGCCGCTCGCTTATCGGAAAATACAAGGATTAAAAATAAAATTTTGTCACAACCACATTACATTAGTGCCACAATTTTGGATCCACGGTACAAAGTATTTCTGAACAGCAAGGCAGTAATTCCTTTTTCGGAAGTGGATGTTGCCAACTACAAAACTTTGATAGCTAAGGAAGCCACTATTTTCGAAAGCGAACGGCTGTTAATTACAGGCCCCCCACCCCAGGCCATAACCAGTACTACAGGGCATCCAGAGTCAAGTTCTACTTCGGAGCCTGAGGGCAGTGCATTTGCCTCCCAGCAGTCACCTACACCAACAATAACATCAAGAACAGGATCATCCACAGCACAATGTGCAACTGATTGGTTTCTACAGCAGGGGTATGGTAAGTCCAGTGCTGATGCAAAGGCAAAACAGGCCGAGCACATCGGAGCACCCCTGAACATTGAGCGGATGGTCCAGGCCTATCTGGATGACCCAACAGAGGTCTTCATGGATCGAAACCCATTGGTGTATTGGTATGGGAAAAGAAGCCAATGGACAGTGCTCAGCAGGCTGGCGATAAAGTATCTGGCTTCCCCTGTCGCAAGTGTCTCTTCTGAGCGTGTTTTCAGTGCTGCTGGTGCCATTGTAACTTCGAAAAGGACCAGTCTCTCGGCCCAAAGCGTGGAGAGGTTAACCATGATCAAAATGAATCAGCACTTTATACCACCGGATTACAAAATACGTGAATCACAGCAGGAAGAGGAGAGCGACTTGGATGACGTAAATAGTGCGTTACAGGACCTACTTCTGTCCGAACCACCAGAGTTTGAGGACGAGCTCCTCTTCCCTGACAACTAGGCTTTCAAATTGTTACTTTCTTCCTTCCTTTATGTGTCTGTGTATCTGTCTTTCTGGTTCAAATCACAACAAATCCATCACCACCGTCTTCTCTTTTTATTTCCCTATTGGAGTTGGATGTCTGTGCATTTAACTGTCCACTCTTCAGAGTCCTGCTTCATCTTCCTGTCTCGCACAAGTACATTTCCATCAAGCCAGACATTAGTACAAGAAATGTTGCCTTTACCAGTCCCGCCTCCATAAGAAGTGAAACGTGACTATAGCTATCCTCCGTTTTGTTTTCGAGCCGAAACTCATCAGTGTCCGAAGGCTACAGCCTCAGCAGGCATCCAAAGGTCCTCACTGTCAGGACAGAAGGTACTTGGCAGAGAAAGACAAGAGACTCTTCGAAGAAACTTGCTGACATTTGTGCAAACTCAAATGACCATCAATGAGCGCTACCCAGGCCGCGGCCCATCATCACAGTGCTGACCATGGGAAGCAACTTAAACTGTGACAAAGTGCCACAGAAGAATAAGACGAAAACCGAAACAGCGACTAACACTCAAAATGAATGTGGACTGGAGTAATGATGAGGCCACTGCCCCGTAAAAAAAAATAACAACTGTCAGAACTAGGCATCTGATGATCTGACAGCCAAAGAGAAGAGCAAGACAGGTAATGATGGAATGCATTGGATGCTTGCAGACTCTGAGCGATTGCTGTTGTTTGTTGTTGATGTTGTGCATGAAGTCGAACTCTACTCTACTAGTTAATCTACAAAGTGACTCAAGTCAGTGACAGTCAATGTTTCCCTTCTTGTTGTTTAATAACCAAATTGTACTCCTACTACTGCAGGTGCAGGCCAATATCTGTTGCAATTTTTTAATATGGAATATGGACTTAATCGGAGTCACTACAGACTGAGTTGTAGTTGGACAACACGTACCACACCATGATGATGACCATACTATCTTTGCACGCAGTCATTCAGTTGGATCGGAGATGATTCAAGGAATAACTGCATTTCATGAAGTGGCATAAGGTAAACATAAACACAACAATTCAACAAGAAAGTAAACACAGCAGACCTACATGTCCATGTAGTGGTGTGTAGTCGAGTGTAGTGATGACTCACAGCGGCGCATTGATTTTGTCACTTAATTAGGAAAATGCTAAGTTGCTGTGTATGCCTTTTGTCTGGCTATGTCAAAAATTAAGGTAAATGGAGGTTGGGTCACGGGCTGGTGCTGTGGTGGGCCTGTTCTGTCCTGTTGTTGTTGTAGCTTAATGCTGTAAACAGAATCTACACGATATATCCAAGCCGCCTCACTCTGAAAGTGTTCTCTCTTCTCTTCTTGGACTCCACCGTAATTGATGTTTTTTTTATTCATTGATTTTTCAATACCCCTTTTGTTTTTCCATCTAGACGTTACAGGCCGGCCTTTACCCTGTGCTTGCTATACTGGGAGACACAACTCACATTTACCTTACCAATCGGCATCAGGAAGGCCACCAAGATTGATGTGCGGAGCGTCCATGGAAGATAGGACCAAGAGGAAGGACGAGATTCAACTCCACAATTTGAGCATGATAATACAGTAACTTTAGTATCATTCATCATTCATCTTTTAATTAATTTGAATCCTTTTTTCTCTTCAATCATTAGGACTGTGTGTTGTGTGTTGTTTGTTTGCTAATTGATCCCTACAACTGTGTTTTAATTGTCTTTGCTATCTTTACAAGTAAGCCCAGTACAACATGGAATTTGGGTCTCTGAGGGCATATTACAGGCAAGGCAAATTGCATAGAATATACTGCTGCCCTGTACTGTCTAATTGTCTAGTAGGAGTTATTAAGTACTACTCATTAACCATCAAGTTATCTTCATCATCATGCATGCATTTCCCTTTTCTCCCTTTATAGATTTTTTGTATAAGATCATGGTCGTCTGCCAAGATTGCGCTTTGCTTTTGTTGTCCATGCGTACTGTTTTTCATTCTCAAACCTTTCCCCAAACCCCCTTCCCATCCATTCATCAAACCCTAACCCTCTTCCCCCGGGCTGTGATTTATATTGAGGTGTGATGTGACTACATAAAATGTACACCAATTGATCACACGCTTGCTGGGGCAGATGTGGTGAAAGCAACACTAATTCAATTGCAAGGCAGGGCGAGGAGCTTCTTCTGCTTGCCCACCCATGCTCAGTCTATGTGCAAGCCGTCACCGGCTAATAGTAGTACATCATAATTAATTGCCGTCATTGATTGGATTAATCATCAAACTCCTACCACACAGCAGTAAAGGTTACGAATTACGATTGTGTTAAGTTAAGTGACTCACTCGACACAACTACAGTTTGTAACTTCTTGTACTAGGCTGTCCCCGCCACCATTATGTTTAATTTGACTTTAGCAGTTGCAACTGCAATATTGTTTGTTTGGCAGTCTTCTTCTGTACTGTATTTTACTTCGTTCTACTACTCCTCCCACAGTCGCTCTCAGGAAAGTGACTGTCTCTTTTTTAATTTTTTAGCAAATGCTACTGCCAGTGTCTACTCTACTACTACCACCACAACCATGGCATCTTCTACATTCTCTCTGGAAACCATGCAGCCATCGCTGTGCCGAACGTAATCATCATCAATCACAGGTAAGATAAGTTTGGTGGGAGGTATAAATGGACTAGGAGGAGAGACTGACAGTACTAGTAGGACAAATAACTCAGTGAGGGGTACCGCATCTATCTGTTTGTGTTACATCATCGTCGGCAGATTATTTAAATCAAACACTGGCTGCGGCCCTGCAGCAGCAAGGAAACCAATGTGACGTTAATTCGTAAAACAGTAACCCCCCACAAAACATTAACATTGTATGTTTAAGTATAAATATAATTTATTACCCTAACAAAAATAAACTATCCCACACCTGACCCACCCTTCTCCCTAACCCCAACCAATGTCCAAAACGAAAAAAGTCCAAAGAATGTCCCGAAACCCCAACGCCCAATTCCCACCCACCAAAACAAGGAATAAAAAGGGGCAAAGCAACAGGGTCCTCGATGTTAAATTCGGCGGGCTTTGAGGTGTTTGTCCACCATGATTTTGACCCGCTCCTCCATTTGCTCCTCTAGACGTGCCATCCGGAGGAGAATCTTCCTGCGAAATGCCCTGCAGTGGCATCCAGGATGGGGGACAGCAGTGCTGGCTGCTAGCGAATTGCGGCAGCGGCGGGCGGCTACCAGACCGCGGCGCCGTACCGCTGGAGTTGTGGCCTGGCTGGGGCCCGGGGCATCGGACGAGGCTGCAGCTGCTGCTGCCGCCTCCTCCTCCTCCGCCTGAGCCACCAGCCGCCGGTACTCCTGGCATATGGCCTCCAGTTTCCGGCGCCGGGCCCTGGCTGCCAACTCCTTCCGCGATGGTTTGTCTTGGGAAGGAGTACTATCTATATCAAGAAAGAAAAAAAATATTGTTGTAACCAGTACTCTTAGCTAAACAGTAACACAAATAAATTAATTCAACACATAATGGCACAGTAGCACTAGCAAGAAGCACAGTACATAACATTTGTGGTAATAATCTATCTATCCTCCCATTTCCTCGGCCTCTAACATTTGTGGGAGTTTCAGGCATTATACTAGCACTATGGACTCCAACCAGTACACAGTACACCAGTGTTCTTCTTTTCTCTAGTTTAGCGAAATGACATAACCTGGTTGTAGCCGGCATTGCCAGCTCGGTCATCTATGCTTGCACCCAAGACAAACATACGAGTCATGACGCAGACTCACGTTAGTTGGATTTACTACTGTTTGCAGGTGGGGAAGCTCGTATTTTTCTATTACGGGTGGCACTGGCCATACTCTCTCTGTTACATGGAGGGCAATTGCTCAATTTCACAGTGCCTTGGCTACTACAAAAAGGCAGATTATATATCTGATCCAATGATCGTTGCTTTTATATGGGACAACGACATAAGGTCAGTAGCGGTCGGTGGTGGGACTCGGGGAGTTCGGCCGGGCGGTGACGTGGGTAGGGGCAGGATGGGGGTAGTAAACTATGGATTACGGCCAATTACAGGTAAGTAAACATATAAATAAATGAAACTAATTTTGTTGCGCACACTGCATCGCATTTGGCGGTGCAGTGCGCACAATGAAATTCGCTTTATTTATTTGTATGTTTACAGTAAAGTTACCTGTATTTGCCCACGTAATACATTGTTTACTACTACCCCCACCCTGCCCCTCCCCACATCGGCTTTGCTACTCTGGCGCGGTTTCTTTTACATTCCCTAAAACTGTGCATCCCGTGACAGTCTCCACCTATGCTGTCTATGATGAATACATACAGGCATCCATCCATTCTAAGTAAATGTCAATCATTCTTCTTAATCTCTCCACAAACCTTACTTTGTTTCACCAACAACAACGCATGCGTCCACTCACTCCGTTGCTTGCCTTGGCTTTGAGTTTCACCCAAACACCGCTGATGATTCTTGCTATCCACAGTATCCACCCATACTGTGTCGCCCACCCAGGCAGGCATCCATTCTTCTTTCACCTTCCACCCATCCTTCAACAACACATGCATCTGATTCCTATCAGCCACCTATCCATGCTTCCAACGTATCCTTCTCTGCCAGTCATCATATTAAATCTCGCCCGCCCTTCCTCCTTCAACCCTTCTTTCCCTTTTTGTTCAACACATCCATCAAGGTCATCTGATCTGACTTTTAGTCTCCTCCATAAAACTTTCACAGCTGAGTTGGAGTCAGATATAAGAGGCCATTGGTTAATCAAGTCACGCTGGTAATGCTATTGCTACTGCATTGCTCATGCTAAGTAAAGGGTGTCTTCTTTAACCGTTGTATAATGTTCACTACAACTTCATACCTAATAAGTCTCAACAACAGTACAGTGAGTGAAGTCCACACACCCTTCCAGCTAGTGCAATGTCAATAAGTCATGAATATAACTTACCACCGCCCGCCACCGCTGCTGGCTCCCCCCCTGTAGCTCCTGCAGGTGCCGCATCTTCTCCTGCCCCCTCCGGAAGGCTAGAATCGCCGGTGGCCCCGCTGCCACTGGTGGTTGCTAGTCCGCCTAGATAAAAACATGACACATTTTTAGATGCCTGTACACCTCCCCCTATTTATTCTTTTTCATTAGCAAGATTGAAAAAAAAGTTAATACATACATATTATTATAAATCACATGCAATAGTCCAAATCGGGTACTAGAGTACAGTCAGTAGACACTAGTAGTGTTATGGTCCCTAGGGTCATTATTATACTATACTCTACTCTTTGCAAAGTTAGCCTGAGCCATGCAACCATTTTCCGCTTCATGTCTTTTGCGCATGTTACCTCGCAGCTTGTTGCGCAGTAACAGTAAGACGCCTTTTTGAGCCCACATGAGCACATACAGCTACTGTCTGAGCTTTGCGTACAAGAGGTCGAAAAACAAGCCACTTTGTTATGGAGTTCGGTTAGTCCGTATTGCTTAGCCATAGGTAACATGTTACACTTTTTGGGCAGAACTGAGAAATGCTTGCATTATACTATATAACACGCACCATTTTTCTCAGGCAGAGGATTCCCTTCTACGAACCAGAGATTTGCAGAGCTTATGAATGATGCATGTAACCAGTAATTCTACGTTCTACGGTGAGGAGTCGCCCAGAATTCGCACAGATCTTTTGTCTTATATATCATCAATGATCATGCACTTGTTGCAACACTGTTTATTGTTTTAATCTTATGCATTTTGCTGTTGGAGCTGGCTGGAGTACACTGAATTTTATAGAACAACATACATACAGAGCTTGTTAGTTGAAAATAAACCTTTTGAACTTACACATAGACTCTGTGGTATTTTGTGTGGTGGTGGTGGTGGACTTACACGAGTGAGTGAGCGAAAGGGTGTTATGTTCTGGGTTGTGTAATCATAATCATTGGGTATCTTCGGGTGGGGGTTCGGGGACCTAATGAGACACTATAGCTAGTCGTTCAGGGGATTGTGGGTTCACTTCTGACTGAGGTGTGAGGAACGTCCAAGTTCCAAACTCGCATCACCAACATCCTATTTCATTGTGCATAGTTCTGCATGGGGCTGTGCAGAATCCAAGTAGTATGTACTATATCCTATCAAAAATAGTCAAATATCTGGTTGGGCATTTTGTTTGTGGTAATTGTCAAAGCCTCAAGATTAAGAAGCCTAGAAGAGGACAACCGAAAGGACTGGACTCAGTGGCTAGAGCTATTAGTATTGGTCAATCTGAGTTTTATTCAAAACCATACAATAAAGAGTGGCAATGCAAACTGGGCAAGCTTAGCGACAGACTAATATTAGTAGTACAGAGTACAGACATTCATAGCAGAGGCAGTTAGAACTTAGAGGCAGGGATAACCAGAATTTAGAAACAGATAGTCAAGTCAAGATCAAAGAATCTTTTGTAAAAAATAGAATTAGGGAGTGGAGCCAGAATTAATAGTTCTGAAAAAATAAGGTGCAGTAAAAGTTAGGGCAATATAATTGTTAATATTAACCACTGGAGGACTTACTGGGACCAGCAGCAGGGCCCTCGGTAGAGGAGCGGTCCTCTGGTGGTTGTCCCGCCGAATCGGACCCCGTCTTCTTGCCCCTGGGTGCTGCACATCAGTGATCATGTAAGATATAATAAAGAAAAAGAAAGACACAAACATTAATGATTGCTGTGAAACAAATAAATTATCTAAAAAAAACGCTCAAAAAACGTTTTAGGAAACAAAAATTGCAATAAAATTGACCTATCTAATCCGATCGACTACTGGTCTGCGGGATTCACGGACAGTCTACTTATTTGGGAACACTAATTCAGTGTTCCATTCTGATTGATTAAAATAAAATCCAGAACACTAACTAAGCCTAAGTACCACCTGACCTAGCCCACCTATTCCAGGCGGGCCAATTGTTCATTAAGCCTGCATTTCCATTTTTTCTTGCCATCAAAAATGCATAGATGAGAAGGAGGACACATGCATAAAGTGCATAATGCATACACCAAATTGTTGGTTGGTTGCGTCTGATGTTCTGCAGCTGACTGACACTGCTAAGCTAAGCTTACCAGTACCACTCACTAAACAAACTACAAAAGGTTCTAAGGACTGGGGTAAGCAGCACTCAGTGACAGAGGATGCGTCACGCAGACCGCTCAAAAATTATCAACTAATAGTAACTAAACCTAGTATCAAATGCATCCACCACTATTTGACAGGAGGACAAAGGAAGGACTACAGTCTCTCTAGCAATAGCATTACCTAACTGAAGTTCTCTAAAGTAAACTCTTACATAATAATGACAAGCGAGCGCAAAGTTGCAAAAAAGTAAGAGTACCGCCCAGCACCTGTGTCCTACAATCACAGAAGATTTTGAAACGTAATTTACCTGCAATGTAAGCAGCAGTATTCTTGTTATTTGTAAAAAATGTATACACAAATCACAATACTTATACTACTATATATATATTGGCTACTCACCAAGCCCCACGACCTCGACACCTAGCAGGTCCAACAGGTCCTGCTCCCGGTCAAGGATGTCTGACCACCGGTGGGCCAGATGGTTATGGGTGCGCCGGACCTCGGAGCAGCGAAACACTGCCCGACGCACCTTCGCCCACCGGCGGTGACGCTCCTGGGTCGGGTACCCGGAGCCTGGCCTGCCGCCTGCTGCCAAGGTCAAGGGGAGGTGGCGCTGAATAAAAAAAACAAGGGCGGCCACCTCCGCCTCAGTAAACAGCTGGCGGGCTTGCACCCCTGCAGGGCGCAGTCTGCCGCAAGGCAGGCGGCGATTGGGCGCACGCGCCTTGCCCTTTGAGCCGCTGCTGCTACCCTTCGCCATGGTTCTGGGGTGGGAGGAGGTGAAAAAGAAAAGTTAGAAGGGAAAAATAAAGTTAGGGGAAGAAGTAGGAGCTTAAAGAAGAAAGTTATATAAAACAGTCGAAAAGTTAAAAAAACACAGTAAAAAGTAGAAAAAAAAGCAAAATATAGACTTAAGCAGAGAGTGAGATAGATAAGAAATAAAGAAAAATTGAAAAACAGTGTAAAAAACTAAGGATTGCAAAGATTGAGGGAGGATAGAAAAGTAGGCCCAGAACCATAGCATAGAGTGGTAAAACAAGATGGCCGCGCCCATCGCGACCGCGTGGGTAAGTTAGCACGATATTTGTCCCCGAGCACGCAAAAAACGTCGCGAACACGTACAACGCGTTCCCGAACAAGGAATGCGCATCGTGAGCACGCTATACGCGACCCGGAACAGGAAATAAGGGATCGCGAACGGGCGGGACAAGTGAAAAACAAAATGGCCGCGCCCATAGGCGACCGCATGGGTAAGTTCGCGCCCCCGAGCACGCAAACAGCGTCCCGAACAACCACAACGCGTTCCCGAGCAAGAAAAACGCATCGCGAACGGGCGCGGCAAGCAGCTACGCACGCTCGCGAAGCTACGCGTAGCTCGCGTAGCGCTCCGACGTCTTCGCGTAGCGCGACTACGCGAACTACGCCCAGGCTTAATCAGTGATTGTATAAGAGAGTAAGTATGCATTTGTTTCTGTTTGAATAAGTGATGTGGTGTGTGTATAACTGTATAGGTCAGTAAATGGAAGTGTGATTGATTCTTTGCATGACTGACTAGGTGTGTGAGTAACTCTGGATGAGTGGTGGTGTGTGAGTGTCTGTATAGGTGTATGAGTGCTTATGATAGTGTTATATTGATAAGTGACTGCATGTATGAGTGATTGTATGGGTGAATGAGTGGATGTGTGTGTAGACCTAGGAATCAGTGAGTGCGTATGTAGTAACTGGTATTGGTGTGTCGATGGTTTTGAAAATGGTAGTCTGTATTTTACAGTGGGTATATCAAAGGTTATATTAGAGTGTGAGGAGGTGCATCAGATTTTCACATGGATGATGTCATCAGTGATGTCATCAGTGATGTCATTTGAGATGTCATCAGTGATGTCATCAGTAATGTCACTGACCATGTCATGAATGATGTAATATGTGACGTCATCAGCTGTGCATTGCGGGTGGCAAAGTTATAGTTAGCTGAACTAACTATAACGGGGGAATTTCTATGGTTTTGTACCAGAGAAATGTCCAACTAACTATAACGTCCCTCAAACCTCTGGTTTTTTCAGTGAATATATATATATATATATATATATATATATATATATATATATATATATATATATATTCACTGAAAAAACCATAGGTTTCAGGCACGTTATAGTTAGAAATTAGCATTTAAAAACCTTAGAAATTTACTGAAAAAACCATAAGGTTTAGGGACAGTTATAGTTAGTTGGACATTGCGCTCGTACAAAACCCGTGAAATTCCCCCGTTATAGTTAGTTCAGGTAACTATAACTCGCGCCCCCGCAATGCACTGCTGATGATGTCACATATTACATCACTCATGACATGGTCAGTGACATCACTGATGACATCACTCATGACATCTCAAATGACATCACTGATGACATCACTGATGACATCATCCAGTGACTGTGTGTTTCTGTAAAGTTTAAATATGTTTAATATATATAGGGAAAGGCGTATTGAAGAATGAGTGGGTGTAGAAGCGCCTGAATGGATGATTTAGTAGGTGCGTGACTGAGTCTATAAGTGAGTGATTAAACGTATCTTACTGGATGCATGGGTGAGTGACTAAACTGTGTGAATGTCTGTATCCGTCTGTCTGTTGTTGTGTAAGCAACTGCATGGGTTTCTGACTAGCTAAATGAGTGTCTATATGGGTTATGGATTGGTTCTCTGAGTATCTGTATGGGTGCCTCAGTGTTTGTGTGGGTGGGGTGTGTGTGACTCTGTGCATAGATGTGTGAGTGGGTGATTCACTGGGTGCATGGTTTCAAGAGTGCGTCTGTGATGGACTGTATGGGTGGGTAAGTGTGTGTATGGGTGTGTTAGTGATTGAATGTATATCTCAGTGGTACATGTGTGAGTAACTACATATGTGAAAGGCAGTATATATGTGTGTTGGAGTATATAAATGGCTATAAGTGAGAGTGTGTGATTGTGAGAGTGGCTATATGGATGAGTGTGTACTTGCATCAGTGATTGCATAGGAGCGTAACAATGTGCTAGTATTTGTATGATTAAGTGAGCTGGTGTGTGTATAACTGTATAGGTGAGTAAATGGCAGTGTGTTTAATTATTTGCATGACTGACTAGGTGTGTGAGTACCTCTTTGGATGAGTGGCGGTGTTTGAGTGTCTATATAGGAGTAAGAGTGCATATGATAGTCCTGTACTGAGTGACCATAAGTATGAGTGACTGTACGGGTGAGTGAGTGGATGTGTGTGTGTAGACCTAAGAATCAGTGAGTGGGTATGTAGTTATTGGTGTTGGAGTGTCTATAGTTTTGCGAATGGCAGTCTGTAATTTAGATTGGGTGTATCAAAGGTTATATTAGGGTGTGAGGAGCTGCATCAGATTATCACGTGGATGATGTCATCAGTGATGTCATTTATGATGTCATCAGTGATGTCATCAGTGATGTCACTGACCATGTCATGAGTGATGTAATATGTGACGTCATCAGCAGTGCATTGCGGGGCGCGAGTTATAGTTAGCTGAACTAACTATAACGGGGAATTTCACGGGTTTTGTACGAGTGAAATGTCCAACTAACTATAACTGTCCCTAAAACCTATGGTTTTTTCAGTGAATTTCAAAGGTTTTTTAAATGCTAATTTGTAACTATAACATATCTGAAACCTATGGTTTTTTCAGTGAATTTCAAAGGTTTTTAAATGCTAATTTGTAACTATAACTGTCCCTAAAACCTATGGTTTTTTCAGTGAATTTCAAAGGTTTTTAAATGCTAATTTCTAACTATAACGTGTCTGAAACCTATGGTTTTTTCAGTGAATTTCAAAGGTTTTTTAAATGCTAATTTGTAACTATAACGTGCCTGAAACCTACGGTTTTTTCAGTGAATTTCAAAGGTTTTTTAAATGTATTAATTTTTATATTATTTTTTTCATACTGATTTACTACATTTTTAGAAACAATTTCTTTTACATATTTTATTTTTTAAATTACATTGTAATTACATTATACATTACATTACAAAAAATACTTTCTCAGAATGAATTACTTTAGTTTAAATACTTAGCACATAGGCAATAGACTTTTAAGTACAGTAGTTACAGTTGTTGCAATGGGCAACACATTTTCAAACACAATGCAACCTTCAGCTCAATGTGAATTTCTAGTTAAATGCAATTAGTTACTTTATGGATTACTTTTCTAACCACAGGACTGGATCCTAGATTCAGTCCTGGGACATCTCCTGTAAACAGTTGAGTAAAAGCGTTTTGGTTACAGTCGTGATTTTTAAGGAATATTATTGTATTTTAAAAGTTGACACTTAGAAACTTTTCCTCATAGAATCACCAATGTTATCCTATGGAAGGAAATTCACTTAGCAGGTAAAAACTGTTATCGTTACTTTTTCTTACTCAGTGTTGGATCCTGGATCCAGCACTGGTGCATCTCCTGTAAACAGTTGAAAAAATGCGTTTAAGTCATACAGGCGATTTTTAAGGAATATTTGTAGTTTGTGAAAATCGACACTTTGAAACTTTTCTGCTGAAAACCAGACAATGGATTCCTATGGAAGAAAAGATAAGTTACTGGTAAGTACGGTTAAAATTACTTTTCAGGGTCAGTGCTGGGCTAAAAGATGCAGCACTGGGTTCTCTCCTGATACCAGGTGAGTAAATCGGAATTCGTATTTCGGCTGATTTTAGAGGAATATTTGTATGTTTCAAAAATCAACACTTAGAAACTTTTTCAGCAAAAAGCAGGCAATGATATCCTAAGGAAGGAAATTCAAGTTACTGGTAAGTACGGTTAAAATTACTTTTGAGGATCAGTACTGGGCTGAAAGATGCAGCACTGAGGTCTCTCCTGATAACAGGTGAGTAAATCGGAATTCGTATTTCGGCTGATTTTAGAGGAATATTTTAAAGTTCCAAAACTCCACACTTAGAAGAATTTCCAAGTGAAACCAGTCAATGTTAGCCTATGGAAGGAAATTCAAGTTACTGGTAAGTACGGTTAAAATTACTTTTCAGGACCAGTACTGGGCTGAAAGATACAGCACTGAGGTCTCTCCTTATAACAGGTGAGTAAATCGGAATTCGTATTTCGGCTGATTTTAGAGGAATATTTGTATGTTTCAAAAATCAACACTTAGAAACTTTTTCAGCAAAAAGCAGGCAATGATATCCTATGGAAGGAAATTCAAGTTACTGGTAAGTACGGTTAAAATTACTTTTGAGGATCAGTACTGGGCTGAAAGATGCAGCACTGAGGTCTCTCCTGATAACAGGTGAGTAAATCGGAATTCGTATTTCGGCTGATTTTAGAGGAATATTTTAAAGTTCCAAAACTCCATACTTAGAAGAATTTCCAAGTGAAACCAGTCAATGTTAGCCTATGGAAGGAAATTCAAGTTACTGGTAAGTACGGTTAAAATTACTTTTCAGGACCAGTACTGGGCTGAAAGATACAGCACTGAGGTCTCTCCTTATAACAGGTGAGTAAATCGGAATTCGTATTTCGGCTGATTTTAGAGGAATATTTGTATGTTTCAAAAATCAACACAGAAACTTTTTCAGCAAAAAGCAGGCAATTATATACTATGGAAGGAAATTCAAGTTACTGGTAAGTACGGTTAAAATTACTTTTGAGGATCAGTACTGGGCTGAAAGATGCAGCACTGAGGTCTCTCCTGATAACAGGTGAGTAAATCGGAATTCGTATTTCGGCTGATTTTAGAGGAATATTTTAAAGTTCCAAAACTCCACACTTAGAAGAATTTCCAAGTGAAACCAGTCAATGTTAGCCTATGGAAGGAAATTCAAGTTACTGGTAAGTACGGTTAAAATTACTTTTCAGGACCAGTACTGGGCTGAAAGATACAGCACTGAGGTCTCTCCTGATAACAGGTGAGTAAATCGGAATTCGTATTTCGGCTGATTTTAGAGGAATATTTTAAAGTTCCAAAACTCCACACTTAGAAGAATTTCCAAGTGAAACCAGTCAATGTTAGCCTATGGAAGGAAATTCAAGTTACTGGTAAGTACGGTTAAAATTACTTTTCAGGATTAGTACTGGGCTGAAAGATGCAGCACTGAGGTCTCTCCTGATAACAGGTGAGTAAATCAGAATTCGTATTTCGGCTGATTTTAGAGGAATATTTGCACAATGGTGAAGGGAGGGGCGGGGCCTGAGGTGACATCTGTGCAAACGCGCCCCGTGGCGTGTTTTAAGTAGGGGATTAAGTCCCCTTGAATCATGAGGGTCCCTACGGGCCAACTAGCCCACCAGGAACCTCCAGTATGCGCCAGGGGCTGCGTTGCAGAGACATGTACAGAGGCCACACCCCTTTTACACCTCTCTGCAACGCAGCTCTGTGGCGCTTTCTGGACGTACCTGTTGGGCTAGTTGGCCCCAGGGACCCTCAGGATTGAAGGGGATTTAATTCCCCATCTTAAAACGCGCCACGGGGCCTGTTTGCACACATGTCACCTGAAGCCCCGCCCCTCCCTTCACCACTGTGCAAACGCGCCCCGTGGCGCGTTTTAAGTCGGGGATTAACTCCCTTGAATCCTGAGGGTCCCTGGGGTGCAACTAGCCCACCATATACCTCCAAAAGCGCCACAGAGCTGCGTTGCAGAGAGGTGTAAAAGGGGCGTGGCCTCTGTACACCTCTCTGCAAGGCAGCCCCTGGCGCATACTGGAGGTTCCTGGTGGGCTAGTTGGCCCCAGGGACCCCCAGTATTCAAGGGGAATCGTTCCCCTCTGCAAACGCGCCAGGGGCGCGTTTGCAGAGTGGTGAAGGAAGGGGCGGGGCCTGCGGGCCCGATCGTTTTTTTCCCCCTGAAGGGGGCTGTGTGGCCCCCCTTCCTTTTTCCTATTTTTAGGCCCTGGGGACCCCATCCCCCAGGGCCTTACCCCTTTTTTAAAATTAAAATTAAAAAAAAAACGGGAAGGGGGCCGCGTGGCCCCCTTCCCTGGGCCTGTATTGGCCCCGGGGACCCCATCCCCGGGGCATGGCCTCTTTTTTTTATTTGGAGGGGGGCTGCGTGGCCCCCTCCTCAGGCACTTAAGGCCCCGGGGACCCCATCCCCGGGGCCGGCCTAGCACTTTTTTTTTTTTTACTTTTTTTTACTTTGGGGAGGGGGCTGCGTGGCCCCCTCCATGGCCACTTATGGCCCCGGGGACCCCATCCCCCGGGGCCTGGCCTCTCGTTGGGGACTGTGGGGGTCCCCAAACCCCCACAGTCCCGCCGGCTCCCCTTGTCCTACGGGAGCCGGCATTGCTTACACATGGGGAGCAGCTAACATGCTGCTCCCCATGTGGAAAAGCAATCGGCTTTGGATATTGGAAGAGAGAGCAGGTTTCCTGCTCTCTCTTCCAATATCCAAAGCAGTTTGCAATGACAGGACGGGAGCGCGAGGCTCCCGTCCTGTCATTGCAAACAGCAGTGTCCCGGGGTAGGCACCCCGGGACACTGCAGGAGCCGGCCCTGGTGGGTGGCGGTCCCCAGGGCCACCACAGGCTCCAGGAGGGGGGCCGCGCGGCCCCCTCCTTACATTTTGAAAGCCCCGGGGAGGTGGTGGTCCCCGGGGCTTGGGGGTCAAAACGGACCCCCATTGTAATTTTCTTAGTGCCCCGGGAGGTGGTGGTCCCCGGGCGTGTGGGGCTGGAGCCCCCCACACAGGTTAATCAAAAATAAAAAAGAAGCCCCGGGAGGTGGCGGTCCCCGGGGCTGCGGGAGGGCTCAGAGCCCTCCCGCACCATTACACATAAAGCCCCGGGGGTGGTGGTCCCCGGGGCTTGGGGGCCTTAGAGGCCCCCACACATAAAATTAACCCCCCAGCATGCCCCCGGGACTTGGACCACCCGGGGCCAATTAACTATCGAAGCGCGGGAGACCGCGCTTCGATTTTTTTGGGCAGGATTCGCGCACCCTGAGCGCATCCTGCCGATTTAAAAAAAAAAAAAAAATTTTTGCCCAGGGGTCCTTGTGGGACCCCCTGAGCAAACCTAGGGGGTCAGGGTGTTTCTACCCTGCCCCCTTTGTGCGCTTTGCGCACTTGTTTCTGTCCCTCGGTTCTACCGAGGGACAAAATGGCTGCCAACATTTCCTGAATCGGAATGTTGACAGCCAGCTGACAGCCAATTAACATGCAGCTCGTGATCGGGACGGTGCGCGCAGGGTGCGCTGAGGGTACGCGGACCCTACTCGGCCATAGATATCACTATCTTTTTACTTTTGATTTTCTCAGCAACTACTGAACGGATTTACACCATTTAACAAAAAGGGTTCTTTCTGAACCAAGAACTACCTCTTTGCCAAATTTGGTGTAATTCCGTTCAGCAGTTCGGGCTGTAGCCGTGTCTAAAGTTTCCCATGGAAAATTGCATGGGAAAACGCGTTTTGGGACCCCCTTTTTCTCGGCCCCGCTTGACGAATCCCCCGAGACCTTCAGGGTAGGAGCGGACCGGAGCGCCCCACAAAGTTTGAAAATTTTGCGAAGATACGTCAACCGGCAAGAGAGTTATTTCAAATAGAATGTCGCGGATTTCCTATGGATAATAGGTTGTAACTATAACTATCTACTGGCGACCGCCAGTAGATAATATATATATATATATATATATATATATATATATATGCCAAAACTTCTCCTTCCGTGAAAGTAGAAACAGGGACACAGCGGGGCTTAGAAGACTCAGTTTATTCAAACCCGGCATAACGCGTTTCGGCGACTGCCTTTTTCAAATGCCTCGGGTGATTTGAGGTTTCAGTTCACTCGTGTAAGCCCATCCTCCTAAAGTAGCGTGGGACACACCAGAATCTCATTACTTCAGAGTGTACTCAAGCTGCTCAGTGTTCAAAGACTGCAAGTTCCAGCATGCAGTTGGTCCGTGGCGCTAATGAGTATCTCCGTCAGCCCTTTTATTTTATTACTCCAAGTGAGAGGCTGAATGATGTGATTCAGGTTGAAACCTTGACACAATCCTGGACAATAAACGGTTTCTCCGCCCTCTCTTCCAACCGTCCTCTTCCCCGCTGGCAGAGTGCCTGGAGGTGCTGTTCAAGTAACTGCGTCTCTCCATGTAGTATGGACTGTCTATGACAACAGGTTCACTGCTTCCTGGGGACGGCCGGCGATCCGGTATTAAGCCATTGATACCTTTGGATACTTGAGGAAGGGTCCCCATTGCGCGTCAGTGGCTGCACGCTAAATATGCCAAAACTTCTCCTTCCGTGAAAGTAGAAACAGGGACACAGCGGGGCTTAGAAGACTCCGTTTATTCAAACCCGGCATAACGCGTTTCGGCGACTGCCTTTTCAAATGCCTCGGGTGATTTGAGGTTTCAGTTCACTCGTGTAAGCCCATCCTCCTAAAGTAGCGTGGGACACACCAGAATCTCATTACTTCAGAGTGTACTCAAGCTGCTCAGTGTTCAAAGACTGCAAGTTCCAGCATGCAGTTGGTCCGTGGCGCTAATGAGTATCTCGGTCAGCCCTTTTATTTTATTACTCCAAGTGAGAGGCTGAATGATGTGATTCAGGTTGAAACCTTGACACAATCCTGGACAATAAACGGTTTCTCCGCCCTCTCTTCCAACCGTCCTCTTCCCCGCTGACAGAGTGCCTGGAGGTGCTGTTCAAGTAACTGCGTCTCTCCATGTAGTATGGACTGTCTATGACAACAGGTTCACTGCTTCCTGGGGACGGCCGGCGATCCGGTATTAAGCCATTGATACCTTTGGATACTTGAGGAAGGGTCCCCATTGTGCGTCAGTGGCTGCACGCTAAATATGCCAAAACTTCTCCTTCCGTGAAAGTAGAAACAGGGACACAGCGGGGCTTAGAAGACTCCGTTTATTCAAACCCGGCAGTAGATAGTTATAGTTAGGACCTATTTTCCATAGGAAATCCGCGACATTCTATTTGAAATAACTCTTGCGTCGGTTGACGAATCTTCGCGAAATTTTCAAACTTTATGGCCCGCTCCGGTCCGCTCCTACCCTGAAAGTTTCGGGGTGATTCGTCCAGCGGGGGCCGAGAAAAAAGGGGGGTCCCAAAACGTGTTTTCCCCATTCATTTTCCCATAGGAAACTTTAGACACGGCTACAGCTCGAACTGCTGAACGGAATTACACAAAATTTGGCAAAGAGGTAGTTCTTGGTTCAGAAAGAACCCTTTTTGTTAAATGGTGTAAATCCGTTCAGTAGTTGCGGAGAAATTAAAAAAATAAGAGTCAAAAAATCAATTTCCCATAGGAAACTTTATGCAAGGCTACAGCCCGAACTGCTGAACGGAATTACACCAAATTTGGCAAAGAGGTAGTTCTTGGTTCAGAAAGAACCCTTTTGTTAAATGGTGTAAATCCGTTCAGTAGTTGCTGAGAAAATCAAAAGTAAAAACACATATATATCTGGGCGGAGCCTAACCACACATGTCATCGTGAGATCTGATTGGCTGTCAGCACTTCATCCTGGAATTGCTGGCAGCCATCTTGGGACCAATATAAATGATAGTACCCCATTGAAATGCATTGTAGTGAATCGAAGATTTTGAGGGTTACCAAAAGGAGAACTATAAAGGGTGATAACAGACTTTAGTTACATTAGAATTCATTTGTTGATGGTACCATACTAATTTCAGGAATTGTGGTGTGTTCTAAGGTGATTTTACCCTGTGAAAAACCTTCTGCTGGGATATCATGAATCATGTTTGAGAGAAAACTATTTTCACATGCTTGTCCCATACAGTTTTGGAAGGTGCTCCAGAAGCTAAAATGAGAGCATATTTTCTGTAAATTCACATTATCTTTCTCAGTCATGTGAGAATGAAGTCTGACATTCTCAGTAAAACATGTACATCCAACAAGGGCAGAGACTGTCAGTTGATTCCTTTGTGTTCTACTGCAGCTTCCCAGAGTGTTCTAAAGAACAACTAGAGTGCTAACAGCTACTTATGACAAAAGTATGGCAATCCTGAAGCCATCTTTATTGGAATAAACTGGTAACACTTAAAACATTTAATTTAAAAAGGAACAAAATGATGGGGTTCATCTTATCATAGAAATTATGGTTAGTGCTCTGGAAAGAAAAATTAGGACATGTTTCAAGTGTGATCTCAAATATCTTCCTGTTATATTTCAACAGGAGCAGCCTGTCAGTTGATGCCTTTGTGTTCTCCTGCAGCTTCCCAGACTGTTCTAAAGAACAACTAGAGCGCTAACAGTCTTACTTATGACAAAAGTATGGCACACCTGAAGCCATCTTGATTGGAATAAACTAGTAACACTTAAAACATTTAATTTAAAAAGGAACAAAATGATGGGGTTCATTTTGTCATAGAAATTATGGTTAGTGCTGTAGAAAGAAAAATTAGGACATGTTTCAAGTGTGATCTCAAATATCTTCCTGTTATATTTCAACAGGAGCAGCCTGTCAGTTGATGCCTTTGTGTTCTACTGCAGCTTCCCAGAGTGTTCTAAAGAACAACTAGAGCGCTAACAGTCTTACTTATTACAAAAGTATGGCACACCTGAAGCCATCTTGATTGGAATAAACTGGTAACACTTAAAACATTTAATTTAAAAAGGAACAAAATGAGGGGGTTCATTTTGTCATAGAAATTATGGTTAGTGCTGTAGAAAGAAAAATTAGGACATGTTTTAAGTGAGATCTCAAATATCTTCCTGTTATATTTCAACAGGAGCAGCCTGTCAGTTGATGCCTTTGTGTTCTACTGCAGCTTCCCAGAGTGTTCTAAAGAACAACTAGAGTGCTATATGACAAAAGTATGGCACACCTGAAGCCATCTTGATTGGAATAAACTGGTAACACTTAAAACATTTAATTTAAAAAGGAACAAAATGAGGGGGTTCATTTTGCCATAGAAATTATGGTTAGTGCTGCAAAAAGAAAATTTAGTGCATGTTTTAAGTGAGATCTCAAATCCTCTTCTATTTCATTAGAAAATTCTGACATGCAGACTGAAACAATCACTTTCAATACCAGCAGTAGACTTCCAGTTAACTCCTTGGTGAGCAGTAGCTTTACTACAGTGATCTAATGAACAACTAGAGTGCTAACATTCTGAATTTATGGCAAATGTGTGACACATCTGAATGCCTTCTTGATGGAATCAAAGTAAAAAACTGAAAGCATTTCCTACTGAGGAGACTGCAGTAAATGAGGAAATTAGGAAACTTCATAACAAAGAAGTCTTCCAAGATGGCCACCAGTGAAAAAAGAGCCCAAAGGTAGCACAAATATTACCCAGATGTAGCCCACATATAGCCCAATGACAAAAGTGTGCAAAACACTTTTTATTTTTAGTTTTTTTGCAGTTTTATGTAGTGCAGACTGGTCAGGTATTGGAGCGTTGCATCTTAAAACATGACCCCCTACACTACAAAAACACCACTGCACTACCCTAAACCCTAAAACACTACCCCCAGCACGACCCCCTACACTACCCAAACACCACTGCACTACCCTAAAACATGACCCCCTACACTACACAAACACCACTGCACTACCCTAAACCCTAAAACACTACCCCAACACCACTGCACTAACCTAAATCTTAAAACACTACCCCCAGCACGACCCCCTACACTACCCAAACACCACTGCACTACCCTAAAACATGACCCCTACACTACACAAACACCACTGCACTACCCTAAACCCTAAAACACTACCCCAACACCACTGCACTAACCTAAATCTTAAAACACTACCCCCAGCACGACCCCCTACACTACCCAAACACCACTGCACTACCCTAAAACATGACCCCCTACACTACACAAACACCACTGCACTACCCTAAACCCTAAAACACTACCCCAGCACGACCCCCTACACTACACAAGCACCACTGCACTACCCTAAACCCTAAAACACTACCCCCAGCACGACCCCCTACACTACACAAACACCACTGCACTACCTTAAACCCTAAAACACTACCCCCAGCACGACCCCTACACTACCCAAACACCACTGCACTAACCTAAATCCTAAAACACTACCCCCAGCACGACCCCCTACACTACCCAAACACCACTGCACTACCCTAAAACATGACCCCCTACACTACACAAACACCACTGCACTACCCTAAACCCTAAAACACTACCCCCAGCACGACCCCCTACACTACACAAGCACCACTGCACTACCCTAAACCCTAAAACACTACCCCCAGCACGACCCCCTACACTGCCCGAACACCACTGCACTGCCCTAAACCCTGAAACACCAGCCCCTGCACGACCCCCTACACTGCCCGAACACCACTGCACTGCCCTAAACCCTGAAACACCAACCCTAGCACGACCCCCTACACTGCCCGAACACCACTGTACTGCCCTAAACCCTGAAACACCTCTTCCTTCACGACCCCCTACACTGCACGAACACCACTGCACTGCCCTAAACCCTGAAACACCACCCCCAGCAAGCCCCCTACACTGACGAACACCACTGCACTGCCCTAAACCCTGAAACACTACCCCCAGCAAGACATCCTACACTGCCCGAACACCACTGCACTGCCCTAAACCCTGAAACATCACCCCCAGCACGAACCCCTACACTGCCCGAACACCACTGCACTGCCCTAAACCCTGAAACACCACCCCCAGCACGACCCCCTACACTGCCCGAACACCACTGCACTGCCCTAAACCCTGAAACACCACCCCCTGCACGACCCCCTACACTGCACGAACACTACTGCACTAAACCCTGAAACACCATCCCCAGCACGACCCCCTACACTGCACGAGCACCACTGCACTGCCCTAAACCCTGAAACACTACCCCCAGCAGTACCCCTACACTACCCAAACACCACTGCACTACCCTAAATCACTACCCCCAGCACGACCCCCTACACTACCCAAACACCACTGCACTACCCTAAACCCTAAAACACTACCCCCAGCACGACCCCCTACACTACCCAAAAACCACTGCACTACCCTAAACCCTAAATCTACCCCCAACATGACCCCCTACACTACACAAACACCACTGCACTACCCTAAACCCTAAAACACTACCCCCAGCACGACCCTCTTCACTACCTAAACACAACTGCACAATTTGTTACAGGCGTTGCAACGCAGGCCTGTGGTGCTTACTGGAAGTACCTAGTGGGCTAGTTGGGCCCCAGGGACCCTCAGGATTCAAGGTGACCTAATCCCCCAACTTAAAACGCACCACGGGGCGCGTTTGCACAGTGGAGAAGGGAGGGGGCGGGGCCTCAGGTGACATGTGCGCAAACACGCCCTGTGGCGCGTTTTAAGTTGGGGAATTAATTCCCTTTGAATCCTGAGGGACCCTGGGGGCCAACTAGCCCACCAGGTACCTTCAGTAAGCACAACAGAGTTGCGTTGCAGAGAGGTGAAAAAAGGTGCATGGCCTCGGAACGCCTCTCTGCAACTCAGCTCTGTGGCCCTACTGTAGGTACCTGGGGGCTAGTTGGGCCCCAGGGACCCTCAGAATTCAAGGGGACTTAATCCCGCAACTTAAAACGCGCCACGGGGTGCGTTTGCACACATGTCACCTCAGGCCCCCTCCCTTCACCACTGTGCAAACGCGCCCTGTAGCGCGTTTTAAGAGGTAGTTTTAATCCCCCTGCCCTATTATGTACTAGGGACTTGCAGAGGAGGTCATGCTAATCACAGGGGTACCCCAACGCATAGTGTTCCCTAGTGAATGTAGGTGTTTTCACTGTATCCTAAGTGTCTTTTAGCATAGCACTGGCTCTGGTTAGTCAGAGTCAGTTACCACCAGTACCCGTCTGAAAAGGTTGTGGGCACAGGATGATTTTGCAACAAGGCCTCTTTCTGCTCCTCTGTTGGTTCTTTCTGCACATCTTTTGCTTCTTTCTGTGCGTTTTTTCTTCTTTCTTCACATGTCCTACCTCTGTAGGCATAGTTAGAAACTAGCATTTAAAAAAACCTTTGAAATTCACTTAAAAAATCATAGGTTTCAGGCACGTTATAGTTAGAAATTAGCATTTAAAAAACCTTTGAAATTCACTGAAAAAACCATAGGTTTCAGACACGTTATAGTTAGAAATTAGCATTTAAAAAACCTTTGAAATTCACTGAAAAAACCATAGGTTTTAGGGACAGTTATAGTTAGTTGGACATTTCACTCGTACAAAACCATAGAAATTCCCCCGTTATAGTTAGTTCAGCTAACTATAACTCGCGCCCCCGCAATGCACTGCTGATGACGTCACATATTACATCACTCATGACATGGTCAGTGACATCACTGATTTATTTAGCAAGCATGGCAAGAAGACGCGTTTCGACCGCAAGCCTGCGGTCTTGTTCACACACACATATATATATATATATATATATATATATATATATATATATATATATATTTTTTTTCCAAAGATGCCCCTGCATGAAGACGCACTCCTCCAGCTGGTAAGTAAAAACTTTTATTATTCTTACCAGCTGGAGGAGTGCGTCTTCATGCAGGGGCATCTTTGGTAGAAATTACTATGCGGCGAGTCCAGCCGCAGAAGTTCGCACCACCCTCGAAATATCGAAAGGGTCCGTCAGACCTGAATTCCAGGACTGGATGTGCGGCGCAGTTGGCTCCGTAGATTGAGGAACAAGTTTACAGCTCTTGGGCCCACTGGAGGGCTGTTATCGGTCCAAAAATGCTTTTGCAAAGCACACAACCACTGGAGGTTTCTATTAGGCACGAATATTTCACTACAAATCCCGGCGTGCATTGACATTGGGAGAAAAAACGGCACACCTGAGGCCAATAAAAGAATGGAGCTCGCAGGGGATTGGTGAAAGCCTGGAACTAATGTGCTATGCAAAGTCGCCTCTGAAGAAAGTGCGTGAATGCACTGAAACGCGTCAGGCGGATGGACATATCAAGCGGAGCTGTAACCTTGTTCTGTAAAATAATAAAAGTTTTTACTTACCAGCTGGAGGAGTGCGTCTTCATGCAGGGGCATCTTTGGTAGAAATTACTATGCGGCGAGTCCAGCCGCAGAAGTTCGCACCACCCTCGAAATATCGAAAGGGTCCGTCAGACCTGAATTCCAGGACTGGATGTGCGGCGCAGTTGGCTCCGTAGATTGAGGAACAAGTTTACAGCTCTGGGGCCCACTGGAGGGCTGTTATCGGTCCAAAAATGCTTTTGCAAAGCACACAACCACTGGAGGTTTCTATTAGGCACGAATATTTCACTACAAATCCCGGCGTGCATTGACATTGGGAGAAAAACGGCACACCTGAGGCCAATAAAAGAATGGAGCTCGCAGGGGATTGGTGAAAGCCTGGAACTAATGTGCTGTGCAAAGTCGCCTCTGAAGAAAGTGCGTGAATGCACTGAAACGCGTCAGGCGGATGGACATATCAAGCGGAGCTGTAACCTTGTTCTGTGGAATAATAAAAGTTTTTACTTACCAGCTGGAGGAGTGCGTCTTCATGCAGGGGCATCTTTGGTAGAAATATATATATATATATATATAAAACTCACGCCCCCGCAATGCACTGCTGATGACGTCACATATTACATCACATGACATGGTCAGTGACATCACTGATGACATCTCAAATGACATCCCTGATGAAATCACTGATGGCATCATCCACTTAATCTCTGATGCACCTACTCACACCCTAATATAACCTTTCATACCCCCACTCTAAAATACAGACTACCATTCTCGAAACCATAGACACACCAGTACCAGTTAGTACATACCCACTCACTGATTCATAGGTCTGCACACACATCCACTCACTCACCCATACAGTCACTCATACATGCAGTCACTCATCAATACATCCACTATTATATGCACTCATACAGACACTCACACATCACCACTCACCCATAGAGTTACTCACACACCTAGTCAGTCACCCAAAGAGTCAATCACAATGCCATTTACTCAACTATACAGTTATACACACACCACCTCACTTATTCACAGATACTAACACATACTTACTCTCTTATACAATCACTGACACAAGCACACATTCATCCATACATCCACTCTCACAATCACTCACTTTCACATACAGTCACTTATATACTCCAACACTCACATATACTGCCATTCACATATGCAGTTACTCACACATATACCACTGAGACATCCATTCACTCACCAACACAGCCATTTGCACACTCACTCACCCATACAGCCCCTCGCAGATGCACTCATGAACCCATACGCCCAGTGAATCACCCACTCACACATCCATGCAGGTAGTCACACAACACACAGACACTCAGGCACCCATACAGGTGGAAGAGGTGGAAGTGGAAGAGGTGTGGCGCCGCGGCCAGGGCGAATGACGCTGGAATCTGGGGATCACGGTTCGATCCCCGGCACCGGCGGCAGGTCAGCCCAGCACCATTTGACTCTGGGCAATAGCTTGCTTAATCTTCCCGACGGCCCCCAGCGCCGGGATGCCTTCGGGTAGCTGTTCGCGCTTTACAAATACTGGATTTACATTTTACAGGTACTCAGACAACCAATCAATAACCCATATAGACACTCCTGTACCTATTCACCAACCCATGCAGCCACTTACACACCAACTGACAGACTGATACAGACATTCACACAGATTAGTCACTCACCCATACATTCACCCAGACACGTATAATCACTCACTTATACAGTCAGTCACACACTGACTGAATCATCATATATATATCACATTCTTAAACTTTTTAGAAACACTCACAGTCACTGGATGATGTCATCAGTGATATCATCAGTGATGTCATTTGAGATGTCATCAGTGATGTCACTGACCATGTCATGAGTGATGTAATATGTGACGTCATCAGCAGTGCATTGCTGGGGCGTGAGTTATAGTTAGCTCAGCTAACTATAACGGCTGAATTTCTCTGGTTTTGTACAAGTGAAATGTCAGACTAACTATAACGTGGTTTTTTCAGTGAATATCTAAGGTTTTTTAAATGCTAATTTCTAACTATAACGTCCCTGAAACCTGTGGTTTTTCCAGTGAATTTTATATATATGTATTCAATCTCCTCTCACTCTTACAAGGAAGGAATCAGCACTAAGGTTGTAGTTTGAAGTATTTAATCTGCAAAGGACGCGATCCACGCGTTTCGGCTTGTCCGGACCTTGATAATGATACAAGACGTCATTGTAGCTTCCTTATTTAAATGTACAAATGCCTCCAGTTGCCAACATTAACAAAGGACTACATATTACTTTAATCCAAAAAGCTGGCGGCCATATTGGCCTGGTCACGATGTGAAAATTCAGGAATTGATACAATAAAGAAAAGAAAACAAGTGTTAATATGCACACAATGTCATTTCAGCATATCTTGCCCCGTGACCGCCGTACCTGTATGTTTGTCAACATGACTTGTTCATAATAAACATACTTAGGATTACAAACATCAACATAAACAATGGACTACACATTACTTTAAAGTGAAAGGCTATCGGCCATATTGATCTGGGCACGTTGCGTATTATAATGGTTCATACACGAAAGAAAAAAAAAAAAGGGGTGTTAATATACACACACTATTCCTAAATAAAGTTCTAGCGATTATAGTTCCATTCCATTCACAGCTCATTTGAGATGTCATGAGTGATGTCATGATTGAGGTCACTGACCATGTCATGAATGATGTCATGTCTGAGGTCATAAGCAGTGCATTGTGGGGGCGTAACTATAACTGCTAAATTTCACTGGTTTTGTACGAGTGAAATCTGAGTCTAACTATAACGTCCCTGTAATCTGTTTTTTTCAGCGAATCTCTAGGTTTTTTTTAACGTTAAGTAAGATGCCTATCACAATGGATGGTGGGGGGTTGGAAGCAGGGCCTGGCCTGGCATTGTGCTGCCCCCACCCAAGCTTGCTGCTCCTGCCTCCCCTTCTCCTTGCCATCCATTGTCCAAATCCATGCCCCTGCTCCCTCATTACAGCCCTGTGTGGCCGTTGTTCTGCCACTGGCCTTCCCGCCTTCTCTGAACAGTTAGCTTGCTGCCCCATCCACCTCCTCCCTATCCTCTGTTGTCTGAATCCATGCACTAGCCTCCTCCCTCCTGCCATGCATGGTCTGATGTGCTACCACTGCCCTCCCTTTAGCATGATGTCCCAGTCCACTCCTCCTGCCCTATAATTGCACAGTTCTATGCCCCATCATTGACCTCCTGCTTAGCCTCAGTGCTTAGCATGCTGCCCCTACTCTCCTTCCCCCTGCCCTCCGATGTCTGTGTGCATGCCCTTGCTCCATCCTTTTTGCCCACCATGTTCCATGGACCTGCCCCTCCTATCTACTCTGAGTGTTCTGTTGAGCTGCCACTCCCCTCCCACCTGCCTAGCATTGTCAGATGACTGTAAGCTGTCCCTGCCACCTCCACCCTGCCTGTCCACGTTCCATGCCCCTATCCCCTTCCTCCTGTCCTCCATGGTCCATTTTACTTCCACACCCTTCTGCCCTCCCTGGTCTGTTGTGCTGCAACTGCTCCTCCTGCCTGCTCCACGTGGTCTGATGTGAGGCCCCTTCCCCTGAACTCTCTTGTCTGTGCCCAGCTCCTACCCCTCCCTTCTATCCTCCATGGCCCTTTGTGCATGCCCCTGCCTTCTTGCCCATCATGGCCATTGTGCTGCCACTAACCCTCCCGCCTGCCATGCATGGTCTTCTGGGCTGCCAAGGCCCCTCCCACCTTCCCTGTGTGGTCAGCTAGCTGTCCCTGACCCCCTCCCACCTTCCCTCCATGGTCTGTGTGTATGCCATTATAGAGTCACTGTTGCTCTCCATGGTGTGTCTTACTTCTAGTGCCCATCCTGCCTGGCCTCCATGGCCAGCTTGCTGCTCCTGCCCTGCCCCCTGTTTTCCATGTGCAGACCCCTATTCCCTCCCTCCTGGCTTGTCTGTTCCATTGTAATGCCCCTGATCCCTCCCTACTGCCCTTTATGGTCCGTTATGCTGCAGCTTTCTCTCCTGTCTGTCCATTATTGTCAGCTAGCTGCCATTGCACCTTTCCCCTCTGTTCTCTGTTGTCCATGTGCATGGTCCTGTCCCCTCCCTACTGCTTTCCATGGATTGTTGTGCTGCACTCCCGTCCCGCGTGCCCTGTGTGCTGTATTGTGCTGCTGCAAACCCTGATGCCTGCCCTGTAAGGTCAGTTTGGTACACCTGTCCATGTCCCTCCTGTCCTCTGTTATCCGAGTCCATGTCCCTACCCCAATTCCTCCTGCCTTCCACGATCCAATGTACCATACTTGCTAACATTTTGAACTTGGTAAGAGGGAGATTTTGAGGGAAAAAAACTGGGGTATTGATTTTCCCCATTGACTTACATTGAAAAAGAGGAGATTGTAGACAGGAGACAGATAAAATAAAGCCCATTTGGGCTTAAAAACATTGGTCTGTTGGCATGTATGGTTGTACTACCACTGCTTCTTCCTTCTGCCCACAATGGTCTATTATATTGCCACAGCATCTCTTGCCTGTCCTGCATTGTTGGTTTGTTGCCCCTGCCCCCCTTTCCACTGCCCTCCATAGTCTGTTGTGCTGCCACTGCCCTTCCTGCCTGCCCAGTGTGGTCAAATTGTTGCCTCTGCACCCTCCTACCTGCCTTCAGTTTTCTGAGTCCATGCCCCTGGCCTCTGCCTCTCAACAGTATCCTAATGAACAACTAGATTGCTTACATTCTATATTTATTACAAAAGTGTGGCACGCCTGACGTCATCTTGATATAATCAAAACTGTAATACCTAGAGCATTTCCTTTAGAAATTACAGAAATGAGAGGGTCTTATTTGCATCGAAATTATGGTTAGTGCTCTAAAAAACTAAAATGAGGACATATTTTCTGAGTTTTCAAATAGCGAAAAAGCACTTTTAAAATATTTGTTATCTTTATGTCTTTTTATCCAGTTGACCACTTGATTAATTGTTGCACTTAGGGGAGAGGATGTGGTGTTACTTCCAGAGCTGCAGACTTTGCAACTGGGGAACCAGGTTGGAGTTTCTGCTTCAGCTCGACATTCTGTGATTCTGGTCAAATCACTTAATCTCCCCATGTCTACAACCAAAATGAATTTGTCCTTGTGTGATATAACCAATGCTCATGTAAAGCACTCCAATACCTGACCAGTCTGCACTATATAAAACTGCAAAAAAACAAAAAATAAAAAATGTTTTGCACACTTCTGTCATTGGGCTATACGTGGGCTATATCTGGGTGATATTTGTGCTACATTTGGGCTCTTTTGTCTCTGGTGGCCATCTTGGGAGATTTATTTGTTATGAAGTTTCCTAATTTCCTTATTTACTGCAGTCTCCTCAGTAGGAAATGCTTTCAGTTTTTTACTTTGATTTCATCAAGAAGGCATTCAGATGTGTCACACATTTGCCATAAATTCTGAATGTTAGCACTCTAGTTGCTCATTAGATCACTGTAGTAAAGCTACTGCTCACCAGGGAGGTCTGCTGCTGGTATTGAAAGTGCAAGTTTCAGTCTGCATGTCAGAATTTTTTTATGAAATAGAAGAGGATTTGAGAAGTCACTCAAAATGTGCCCTAATTTTTCTTTCTTCAGCACTAATCATAATTTCTATGGCAAAACGAACCCCCTCATTTTGTTCCTTTTTAAATTAAATGTTTATTTAAAGTGTTACCAGTTTATTCCAATCAAGATGGCTTCAGGTGTGCCATACTTTTGTCATAAGTAAGATTGTTAGCGCTCTAGTTGTTCTTTAGAACACTCTGGGACATTCTGTCATTGGGCTATACGTGGGCTACATCTGGGTGATATTTGTGCTACATTTGGGCTTGTTTGTTTCTGGTGGCCATCTTGGGAGACTTATTTGTTATGAATTTTCCGAATTTCCTCATTTACTGCAGTCTCCTCAGTAGGAAATACTTTCAGTTTTTACTTTGATTCCATCAAGAAGGCATTCATATGTGTCACACATTTGCCATAAATTCAAAATGTTAGCACTCTAGTTGCTCATTAGATCACTGTAGTAAAGCTACTGCTCACCAGGGAAGTCTGCTGCTGGTATTGAAAGTGCATGTTTCAGTCTGCATGTCAGAATTTTTTTATGAAATAGAAGAGGATTTGAGAAGTCACTCAAAATGTGCCCTAATTTTTCTTTCTGCAGCACTAATCATAATTTCTATGGCAAAATGAACCCCCTCATTTTGTTCCTTTTTAAATTAAATGTTTTAAGTGTTACCACTTTATTCCAATCAAGATGGCTTCAGGTGTGCAATACTTTTGTCATAAGTAAGACTGTTAGCGCTCTAGTTGTTCTTTAGAACACTCTGGGAAGCTGCAGTAGAACACAAAGGCATCAACTGACAGGCTGCTCCTGTTGAAATATAACAGGAAGATATTTGAGATCTCACTTAAAACATGTCCTAATTTTTCTTTCTAAAGCACTAACCATAATTGCTATGACAAAATGAACCCCATCATTTTGTTCCTTTTTAAATTAAATGTTTTAAGTGTTACCAGTTTATTCCAATCAAGATGGCTTCAGGTGTGCCATACTTTTGTCATAAGTAAGACTGTTAGCGCTCTAGTTGTTCTTTAGGACACTCTGGGAAGCTGCAGTAGAACACAAAGGAATCAACTGACAGTCTCTGCCCTTGTTGGATGTACATGTTTTACTGAGAATGTCAGACTTCATTCTCACATGACTGAGAAAGATAATGTGAATTTACAGAAAATATGCTCTCATTTTAGCTTCTAGATCACCTTCCAAACCCCTATGGGAAAAGTATGAGAAAATTGTTTTCTCTCAAACATGATTCATGATATCCCAGCAGAAGGTTTTTTCACAGGGTAAAATCACCTTAGAACACACCACAATTCCTAAAATTAGTATGGTACCATCAACAAATGATTTATAATGTAACTAAAGTCTTATCACCCTTTATACGTTCTCCTTTTGGTGACCCTCAAAACCTTCCATTCACTACAATGCAGTTTAATGGGTGCTATCATGTATATTGGTCCCGAGATGGCAGCCAACACTTCTTGGATGAAGTGCTGACAGCCAATCAGATCTCACGATGGGATGTGTGGTTAGGGTCCGCCCAGATATATACATTTCTTTTTCCTTTAATATTAAAAAAACTACTGAACGGATTTACACCATTTGGAAAAAAGGGCGCTTTCTGAACCAAATTTGGTGTAATTCCATGCAGCAGTTCGGGCTGTATCCTTGTCTAAAGTTTCCTATGGAAATTAACATGGGGAAAACGCATTTTGGGACCCCCCTTTTTTCTCGGCCCCCGCTTGATGAATCACCCCGAAATTTCAAGACAGGAGCTGACCTGAGCGGGCCATTAGTTTTGAAAATTTTGCGAAGATTCGTCAAACGGCGCTAAAGATATTGGCAAATCAAAAAACACTTTTCCTATGGAAACTAGGTCCTAACTATAACTACCTACTGGCGACCGCCAGTAGGTAATATTTATAAATATGTATATAAATATATATATATTTCACCAAATGCCACTCTTGTGACCGCCAAACACTTTTCAGATCAGGTGCCTTCTTTAGCGCACCAGTGGCTGCACGCCTTTAACATTCCCAACAACAACGCTCCAATAGGAACATTCAGGATCACACAGCGGATTCCACAGCCCTTTTATTGTGCCAAGCAGACGCGTTTCGGTGAGAATTCGCCTTTCGCCAGATCTTTTAACCCTTCTGATTACAGTGCCTGTGGATTGAAAAAAATCACCTTCAGTAGGTAATGTCTCTCACAATGACGGCAAGTTCCACAATGCATCTCAAGTTCTTATTATTATTTCATGAGCGGTTTTGCTTAAATTAATATGATACTCTCTGACCCGCTTGATCGGCCGTAATTATCACATCCAGGGTATCTCCCCTTAATAGCTAGTTTTGTAACTCACGCTTACCATTTAGTAATGGGGACTCAGTGTCCATGGGTATGATTGTCCTTTTAGTGAAGCGACGGTTCTGGCAGTCTCCATTTCAACATTTCACCAAATGCCACTCTTGTGACCGCCGAACACTTTTCAGATCAGGTGCCTCCTTTAGCGTACCATTGGCTGCACGCTTTTAACATTTCCAACAACAACGCTCCAATAGGAACATTGAGGAGCACACAGTGGATTCCACAGCCCTTTCATTGTGCCAAGCAGACGCGTTTCGGCGAGAATTCGCCTTTCTCAATGCTTGTCTCCACCGGGGGTCTGATGTTATGAGTTCTTTCATTTATTTAACAAAGCACACTCCCATTGGTTGCCAGATCTTTTAATCCTTCCAATTACAGTGCCTGTGGATTGAAAAAAATCACCTTCAGTAGGTTATGTCTCTCACAATGATGGCAAGTTCCACAATGCATCTCAAGTTCTTATTATTATTTCATTAGCGGTTTTGCTTAAATTAATATGATACTCTCTGACCCCCTTGATCGGCCGCAATTATCACATCCAGGGTATCTCCCCTTAATAGCTACTTTTGTAACTCACGCTTACCATTTAGTAATGGGGACTCAGTGTCCATGGGTATGATTGTCCTTTTAGTGAAGCAACGGTTCTGGCAGTCTCCAATTCAACATTTCACCAAATGGCACTCTTGTGACCGCCGTACACTTTTCCGATTAGGTGCCTCCTTTAGCGTGCCAGTGGCTGCACGCCTTTAACATTTCCAACAACAACGCTCCAATAGGAACATTCAGGAGCACACAGCGGATTCCACAGCCCTTTTATTATGCCAAGCAGACACGTTTCGGCGAGAATTCACCTTTCTCAATGCTTGTCTCCACCAGGGGTCTGATGTTATCAGTTCTTTCATTTATTTAACAAAACACACTCCCATTGGTTGCCAGATATTTTAACCCTTCCAATTACAGTGCCTGTGGATTGAAAAAATCCCCTTCAGTAGGTAATGTCTCTCACAATGACGGCAAGTTCCACAATGCATCTCAAGTTCTTATTATTATTTCATGAGCGGTTTTGCTTAAATTAATATGATACTCTCTTACCCGCTTGATCGGCAGTAATTATCACATCCAGGGTATCTCACCCTTAATCGCTCATTTTGTAACTCACGCTTACCATTTAGTAATGAGGACTCAGTGTCCATGGGTATGATTGTCCTTTTAGTGAAGCAACGGTTCTGGCAGTCTCCATTTCAACATTTCACCAAAAGCCACTCTTGTGACTGCCGAACACTTTTCAGATCAGGTGCCTCCTTTAGCGTGCCAGTGGCTGCACGCCTTTAACATTTCTAACAACAACGCTCCAATAGGAACATTCAGGAGCACACAGTGGATTCCACAGCCCTTTTATTGTGCTGAGCAGACATGTTTCGGCGAGAATTCACCTTTCTCAATGCTTGTCTCCACCAGGGGTCTGATGTTATCAGTTCTTTCATTTATTTAACAAAACACACTCCCATTGGTTGCCAGATATTTTAACCCTTCCAATTACAGTGCCTGTGGATTGAAAAAATCACCTTCAGTAGGTAATGTCTCTCACAATGACGGCAAGTTCCACAATGCATCTCAAGTTCTTATTATTATTTCATTAGCGGTTTTGCTTAAATTAATATGATACTCTCTGACCCCCTTGATCGGCCACAATTATCACATCCAGGGTATCTCACCCTTATATGATCGTTTTGTAACTCACGCTTACCATTTAGTAATGGGGACTCAGTGTCCATGGGTATAATTGTCCTTTTAGTGAAGCAACGGTTCTGGCAGTCTCCAATTCAACATTTCACCAAATGCCACTCTTGTGACCGCCGTACACTTTTCAGATCAGGTGCCTCCTTTCAATCCACAGGCACTGTAATTGGAAGGATTAAAAGATCTGGCAACCAATGGGAGTGTGTTTTGTCAAATAAATAAAAGAACTGATAACATCAAAGTGTCAAAGTAGGCACTGTTTGTCGTGGAAAGTTTGGGGGTGATCCGTGCGGTGGAGACCAAGAAATAGGGGCACGAAATATGGGTGCATTTGTAATGTTAATTACCATAGGAACGTGTTGTCAAATCTACATTCCGAACAGCTGGATGGAATTACACCAAATTTTGTAGAAAGGTAGATGTTGTTACGCAGATTGTGCTTTTTGTTATTTGGTGCAAATCTGTTCAGTATTTTTTGAGAAATTTAAGCCAAAAATTATAGATATATCTCTGGCTGCGGATATTTCACCACGATTTCGCAATTAATCACGACTGCGTGCGCTGACAAGAATACTGTGATTGGCTGGACGCAACCTGAACAGAAAGTTGCGACCGCCATTTTATCTATCGGGAACGGTTCTCGGGTTGAAAAGTTTCTGTGAAAGGAAAAATAAGGGGTCAGGGCGAGGTACTTTGACCCCATGTTTGAGAAATGTAAGTGTTAGTGACACAAGTTATGTGTCCAAAATTGATTTTTTTAATCACGCACGATATTCGCGATGATGCCGTGACCACCATCCCCGGCCCCCGTGTACCGTCGTGGGGACGTCGCGACCACCAATGTCGTCGCGAATATTGGGAAAAATATACATATATATTTGTACACACTCGCTGGTCACTGTCACACACTCATGCAACCACTCACATACCCATTCAGGTACTCATGCACCCACTTACAGACTCACTCGGAGAGTGATGCACCCATGTACAGACCCATTCAGAGACTCATGCACCTACTTAGAGACACACTCATAAACTCATGCGTACAGTCTCATACCCACTTAGAGACTTTTACACCCACTCAGAGACCCACGTGTGCACTCATGCACCCATGCACAAACCCACTCAGATACTCATGCACCCACTTACAGACTCACTCGGAGAGTCATGCACCAATGTACAGACCCACTCAGAGACTCATGGACTTACTTACAGACCCACTCACGTATGTACTCACAGAGCCACTGAGACACTCATACATCCACTTACAGATCTACTCAGACACTCATACACCCACTCACACACCCATACAGTCACTCCCACACTCAGTCACAGACCCTTGCGGACTCAGTCAGTACTCATATACTCAGAAACTCACACACCCACTTACAAACTCACTCAGATATGCATATACCTACTCACTCACCCACTCTAGAGTCATGCATCTACTCACAGACCCACCCAGACACTCACTCTCCCAATCACAGAGCCACTCAGACACTCATGCATGCACCCATTCACTCACCCACTCAGAGACCTATGCTCTCATCCACAGACCCATTGAGACACTCATACACTCACTCACAGACCCACTCAGACACTCATACATCCACTCATGGACCCACTCAGACACTCACACACCCATACAGTCATTCACATACCCACTCATTGACCCACTGAGAGACGTATGCACCCAGTCAGTTATACACTCAGAGACTCATGTACCCACTCACAATTACACTCAGAGACCAATGCACCCACTGACAGAACCACTCAGACATTCATGCTGCCAGTGATAGACCCACTGAGAGACTTATGCACTCACTCACAGACCCACTCAGACACTCATGTAGCCACTCACTCACCCACTCAGACACCCACTTAGACCCTCATGCATCCACTCACAGATCCAGTCGGACAGTTATATACTTACAAATACACAAAGGCACTCATGCAGCTACTCACAGATTGAGTGAGAGACTTATGCAACCAATCACAGACCCATTGCGACACTGATTCAACCACTCATAGATGTACTGAGGCAGTCATGCAGTTTGCTACAGAAGCATTGATAGACTGGTGCACCGTCTTACAGATTCACTCAAATACTTACACAGTGAATGAGAGACTTACTGATACAATGATGCATGCAGTTATAGATTACACTAAAAAAGTTATGCACTGTGTTATAAAGATATTAAGGGAGTTTTACATGCTATTATACAGTCATTTAGATAATAATGTGTTTAGTCTGTTGGTTATAATCCATTTTGCAGCTATAATTTTTGAATGTGGTGGTGGCTCTTGAATGTCATTTCGCAACGTATTCGCAGCGATCGTGGCTAACGATATCATCGCGACGCTCGGCGTCACTGTGAAAACGGAAAATTGGTTTAAATGATTGTTTGTATACAAAGATATGACTTTAAAAAGTGCAGTAATGAACCCCTAGTGTCTATAATACTGTAAAATGTGTGCATATATGTATTTTACACCTTTTTAAAAAGGCGTGATTGTCGCGCTACCGATATCATCGCAACACCCGGCGTCACCGCGAAAACGGAAAATTGGTTTAAATGATTGTTTTTATACAAACTCACTACAAAAATATGACTTTAAACAGTGCAGTAATAAACCCCTAGTGTCTAAAATACTGTAAAATGAGTGAATATATGTGTTTACACCTCTTTAAAAAGGCACGATCGTCGCGGCTACCGATATTATTGCGATAACCGGCTTCACTGCGGAAATGGAAAATCAGTTTACATGATCGATTGTATACAAACTTTCTGCAAAAATATGACCTAGTGTCTAAAATACTGTAAACTGTGTGCATATATGTGTTTTACACCTCTTAAAAAAGGCGTGATCGTCGCAGTTACAGAAGGCATCTTGACTCTCGGCGTCATTGCGAAAACAAGGAGTAGGGTTCAAACACAGTTTTTAAAAAAGTTACTAGAAATATACGTGTACAAACATGTTCTTTAAGTTAGTAATGTGTATATTGTAATAGATAGAATGAATTTTTTAAGTTATCATTTTTGAATGTGTTGGTGGTCATTGCATTTGTTTTGCAATTTCACAACGTGATCGCGATCATCGCGATGTTGCAGCGTATATTAAAAAAAGGAAAGAAAAATAATACTCTTATTAATCCACTGAAGAAAATACAAGCTTATAAAAATACACCTTATAGAGCCACCTTAGATAGAAAATACAATTTAAAAACCTTAAAAATGTAATTAAAAAATCATAGGTTACATTGACGTTATAGTTGGGAAATAGAATATGAAAAACCTTAGAAATTCACTGAAAAAACTAAAGGTTACAGGGGCGTTATAGTTAGGAAATAGAATTTAAAAAAACAAAGAAATTCACTGAAAAGACAAAGGTTACAGAGATGTTATAGTTAGGAAATGGAATTAAAAAAACCTTAGAAAGTCACTGAAAAATCCAAAGGTTACAGAGACGTTATAGTTAGGCTCAAGTTTCACTCGTACAAAATCAGAGAAATCCATCAGTTACATTAGCTGAGCTAACTATAACTCGTGCCCCCGCAATGCACTGCTTATGACCTCACATATTACATCCCTCATGACATGGTCAGTGACATCACTGATGACATCACTGATGACATCTCAAATGACATCACTGATGACATCATCCAGTGACTGTGACTGTTTTTAAAATGTTTATGAGTGTTAAATATATATACACCAGGGTGTATTGATGAATCAGTGGGTGTATGAGTGACTGTATGGATGATTCAGTGAGTGCGTGACTGACTATATAAGTGAGTGATTAGGTGTCTCAGCGAATGTATGGGTGAGTGACTGGTCTTTGAGAATCTGCATCAGTCTGTTAGATGGTGTCTAAGTGGCTGTATGGGTTGGTGAATGGGAACGTGAGTGGCTTGACGGGTGATTGATTGGGTGTCTGAGTACCTGTATGGGTATATGAGTGTCTGTGTGGCTGGGTGAGAGGGTTTGTGACTGCATGCATGGATGAGTGAGTGGGTGAGTCAGTGGGTGTATGGGTTAGTGAGTGTGTAAGTGAGGAACTGTACAGGTGACTGAGTGTGTGTATGGCTGTGTCAGTGAGTAAACAGATGTGTCAGTGGTATATGGGTGAGTCTTTTTTAATTCGTATACAAATAAATATTTAATTTTTGGGGTACCTCCATGAACCCTCCCTTTTTTGTGACCTTACCACCCTAAAACCACCTTTACCACCCTATTCATTTACACACCCCTAAACCCTAAAAGCACCCTTACGACCCAATTCCCTTACCCATCTTTAACCCTAAAAACACTCTTACCATCCTATACGCTAAAATTACCCTTACCACCCAATACCCCTACACTCTGAAAACAACCTTACCACCCAATTCCCTTACCCCCCTTAAACCCTAATATCACCCTTTCCATACTAAGGATGGGCGGAGCTCACAGAGTTGCACTACGCGGAATTCCGCGGGGTTGCATAAAAACTCTGTGGAATGCCGTGGAGGTCTGCTCCGCCCCTTCAAAATTTGCGACTGCATTGGAAATGCTATTAGCCACCTGCCGGTATGTCAGCGTAAATAAACTAAACTGTGAAGCGATTGGATGCTGTGCATCTGTACCCTCATGGCTGCTTGCAGCTGTTGTCACAGCAACCCACAACAGACTCGGCAGAAGCACAAGCAAGCCCTCCAACGCAAAGCTGCTTTGTAAACTTCACGCTCGGAGCCAATGACAAATCTATTGCCTGTACTAGAAACACAAACAGTCTGTTGTACAAACAGCGCAGTTGCTTGGAAAATCATCTCCGGGCAAGTGATTAATTTTAATCCATCGAACTGTGCCGGGCGCATCCACAACAGACTTGTTAGAGCCAGAGCAGCTTTAATGGCTATAGTCTATTGTTCCCCAGCATGAAAGCTAACGGAATGCCTGCTAAGCACTTTGACATTATTTACATCCAACTTCAGAGCATCAAAGGAGGGCGCTCAGAACCAAGAGCGGCTCGTTCAGTCAGCAGCACAGAGCTCTCAGCGAACACAAAAGATGGGATGAAGATACGCAGGGGGCTAGCAGCATCATCACATCTGCTGAGAGTGGGCTGTGAAAGTCAGTGAGGGCACGAAGGGCTGGCACACGTTCAGCATTATAGGGTAATCACAGTTCTCAAATGGCCCTAAATTGGGAGGGGGTTCACTGTCAAGCAAGATGGACCTTTCTAAATCTGAAGGACCCCTGCGACCCTCCCACTGCTTTGCATGACAAGAAACAAGTAACAACCTATCAAGTGCTGGCTGCAGCCAGTTTTCACAGCCCCAATTCTCTGAAGAAGGGTCCCAGTGGTGCTAGGTGGCTGCGGTGAACTTAGCAGGAGGGCCCGATGTGAGTACCTGCTGCGTCCACCTCCATCCCACTGCCACCGTTAGCAGTCGCACCCGCAGCAACATCCTCTGCACCCGCCCAGCATGTGACACAAACGCGAGCAACGGAACTGCAGCAAGGGAGTGTCATAAGGTCACTACTCGCTACCATTGTGACAGATAGGCCAGGCATTCCTACTGCACATGGCAATAGGTAGCGGCCATTGGAGAGCCAGGCAGCAGTGGCATATTTACACACCACTCCGGGGCCAGTGCTTTTATTTATTTTAGTTGAGTACATGATGCAGAGTTGGGGTGGGCCGGCACCAGTAAACTCCGGTACGCAGGAGGGGGAGTTTTGTGCCAAAGTCCACGCTCCGCAGAGCGCGGAGAGACATTTTTCTTTTTGCAAGCTTCACCAGCAGAGTTTCCTCAATCCATACCCACCACTAAACCCTAATAATTGAGGAATCTTCAACAAAAATTCAAAACTAGTTTACCACTCAAAGTTTCGCGGTGATTCATTAAGCGGGGGCCGAGAAAAAATTTGTTTTTTCCCATACAATTTTCCATGGAGATTTTGAACACAACTACAGCCCAAACCACTGAACGGAATTACACCAATTTTGGCAGAAAGCTAGAACTTGGTCCAGAAAGAGTGCTTTTTGTAGAAAAAACATTTATGCATATCTAGAGACACAGAGGGTCTGCAAATCCGACAGATCTGAAATTGAGATCTGATTGGCTGCAACCACTTCAACCAGGAAGTGGTGGCAGACATCTTTGGACTCGGAATCAGCTAAGTCTCAAGAAAAAACATTAAAAAACTACAAGGGGACAGGGTAGGCATACCCTGACCCCTAGGCCTGGTGGTAGGGTCCCGCAGATTCCACGCCGTGGGTCAAAAACTGTTTATTTTTATTTTCCCACACATCCGCGGAGGAACTGCGAATCAGCAGGAAATGTTTTTTAAAAAGCAAGCGCAGTTTATCGTGCTTGTTTTTACTAGCCTCCCCCCTGGGTGGGCCTGGTCCCGGGGGCAATTATTAACTATATAATGGAGGTGCACACGGCCCCCCTCCCCGGTCAACTTTCAGACCTGGGGACCCTATTCCCCGGGGCCCGGCCATCAACCAGATAGGGGGGGACCATGTGGCTAACCTCCTGGACCAATTTCAGCCCCGGGAACCCCATCCCAAAAAGGGGAAAGGGGGCCAAGTGGTCCCACTCCATGGGCTGCTTTCGGCCCCAGGGACCCCATTCACCCGGGGCCTGGCTGTGCATTTAATGGTGAAGGGGCAGAGCGGACCCCCTCCTGAGCCATTAATGGCCCTAGGGACTCCATCCCTGGGGCCGGCTCCTGCTATGTCCTGCGGTGCCCACCCCTGGGACATAGTGGTTTCCCTGCCCACACTGGAGCAAATTCAAAGCTCACACCAAGCGAAAGCAAACACTAATGGGTCCCAGCAGACAGGAGGATGAAAAATGCTCCCACCCGCTGGGAGCTGACTTTTCATCCTTTTCCCTGCCCACATTGAAGCGGGAAGGAAAACAGATGAAAATATTGCTCCAGCCTGCAGGGTGCAGTATTTTTGGCTGCTCCTTGCAGGTGGGAGTAATGACACTCCTGCTGGAGGCGAAGAGCCTGGTGGGGCAACAGGGGCCTTGGGGCTCCCCCACAGCTCCCAACAAGGAGATGGTGGGTGGCCTCAGTGGGCACCAGGGGCCCAGACATTGTTGGCTAGGCCCCAAGGGATAGGGTCCCTGGGGCCAAAATCAGCCTGGGGAGGGGAGCCACGCAGCCTAACTTCCCCATTAATAATTGGCCAGGCCCCAGTGGATGGGGTCCTCTAGAATGATATTGGCCCGGGGAGGGGGTTGAATGCCCCCTCCTTCTTTATAATATGGCCGGGCCCCGGATATGGACTCCCTGGGACCAGAAATCGGGCCAGGATGGGGCACTGCTTGCCTCCCTCCCCATTTACAATATGGCCGGGCCATAGTCACTGACTACCATAAGATGATGTCCGATTCCTAAGGGCCCTAAAAATCAACTGGAACTCTTTCCCAAGCCTGTGCAGGAAGGTCAGTCATTGTCAATCGATGCTGCATTACTTTGGGGGAAAGGCAGTTGCAAAGCTGACATTCAGCTCAGTTCAGTTTCAGTCTTTATTCGGTTTGAAACAAACCATAAAAGCATAAATATAAAATACATTTTTTTTTTTTTTTAAACAATCATATATAGTAAAATCACCATGCACAAAATTGCTCCAAATCCATGCATGATCACAAAGAATTTTAAAATATATCACATATTAAAATCAATAAAAATAAATTTCAGATGTGTAACTTATCATGGGTCCTTGGCATACTTTGCTACACATAAAGTGACTAAGTGCGTGAAATGTGAAAAAGCATACCATGGATAATGATTAAATATACACTATATAAGAAAATGGCCCATAGCAGTGATAAAGAATAGGCAAACAATCAACTCTCCTTCTAGTAACCAAGTACACATAGTGCTAAGGCCATGTTCCCATTCATTTCCCGAGTAGTCTGTGCTGTTATCCTACAGAAGTAATAAATCATGTGATTTATAGACCACGTTGGTTTGAAGCAACTGAAGATACTCCAGTGCTGTCTTGCACTCTCTAATATTAAGATTACTCAACAAGGGTCTTAAAATACATGCTCTTGAGTTTTTGTATAGCTCACAGAAAAAGAACAGCTGTAACTGGGAGTGGGACGTTGTTGAGTTACATGGGCATGGTATCAAATCTCTATTGGTATAAACATTTGAGGGGTAAGATACCATAAAATGAACCATACCGAGTCTAAGGGCCTGATTTAGATCGTGGGGGACGGGTTACTCTGTCACAACGGTGACAGATATCCCGTCTGCCGAAATATAAATCCCATAGGATATAATGGGATTTATATTTTGGCAAGTGGGATATCCGTCACCGTTGTGAGAGAGTAAACCGTCTGCCTAGATCTAAATCAGGACCCAAATCTTGTCAAGTAAAACCTTTGGTAACGTGGTACCTTAACTAGATATGGTTCTATACTGGGGGTTGTGCACAACGGGAGGTATTCTTAAACTGACTTCTTCAGTTCCATTTTTAGTCTTTTCCCAACTATATGGTTTACCATTTCGCTTTCCACTGAAGTTTCGGTTGATGGGTTGGTTCTCTGCAGGTTTTCGCGCAAATCCATCCTACCAATGGCCAGCAGATCGTCTTTGACGTGCACCAACCATTTAATGTTGAGAGACTTTAACAATTTTAGGCAGTCAGCAATCAACGTTTGGCTAAGTAAGATTTCAGTATTGGATCAGACTGAAAGCCACAACATAGTTGGCGCTAGTCTTAAAATATTTCCTAGGTATTAAAGTCCTAGTTCCTCATGGCCTATTAGAACCAGGACACTATTGGGATGTGACAGCAATCTTCGCAAAAAACTGTTTTCGCTAATCTGAAGTTGTGCATAATCTGTATACCCCCATACCCCTGCGCCATAGGAGGCAATCGATATAGATCTGGATTTATAGATCTTAATAACAGTATCAAGTGGCTTAGACCCTAACTTGGCAGCAAATTTAAACAGCGAAGCTATGGTTTGTTCGAATTGCATTGTCCTCACGCTCATTGAATGATTCCAAGAGCTCATATTGCCAAAGGGGACCACCAGATAAGTAAAAGTTGGTACACACTGGAGTGCAGTGCGATCAATATGAAAGTGAGCAATCCTGCTCAAATGGCGCCCACACACCATGGCGAAAGATTTCGCTTTGTTGGTTGATAAACCCAGGTCAGACATAAAAACCACAAATCTGTCTAACATCCTCTGGAGACCTGCCCCGCTCTTGCCAAGAGAACGCAATCAACACATTCTGTTAGTTCCCTCTCAACTTGCTTGTCTAGGCACGGAAACCACATTTAGGGTTCTTTTGTTGGCTACAATGCTACAATGTCCTTCATGGCCTAGTTCAATGACTTGCTGTCTTGAGCTCTCAGGTATGACGATTCTTGAATCTCTCAATACAACACCTTCCCTAGTAACGGACAGTTCATCCTGTACATTTTTAAATTCAACATCTTCAGCAAAAGGTCGAGTACTCTTCTTCCACGAATGAGTTGAAGTAATTTCTTTGAGGATAAGCATGTTGTTGTCAGCATTAGTAGCAGCAATAATCTGTTCAATGGATAGTGCTGCTGGCATGCTGGACCTCACAATGAAGTTGATGCACTTCTACGCCGTTTTGGATGTCGAACTGTGATGATGTTGCGGTACTTGTGAAAAGCAGGGTTCTGATCTTTACCGGCTTGTGTACAATTGCATAGTCATACTCTTGCAATCTCAACTCCCACCTATCAATGCAAGGGGGCATCTTGGCTTTTGGATTTCCAAAAATAGTGAGCAGTGCTTGGTGATCTCTAATGAAAGTGAAACATTTCCCGTATAGAAACACATGAAAATGTTTGTAGGCCCACACTACAGCCTGACTCTCCTTCTCTGTGTGAGAATAGGCACGTTCTGTGTCAGACAGGCTTCGACTGGCATATGCCACAATGTGTCTCTGAGCATTCAGATGACCATTATGTTGTAAAAGGATTGCCTCCAATCCCACCGGGAACGCATCTAGTGTGATCTCAGTATGAAACTCGGGGTCTAAATAGGCCATCTCTGTTGCATTCTCAATTGCATGTAATCTTTTAATGCTTTGATCACATTCAGAAGACCACTGGAAAGGAACATTTCATTTTGTCAAGTCTCTCAATGGGACAATCACAGTAGCAAAGTCACGAATGTACCTGGAGCAATAACTGGTCATGCCTAAGAAGGATTGCAGCATGGTGACATCTTGTGGGCGGCAAGTAGCTGACAGTGCTTGCACTTTATCTGGATCAGGAGTCATTCCCCCATCGGTGAATATGTGCCCAAAGAATTTAAGTTTGGCCTTGTGAAACTCACACTTTGCGGCATTCAACGTGAGACCCACATCAGTAAGTAACTGGCACACTTGTGAAAGAACCTTTTCATGCTCCTTTTGCATTGCTCCAAATTGTCATCACTGTATTTAAAAACATGCCTAACAGGTTGAATTATTTAATGTATAACATCCTGAAACATTTTTGCAGCTGATGACACTCCAAAACTCAACCTTTTGTATCTGAACAAACCAACATGAGTAAGAAAAAGTAGTGATGTACCTACAATTCTCTACCAACTCTAGTTGATGGGATTGCTTGTTCAGGTCAAGACGGAGAGAAGACTTTGGCACCGTTCAGTTGCATGATCATGTATGCTATGTGTGGAACAGGATGTCTTTCTCTCAATTGCTTTGTTGGCCTGGCGCATATCAACACAGATGCACACAGCACCTCCACCGTCCTTTTTTGGCACCACCGTTATGGGCGAAACCCATGGCGTAGGACCGGTGGTGCGCTCGATGATGTCATGCTTCAACAGCATTTCTAGTTCTTTCTCAACGGCTTGCACGGGAAAAGTGACTCTGCAGTGCTGGTAGGCAACAGGGCGAATGTCCTCATTAATATGGAGTTGCACTTTCATTGTCTTGAGCCTTCCTAGGGCAATGAAACAATAATTGGAACTGACTCACAATTTCAGGTTGAGTACGGATGTTGTAGTTGAGAGTTATCAGTTTCATGTCAGCAGCAGTAGCAAAAACTGAGTAGGCATGCACTGGGTGAAGCTCCTTGAAGAAAGTGAATTGATGCTTGCACTGATACTGCTTTATGACGCATTGTCACTGTGAATGACCCTTGACACTGCAACGTTTTAAAAGCAGCTCATGTGTATACCTTCGTGTTTGACAGGTTAAGGCGTGAAACAGGAGACAGGCTATTGAACATTTCTACTTGCATGATGTTAATCGATGCATCACTGTCTATGATAAAGGTTATGGGGCAGCCATTGACCTTTATTGTAATCTTAAGGCAGTGTCCAAATGAATTCAGTTGTTTTTTTGGGTGGTTTGCCTTTGTCTTTTGTTCTTTCTTGCAAGCAGCCAAACCTACATGTGCCTGTTGTTCCTCGGTTGATATCATCGTCGCACATCAATATTCTTCACTGGCGCTTGATAATGACATTGAAGAGGCTTTGTAGGATGAACATGACAGCGATCGACCTTGTCTGTTTTCTACTTGTTGTAACTGATGCTGGTTTTTGGCCTTGTGGATGTGGCGAGAATGATTCTAGAACTTTCTCTTCTGGCTCTCATTTTCTCTTCTCGCTGTGACGCATTTGTTTTCTCTTTTGCTTTGCAGACTGTCACAAAGTGGTTTTCTTTCCCACAGCCTTTGCATGTCTGTCCCATGGCTAGACATTTACCTTCATGGGGAACTGAAAACCCACATTGGAAATTGTCACGGAATAACAGAACCTTCTTACAAGGACAGCAAGATTGAACTAACGGAAGCGCAATTCCCCCCTCACACTCTACCTTTTCTCTGTTTGCAGCCGTACTGATAGATCACGGCTTCCCCTTCTCATGGCGATTGCTTCACCGATAAATTCCTGCTACGGAACGAGATGGAACTTTACCCCACCCATCAGAACACTGATGCTGGAAACATCAGACCAATCCAGGACCTAAAGGAGATCTCATCCGGAGTGAACCCGGAAGTAAGGACTGAATCGAGCCTCAAGGATGACGCCGACCGAAGGAAGAAGACTGACTCCATAAGGGGACTTCAACCAGCGAGTGAGGGAGGGGAACCCTCAGTTCCAGGCAAGGAGTCTAGGGAGTCAGCCATCTCCGGAGCGCAGCCCGACTCACTGGAGTGGCCAACTTTGCCAAGAAGAGACCAAGCAGAGAACCAACGGTCCCACGCTGAAGCCAAACACATTCCAGGAGGAGCTTGGCTATTCCAGTTATGACAGCGCATTGCGGGGCTAATTAGGAGGAGGGATCCTAAGATTCCTGAAGCGTTAAAGATAGGTGGGGAAAGTGGACAAAAGAGGGATTGATGCGGTACACTTCTTCGTGCACTTGATGAAGGTTACTTAAAGGTGCAATCATATCCCACAACCCCCCTCTTAAATGACTAAAGAAAAATAATAAAGCACTTACCAAAGTCTCTCTTCCCTCCGACGCACTGCAAACACTGGGAATCCAGAGGACGCAGATGGCTACTATCCTGTTATGAAGAGAAAAAGACAGGCCTCAAAAGAAGCATTAAAACCTCAAGTGAAGTTAACCGGTGAGAAATAAGAATACTGAGGAAGCAAATCAAAAGCAGTTGTGCGCTATTGTTTCGCTAATTCCGTACACGTGGTGGAGAATGTGGGCAGACTTTCATTAGACTACAATAATGAAAAACCTAATCCAACAGTTAAAGGACAAGAAAAGCTCGAATGGGACCTAGAAAGACAGATGAAGTCTGCACAGGCAGATAGAGACCTCATTTAAGGACTCTATGGCGCAACAGGTCGAATGCATACACAAAGTAGCGGAAGACCAAGTGCAACTGACCATCAGGCTACAAACACCTCAATTCGTCCCCACAGGGTTCCCGAATATAGACTTACAGAAATACATTCCAGGGGAAGACCTCAACGCCTTCCTTTTAAATTTTGAAAGAGCCACCAGGGCTTGTGGTTGGCCCGTAGATAAATGGCCCTTCCTTCTAGCACCCCTCCTGACAGGAGAAGCTCAAGCGGCCTATCAAGTGGCTAATGCAGGGAAAAATGCCCTGTACTCCGGGATCAAAGCACTAATACTTGACCATCTCAGAATGGACTCTGAAGCATATAGAGTCAAATTTAGGAAAGAGCGGGGAACACGCGGAGATAACCCCCATCTTTTTTTTAAAGTTAAAAACAGCAACAGACAAGTGGCATAGGCCACAGGAGAACACCAAGGAAGAGAAAATGGCCCTCATATACTTAGAACAGTATTTAGAGGACTTACCCATCCCCACCCAACACTGGCTCAGACAACACACTCATCTAACTGTCTAGCAGGCCATCGAAATGGCCACCACTTTCGCTCAAGCTCAGCCCTAATCCTCTCCCTGGGAAAATTAAAAGAACCACCGTACCAATACCAGTGTTTTGAAGTCCAAGAAGAAGACAGCCAGAAGCCGTACAGGAGCCAATACGTTCACAAAGGCATAAGACAGAAAAACTACCCTCCCGGGGACCTCAATGTTTTGACTGTGGGAATTGGGGACACATCGCCAGGTTTTGTCCACAAAAGAAGAGTCCAGAACATCAGCTATCTCCCTAAATCAATTCTCTATTCAGAAGAACTGGGAACATCTTTTTACGTAAGTCTCTGGGTAAACGAAAACAAAACCACATCCCTATTAGATTCAGGCTGTCGACAGTCTGTCATTCAGTCCCACCTGGTAAAAAGCTCCCAACTCCTTCCTGGGGCCGAAGTAGCTATAAGGTGCATTCACAGGGACATAAAATCCTATCCCGTAATAGAAATCCCCATCAAGGATTCTACTGCGTATACCTCCCTGGTTAAAATGGGCATGATGCGTACTCTACCCGAAGAGGTCATTATAGGTTTTGACAACCCAAATTTTATCAGATTTGTTGGGGAAAATCTTAAAGGAATCTCATTGAATTGTCTTACCCAGACTCCCTGGTCTTCAAACTGGAGTTTTTGGTATTCCCAAAACAATGATCCCACCCTCCAGTTTGCCTGGCACCAAGCTAGAAGCATCCCATCCATATCAGATATCTACCCTTGTTTCCGATTGTATAACGATCTACTCTACCGCATAGAAAAAGCAAACGACTCTCCCCAGCTAGTTGTTCCTGGCAATTTTTGCGACCAGGTCCTTTTTTTGCCCATTCTCATCTTCTTGCAGGCCATAGTCGTACTGAGAAAACCAGACAGAATATTTTAAAACACTTCTACCTGCCAGGGATATTCAACCATACCATCAAATATTGCAGAGAATGCGAGATCTGTCAGAAACAGAACCCCTATAAACCACCGGCTGTGCCCCAACAGCCCCTTCCTATAATAGGAAAGCCCTTTGAGAGGGTGGGGATGGATATCATAGGCCCCCTTCCTAAATCAAAAAAAGGGAATCTGTATGCGCTTGTTATCCTTGACAATGCAACTAGGTATCCTGATGCCTTTCCCCTAAGAGCCGTTACCACAGCAAACATAGCAGAGAAGCTCGTGGATTTCTTTTCTGGAGTGGGTTTTCCCAAATAAATCTTGACTGACCAAGGGACTCCATTTGTTTCCCGTCTTATGAAACAGGTCTGTAAAACACTAGATCTCTCGCACATAAAGATTTCCGTCTATCACCCACAAACCGACCGGTTGTGCGAGAGGTACAACGGAACCCTTCAACTAACGCTTAAAAAATGCTAGCCAGTGACAGCAAAGAATGGGACCTACTCCTACCCCTTGCTCTTTTTGTCATCAGGGGACAAGTCCAGAGTAGCTTAGGATATTTGTCCTTCGAGTTATTATATGGACGACAACCGAGCACCTTGTTGGAAATGACAAGGGAAGCATGGGAACAGTAGAAGGTTGAAGAAGTCCAAAAACAACTTGACTATACTCAGGGTCTTTGGTCCCGCATAAGCAAACTACTAGACCTAGCCTACTTCAATATAGTCAGGGCCCAAAGAAAGCAAAAGACCTTCTATGATAAGGGGAAGAAATGGAGACGCCTTCAAATTGATGACTGGGTCTTGGTACTCCTCTCTTCTTCTCCAACGAAAATGAGGACAGAAGGGAAAGGTCCTTATAAGATCGTAGGAAAAATAGGTCAAACCACCTATCAGGTCCAGATACATCCCAGGGGAATTCAGAGATTTCACATCAATCTCCTAAAAAATGGATCGGTTCCCTTCCTAAAACCATGAACCTAATCCAGACCACTGCCCAGAACAGCTCCTCTAACCCGAATCAATTGGTTATTAACAAAACCCTGACACCCGAACAAAAATCCAAAATTCCATAAATCCCTACTACCGTTCTCTCATTCCTTTTCTGACCTTCCTGGTAAAATCTCTTTGGTTGAACACACTATAATCACGCCTCTGGGTGAGATAGTGAAACAAAGACCCTACCGGATACCAGCCCTTAGAAGAGAGGCTATCGATGTTGAGATGAAGAATATGCTAAAGATGGGGGTTATCAAACCCTCTCAGAGCAGCTGGTCCTCTCCAATTGTACTAGTCGCGAAACCAGACAGTTCAATTCGTTTTTGTATCGATTTCAGAGCTGTCAATGCCATTTCAAAATTCGATACATACCCTCTTCCCCCAATAAACGAATTAATCAAGAAATATGGGGAAGTCCAATATATTTCAACCATAGATCTCACAAAAGGTTATTGGCAAGTACCCCTTAGGGAAGAAGACCAAGAGAAAACTGCCTTTGCCACGCCTAGTGGTCTATACTAATTTACCGTACTCCCCTTTGGGTTACACGGAGCCCCCGCCACATTCCAGAGACTCATGAACAAATCCTTCATGACCATCAAGCCTTTTCCTCAGCTATCTAGATGACATCGTCATTCTCAGCCCCTCTTGGGAGGACCACATCACACACTGTCAAACAGTTCTTCAAGCTCTAAAAATGGCAGGTTTGCACATCAATGCCATGAAGTCTTGAATGGCTTTCCAAAAAGTAAAATACTTGGGGTATTTCTTAGAGAATGGCCTTATAGAACCGCAAGAGGAAAAAGTCAAAGCCATCTTAAATGCTCCTTTTCCTAGCAATAAGAAAGAAGTAAGAGCTTTCCTAAGGTTACTCGGGTACTATTGCAGGTTCATAGCCAACTATTCTGATATCGCAACACCCTTAACTAATCTCCTAAAACAAAAAAAAGAATAAAGACCTAACAAAACCATCTCCGGAAGGCATTTCCAGAACTAAAAAAGGCAATCACCTCTAGTCCTGTCCTGGTCTCCCCGAACTTTAATAAACCATTCATCTTACAAACAGATGCTTCTGAGAACGGAGTGGGAGCCATTCTTTCCCAGATCTCGGAGGAAGGGGTTGAGTTCCCTGTTCTATTCATCAGTCCTAAGCTCTTTCCCCGAGAACTGAAATATCCTATTATCGAAAAGGAATGCCTTGAGATCAAATGGGCCATTGAAAAGCTATGCTATTATCTGGAAGGTTCCCATTTTATCCTATATATGGACCATGCCCCCTTACAGTGGATGCGCCGAAACAAGGGCAATAACCCTAGGGTTCTCTGCTGGTTTCTCTCTCTCCAGCCATTTCACCTTGAGGTCCGACATTGTAAAGGCTCGGCAAATGGAAATGCTGATTTCTCATTTCCTGGGTGCCCCTTTTTTCCGAATCAGAAAAAGGCTGGTGGAGGGGTGTGTCATGGAATAACAGAACTTTTTTACGGAAACAGTGAGATTGAACTACAGGAAGTGCAATTCCCCCCTCACGCTCTAACTTTTCTCTGTTCCCAGCCGTATGGACAGATCACGGCTTCCCCTTCTCATGGTGATTGCTTCGCCGATATCTTCCTGCTACGGTACGAGTCAGAACTTTACCCCGCCCATCAGAACACTGACGCTGGAAACGTCAGACCAATCCAGGACCTAAAGGAGACCACATCCAGAGTGAACCCGGAAGTAAGGACGGAATAGAGCCTAAGGGACGCCGACAACCGAAGGAAGACAACCAACTCCATAAGGGGACTTCTACCAGCGAGTGAGGGAGGGGAATCCTCTGTTCCAGGTAAGGAGTCCAGGGAGTCAGTCGACTCCGGAGTGTAGCGCGACTTGATGGAGTGGCCAGCTTTGCCAAGAAGAGACCAAGCAGAGAACCAATGGTCCCATGCTGAAGCCAGTCAAGCTCCAGGAGGAGCGTGGCTATTCCAGATACAGCAGCGCAATACGGGGCTAATTAGGAGGAGGGATCCTAAGGTTCCTGAAGCATTAAAGAAAGGTGGGGGGAGCGAACAAAAGAGGGATTGATGCAGTACTCTTCTTCGTGCACTTGGTGAAGGTTACTTAAAGGTGCAATTATCGCCCAACCCCCCCCCCTTAAAAGACTTAAGAAAAAGAATAAAGCACTTACCAAAGTCTCTCTTACCATCCGAGGCAATGCAAACGCTGGGAATGCAGAGGACTCAGATGGCTACCATCCTGTTCTGAAGAGAAAAAGGCAGGCCCCAAAAGAAGTATTAAAACCTCAATTGATGTTAACCAGTATGAAATACAAATACTGAGGAAGCAAATCAAAAGCAGTTGTCGGCTATTGTTTTGCTAATTCCCTACAGAAACACAACTTTTTCTTCTCTGTAGATGTCAACTTGAAGTATCTACCTTGTGATTGTGCCTCCTTTTCATCATCAACCCTGTTTCACCTTGTACAATTCCATCTTCCATATCAGCGGTCAGTCGATCTGCATGTTCTTCTGCTCTTGCAGCCATTAGTGCTTTCTCTAATCTGAGTGTCTCTCTCAGCATGCGTCTTCTGAATGAGTCTGAAAGACAACCATCGATGACTCTGAGGTGCATGGCTTCTTCATCATTGAATTCACTGAACTTGCAGTCTTTGATAAGCACATCAAGTCTCCCAACAAACGTGTCCATCGTTTCATCAGCTTGCTGTCATGCTTGATAGAAAATGTACCTTTCATACAACAAACTTATCCATCATTTCACCAGCTTGCTGTCATGCTTGATTGAAAATGTACCTTTCATAGTCGAGATTTCTCATCAGATTTAACTTGGCTTCCAATGCTTCTTTGATCTGACAGAATGATATTCCATCAGTCTGCAAGATTTTCTTCAGCACTTCTTTTACTCAGTCAGCGGCAAGATTCTTTAAATACTTATGATTTTCTTATCATCTACTTCTTCCAGGGCATCTATGAAGTCATCAAACATCTCGATCCATGCAGTCCACCTGGCGCCAATATTCTGCTTTTTGATGGTATCTAATTGCCAATGGTGGTTTTAGGAACGCAGCTCTATTGTACTTCACGTTCCCTTCTGCAACCATTGAAAAATGTTACTATTCTGATGGCTTTCGTTACCCTGGATGCCACTTATTGCTGTACACGCATCAGCCCCTCACCCTGGCCTGGGTCATCACACTTGATTAAAGATCGTGTGGCACTTCCCTCGCTCGTGCTGGTAGAGTGGGCTGACCCATTGCTCCATGCTGTACTAATAGGTCAATTTCTCCTCGTTTTTTCCTCTTTCCATGTGTGCTGCATTATACAGCAAACAGAGAAAAAGTAAAACGTCTCGTAATATTGTTTTTGGGCAGGAAGGTGCCCCTTCCTGCACAAAACCAATCCTACCCGCAACTGAAGCACACTTGCACTATGGTTTAAGGGTGCTTACGATAGCACTAGGCTGCTAAAACGGCACCAGCAAAGGCAGAAAGGAGAAGAATGGACCGTATTGCTTAAATATGGTGCATTCCTGCCCTTTCACTTTGGCTTAGGACAGCGAAGCAAGGTGCTTTGCAGCGCTGCCCTATGCCAAAATGGCACAAATGAGGCTCTAAATCTGATGGATGCTCACAGCTTTGTTTTGTAACACAGTTAACATCATTATTTTATTTGCAGAACACCATCCTCTTTGCAGACATTTTTAACATATTTATCAAACTGTCCTTTCCTCCCTAAAGAGTTAAACAAAGCTTTAATGGGAGTACTTTCTTTGAAATGTGCCATGTGTCTGGGACTACTACAGCGATAGCAAATCCCTTTAAATTGTGAAGTATTACAACTTTTCATTTGCCCCTTGATTTTGGTACCAACGGTTTGAAGAGTGGCAGAAAGCTTTTCATTTTTGCATAGCTCCTACACAAAATCTAAGGAATGGTCTACTCTTTTGGTTACTTTAAGAAGCTCATTTACATTGGGATCGTCTTTAAACCATAATTCTTCTCTAATTTTATTGCATTTGCATTTTAACATGAATTTATCTCATATTCTTTCTTCAGACTTCTCGACAAAATTGCAGGGAGAGCCCACTTTGCCTAGAGCTGTTATATAGTCTTCTACCAATTCCTCATCCATTTGTTCTCTCATACCAAAATGGTATTGCATGACTATTGTGGCAATCTTGACTAAAAAATGAATTTCAAATTTTTTAACTGCAATGTCAAAATAATTTAGACTTGGCATAACATTGTCATCATCTCCATCTGATAAATTTGGCAAATTTTCAGAAATCGTTTGCTCTTCAAACCCTAACCAATTTAATAACATTGATATCTTCTTTTCAAGTGTTACATTGGAACCACATACTCTCAAATAATTAATAAAGCCCTTTTTCCATTTTGAACAGGGTGTATTAGATTCTCCTGGAGAAAGAAGGACATGGGAGGCAGAGTAATGTTTTGTATTGTGGTACAGCTATGTAGATATAGGTATCTATGTTATAGAAATCTGTAAACATTATTTTTGAAATAGAGAGTAATGGCAAGTATTAACTGAGAATAATAAATTCGAGTTTAACTATTCATAGATCCGGTATTCAATGCAATACCAGCAATCCCACATGTTAAGGAAGAAAAAAACAGAAAGAAGAAAAAAGTAAGCAATAGTGATAGCAGTTAAATTCATCAATGTAAGAGATTAAGGGGGACGATTAGGATGTCGGTCGGTAATCCTTCGACTGCTCGTCTGAGGTTTACAGACCGACATCCTTGGCTTAAACTCCGACTGCCTTATTACAAATGAGGCGGTCGGAGTTTAAACCGGCCGGTCAATCCAACTGGCTTCTGACGGTTGGCCAGTCGGAAATTGATCATAATCCCTAACAGACGGCGTTTCCGCCGTCGGGATTATGATGTCGGTTTCCGACTGGCTTCCCAAGTAGGGCTTTCCGACATGGAAAGCCTGTCGGAAAGAGACTTTTGGGTCCCCTAGCAGGACCTCCCTCTCTCTGCGGCCTATGGTTGTGGGCCGGGGGACAACTATGGTGCCCCTCTGTAAATCCCTGAACTGTGTGGTGCCTGCCACACGGTGCAGGGATTTACAGTAACTCCCATTTCTCTATGGGAGCTTGTGCTGTGGCCGGTTTCTGACTGCCGCACAAGCTCCCATAGAGAAATGAGAGTTTGCAACCGCACCATGTGCGGTCCGCATCGTAATTGCGGTTTTGGTCCGCCGACCCGGGGTTGGATGGTTTCAAAATGACAGAGATGTTGGTCGAAGGTGATGCAGCGCGTACAATGAAAATTATTCTCCTCTCAGGTTACTTATAGGTCATCCAGGGGTAAACTATATTTCTCATATCCTCATGACGATGGGGCCCATAAACATCGCCTAACACACACACACACACACACACCTGGATTTCCTTTTACACCTGTATGAAATTCTGTACTCCTAGGAGAAGCATGAGAACTAAATGGAGAACACCATTTTGTGTACCGCTGGAAGAGCAAGGATATCTATTTACCTTAATTTGTCACTTTCTTTTAGTTATTTCTTAAGATATTCCTGCTCATTGTTTTGTCGATGAATCATTCATTTAAGAAATTAGTTCATAGTGATTAAGACCAGCTGAATCACAATCAACCAATTACTCAGGTCACAATCATTTAGGAAAATAACCACTGAGTCATTTTGGGTTTAAAGAATCTTAATTTTTATATAATTTTAAAAGCATGGAAAGAATGTAATACTTTATTCAATTATTCATTTTTAAATTCACAATTTTATTTAAGCATAACCAATTTATTGCAGAAAAGGAAATTTTGTCATGAAGCCAAAAACCCTAGTTACCTGCCTAGCTTCCTAATTTAGCCTAATGATTTCTAACCTAACTTTGGGATTAGAAATAGCCTGATTCTCATACTCAACTGTAAAGTTAAGACAGCAACAGCAACTTCAGCTCGTCAGCATCAGCTACCTGCAACCCGTCTCCTCTACTCCAACCACGACTCTCGAACTGCTTGGAACTCTGACTGGAACTCTCTGGAACTTCCCTGGAACTGACTCCCTCCCACTAAGAGTAGGCCCTCTTATACCCCAATTCTAACTTTGCTAACTAACTGTTGCAACATTAATATCACGCTTTTCTTTCATTGGTCCATGCATGTCAGCTTATTCATTCTTTAATCAAGTTCTCTTGGATTCAAGGGTCCTTGGATCATTTCCTTTCCCATACGCTTAAACATTTCCATCCGATTCGATCAGTCCATTTGTATCTTCTTTTGACACATTCAAGAACTCCGCAGTCATTGTCCTTTCTCTTGGGCTCCTTTCCCACGGACTCTCTCCTGATCCTCACGGCACACTATCAGTTCAATTAGGTCACACCAGCCTTGACCATTTCTTGCATCCTAGCCTCTCAGAGACATCACGAGGCTCCAGATTTCTTCAATCTCATCCCGTACCACGTGTCCCCTTGCGCCTGCGCACATCTTCCCACTGGCGGCCATTTTATCTCGCCACTCGGTTCTACTTTAGAAGCACTAATTTGAGGCAAACAAAACATAATTAAAATAGAGAAAAATATCCCTTTCGTTTCCCTCCCGTCTACGTACCCCAATTAGTTGTTACCTAGCAAAAAGCGACATTTAAGCTGCTCCTTACTTACCATCACTATTGTTTTTGCAACGACACATTTTATTTCTATGAAGCACAAACATGCATTTATTTTATTTAGTACGCTTTTTATTCTTACGTTATGATTAGACACACGGACATTCATTAATAGATTATTTAGCACATACATTGGCTTATTACCATTCCCACATATACAATGTTGATTAATACATTTAAACGAACATTTTTAATTAATTAATTATATAATTTGTTAGGGGTTAAAAAATTTTATTTTTACTGCTCCATCAATCCCCCTTTGGTGATTTTTAAATCACCACATAAAACCCAAGTCATACTTCTTTTCAGGCAGCATGTCTTTCATCCTTTACTTTCTGTTATTCATATCTCTGTCTCTTCTTCATCTTGCCTTTTAGTCTCTTTATACATGCTTTCTTTCATTTTCTCCAACTCAATTTCACCCATTTCTCTCTCTCTTTCTCTCATTATTCTGTTATTTCTTCTTATCTTATTCTGTCTTACTTTTCTCTTTATACATGTTATTACTATTTTCAATGTCATGGCTAACAATATCACTATAGTTGCTACTATTATAACTTTCCCTATTACTAGTTTACTCATCCTAGTTAACCAATTTGCTACTGAGGAAAACCCTCTACCAAGTTTTCCCAAAACACTTTCAACCTCCAGTGGAACTAATTCTTTGTGCAGACTTGTAATATTTGTAATATACTTCTGTATATTTTCACTGTTATCCGGAATGTAAGTACAACAATGTTGGACTTTCAACATTCCACAGACTCCACCCTCTTTTGCCAAAAGAATATCAAGGGCAAGCCGATTTTGCATCACCATAGCTCTCATGGCAACCATTTCGGTATTTACCATTAAGAACCCTCCCGCAGTATCTGTAGACAAACGATCTACTACTGTGGATAACTTCCGAATTTTAAATGCATTCAAAGATATTCCCACTGCTGGTATTAATGCTCCAAAAATATCACCTACAATTTCTGAAAAACTTTCCCTTTTTCTACGTGTAAATCTATTAATCATCTTGTATGTTCCCTTTTCTTCTCTGTCCATGTGAAAAATCTTTGGAAAGACCAGGCCTACATAGCAAGTTCCATACCAATGGTCCGGTAACCTGTAATAAGCTCTATTCCCACAAATATAATAGATACCTGGAAATATTGGGTCCTTTCCACCTTTGAATCCCCAACCTCCCAGAATTTGATAATTGTCATGGCAGATACTGGAACCTACAAAGTAATTGTCATAGACTGTCTTATTTCTCTTAATGCACAACTTTCCTGTTTGTGGCCAATCTAAAGTCATTGCTGCATTTATCCTTTTCCCTTCATGATTTCCTTCCTCAAACGTCCATAAACGTTTTCCTTCCTCCTTTATTGCTTCTTTTTGAAATTTCATTCTTCTTTCTTCAACCATATCCAAAAATACTTTTTCTTCTTTCTTTAACTCACAGGTAAGGTTGTTACCAACTATTTCTTCTAACGTTAATTTTCTATGTTCTAAAAAGAATTCTCCTAAAACTTTTGCTGGTTTTACTTTGTTAAGTTCTCGTACTACGGGAATGTTTGCAAATATCTTATCTATATCAGTATAATAAGATTCTAATCTACCTGTTTTATAAAATAAACTTGCTATTACACTACATGTTATTCCATAAGTCAAAGGTAAGTGATGATAAGTCACACCTTCCGATACTGATGCAGGCAACTGCATACAAACATAACAATCTCTTACTTCCATTGTTTTTACGTACTCATACAACAATTTTGTAAAAACATTCTTTGAGAAATCTGTTACTGACCTATCCTTATGCAACTCTGCACTACTTCTTAAAACAACTTGTTCTTTAATATTAGTTTCTTTTTCTTGTTTACTATCATTCTTTGCTTCTATCACAGCTACACTAATAGGAATTGTGATTGCTAAAACTATCCATATGGTCATTAATAACCCTGTACAAAAGCAGCACATTTTGCACCATCTCTTTATAAATTCACATTTATCTCTTCTATCCCTATTATTTTCCATTTTTCTTTTTCTATTTATTAAGTTTCAGAAAAATTGTGTCACTACACCTCAGAAATGACTTAGATGCCACTCTGCTTTCAAAAAAAAAATCTTTGCTTGGTACTTTCTTTAATTCTCTCCAGAATTCTTTCGTTGTCACATCCGGTGATTTGTCACGTCCAGTAAATTTGTCACGTCCGGCAGAAGCACTATAAGTCTTCACTTCAGTTTCGTTGCATCTCACCTTTTCCCATCCGACTTCTCAGTCTCTGGTTTCCGTGAGTGTTTTCTTCTTCTTCTTTGTAATCAGTTAATGCAATATACAGCCACTCAGGTGACTTAAATTTTGAATTCACTTTCTTTGTCCTTTTGGACTTTTGTAATCTTTTTCCACTGGGTTTTTCTTGTCCCTTTTGACTTGTCACCTCATTTACTTGTTCAGCATCTTCATCTTCTGCTCTTATTATTCTATATCTCAATTTTCTTACATAGCTGTTGGGCCAATTATCTCCTTTTCTTGGCCTTTTGGCTTCACCTTCTCTTTCTTCTCTTTCTGATTTCCAATTTCTTTTTCTTGATTCAGTCTTTGCTTTTTCCTCTCCTCCACTTTCTTCTGTTTCTGTTTCAACTGTCTCACTATTGTCTCTTATTTTGAAACTTATAATCTCGTCATCTCCTACTGGTGGATCTGTCTTCTCCTTTTTGTTTTCCCTTATCACTGTCCCTCCTCGGGGTTCTTCCGATTTGGTGTTTTCCTCCTTATCTGTTTCTGAATTTCCCTGTTCTCCTGTTTTTCTATCTATCCCTATTGCTCCTCGGGGTTCTTCTCAATTTTCTACCTTTTTGTGTACTTCTTTCCCTACTTCATCTATTAATATTGTTTCTGAATGATTTCCACCATAACTTGTACTTGGTTGTTCATCTAACTCAATTTCTTGCTCAGTTTCTTCTCTAATTGGTTTATAACCCCAAGTTCTCTTTCGGAATTCTTCCCAATTTGCAGCTGAATCATCAGATCCTGAAGTTGTGTCAGATATTTCCAGATGTCGACTTACAGGTCGATCTTCAAGTTCTGGAACTTCTGAATTTCTTTCTTCTTCTTCTTCTTGTTCTTCTTTTTCTATAGAGGTGTTTTCCGTTGGGGTCTCCAGATGTCGACTTTCAGGTCGATCTTCAAGTTCTGGCACCCTTTCTTTTATCTTGGTTGTTCCAGCCGTTAAACTTTTATCCCACACTTCCAGACGCCGACTCACATGTCGATCTGTAGGTTCTGGAATTCTGATTGTGTGGCTGGCATGAACCCAGTTCTTCACTCCTGCACACTTGACAGCAGTCGTTGTTACTAGGATTACCTGTCTTGGCTCATCCCAACGCGGAACTAGACAGTTTCTTCTCCTGTGGACTTTAATACGGACCCAGTCTCCTGGATTCAAGTCGTGGGCTGGTTTTCTTTCAAGAGTGGTCGCATCCGGTCCAACCTGATGAAACACAGAACGCACCACATCAGCCAGTCCTTTGCAATAATCCAGTATTAGATCATCAGTTATTGTTAATAACTTGTTGACTGGTACGTGGGCTTGTCTCATTGCTCGTCCCATGATCATTTCATGAGGACTGAGTCCCGTTTTCTTTTCAGGGATGCTTCTGATAGTCATCAGAACAAGAGGCAGTGCATCTGGCCATTTGAGTCCTGTAGCTTGACACATTTTCCCCAATCTGTTTTTAATTGTTCCATTTATCTGCTCTACTACCCCAGAAGCCTCTGGTCTGTAAGCACAATGTAATTTTTGTTTAATACTCAGTGCTTCACAAATCAATTGGATCAACTCATTTTGAAAATGTGTTCCTCTATCTGTCTCAACTGTGACTGGAAAACCATACCTCGGAATGAACTCTCGTAGCATAAGTTTTGCCACTGTTGTTCCATCATTCCTTCTTGTGGGGTATGCCTCCACCCAACGAGAGAACAAACAGACGACCACCAGAACATATCTTAATCTGTTACTAGGGGGCATCTCAATGAAATCCATCTGTATCCTTGTGAATGGACCTCCTTCTCGTCCTATTGTTCCTAGACTCACTACGGTTTTCCTTCCTGGGTTAAACTGTTGACAAATAAGACATCTTTGACAAAGACTTTCAGCAATGGCTCTGAATTTTGGGTTATACCAGGTCTGTCTAAAAAGTCTGATCATTGCATCTCTCCCAATATGAGCTTGTCCATGGTACATCCGTGCCATGTCTGCAATCATGCTATCAGGCATAACTGGTCTTTCATCTCTGTATACCCACACTCCATTATCTTCCTGTCTTCTACATCCTGCTTTAATCCAGTAATCCTTTTCCTCATCTCTTGCTGTTTCTTGTAACTGCCTTACTTCATCCCATGTTTCGACTGCATTAGTGAAAAGCAAAGGACAAGAGACATGCTCCCTTTCTCTATTTTTGTTCAGGGACGCCATGTTTTCCGCACAATATCTAGCGATCTCATCAGCATAATTATTGCCGACCGCTATGTAGTCTTCGTTTTTCTTATGCGCCTTGCACTTCACTACAGCTATTTGTTTAGGCAGCTGTATCGCCTCAAGCAGTTTTTTAACATAATCTCCATTTCTGATAGGTGTTCCTGCAGATGTCAAAAATCCTCTTTGTGACCAAATCTGGCCAAAATCATGTACGATGCCGAAACCATATTGGCTATCGGTCACAATCGTGATTCGTACATTTTTCCCCAATTTACATGCTTGAATCAAAGCAATTAGTTCCGCAACTTGGGCTGACCTAACTCCTTTCAGACAAGACGCTTCCATCACAGTTGCCACTGTGCATACTGCATAAGCTGCACTTAACACTCCTTCCTTTGTGCGTAAACATGAACCATCTACAAACATGACATAATCGGATTCTTTTAACGGTTCATCTTTTATGTCAGCTCTTGGTTTTGTGCAATATTCCAGCACATTCAGACAATCATGATCTACTTCATCTTGTTCAATTATACTCTCTTCATCTGGCAATGATGTCGAAGGATTTACATTTATGCATCTATCTATGGTCACATTTTCTGCACTCAAGATGACTTTTTCGTACTTAGTCAGCCGACTATGTGTCATGTACTGTGTTTTTGTTCTTGTCAAAAGAATTTCTACTGAATGGGGAACATATACTCTCAGTGGATACCCCATCACTATACCTTCACTTTGTTCCAGACTTACACAAGTAGCAGCAACTGCTTTCAAACATCCAGGCAATGCTTTTGCTATAGGATCTAAAACAGCTGAGAAGTAAGCTATAGGCCTCTTCATGGTGCCGTGTTTTTGTACCAGTACTGAAAATGCACATCCATCTCTTTCACTGCAGTATAACTCAAAATCCTTCTCATAATCAGGCATACCTAATGCAGGGGCCTCACACAGTTTCTTTTTCAATTCTTTGAAAGATTTCATTTCTTCTTTGTTTAACTCAAAAGGGTCTTTTACATCTTTCTTTGTCAGTTTTTGTAATGGTTTTGCAATCAAAGAAAATCCACTTATCCATTGTCGACAATATCCAACCATTCCCAAAAACATTCTTACCTCTCTTTGAGTCATTGGTGCTCTCATTCCTTGAATCATTCTTACTCTTTCTGTCGCTATTTTCCGCACTCCTTTCTCAATTTTATGTCCTAAATACTGGACTTCTTTCTGACAAAACTGTAATTTTGAAGGGGACACCTTATGTCCTCTTTTCTCCAAATGGTTCAGTAAAGCAATTGTGTCACTTACACATGCCTCTTTGGTTTTCGATGCCACCAATAGGTCATCGATATACTGCACCATCACTGATTTTTCTGGCATTTTTAAATCTTCCAGAGATCTCTTTAGAATCTGATTAAAAATTGAGGGGCTTTCTGTATACCCCTGTGGAATTCGGCACCATGCCAAAATACGCTCTCCGAAACGGAATGCAAATAATGGCTGGCTATCTGGATGCAAAGGAATAGAGAAAAATGCATGACACAAATCTATCACAGTGTACCACTCAGCTTCATGCGGAATTTGATATAGAATCACTGCAGGGTTTGGCACTATTGGACAGCATGGTACAACTATTTTGTTGATCTTTCTCAAATCCTGTACTATTCTGTATGTTCCATTTGGCTTTTTCAGTCCCATAATAGGTGAATTACATGGACTGCTCATGATTTCTTTCAGAATTCCCTGTTCAATCATCTTATTTATCACAGGAGTTATTCCTTCAATTATTTCTGGAGTTAATTTATACTGTGGCGTGTTTGGATAACTTATCCCTTCTTTCACTGTCACTTTTACGGGATCAACTTCTCTCATTAATCCAATGTCCTCTCCTGTAAAATCCCACACACTTTCTTTTACTGCACCTTTTAGTTCTTCGGGAAGTTTTTCTGCATCAAATGCAGGAAATAAACCATTCGTTTCAGGTTCTTGATTCATCAAAGTTACTTTATACAAAACATCTTCATCCGAAGTCTGAAAACCTATTCCTTCTGGTGTACAATAAATCGTGCAATTCATTTTACACAAAAGGTCACGACCTAGAAGATTTACAGGACTACAATCGCACACTACAAATTTATGCATTTTACTAAAAGAACCAATTTTTACTTCTACCAATTCAGTAAGTGGGGTTTTAATCTGCTGATTGGCTACTCCTACCACTTGGATGCATTCACCTGAGAGAGGAAGGTTCGGAATTTCCACTGACCTAACAGTAGAACGGGTAGCTCCAGTATCGACAAGGAATGTTACGTTTGCTCCATTCACTTCTCCATCCACAAAGGGACCAGACTGATCTACCTCTAGAGTTGCGCCAAGCACGCACTCTTTCCCCTCTCTTGCGCACCGTCAGAAACTTTCATCCGGGTCATCCTCACTCTGATGCAACCAATACTGGGAAATGTTAGCTGCTCTCGGCAACTGTGTTACCTGCTCTCCTCCGTAGAATCCTGTTTCTGTACTGTATCTTTGCTGGTTAACAGTGTTGGGAAGTGGTGGTTGTGGCACCTGACTTTGTTGAACAACTACCTCATTCTGCACCTGTGGAGTTAATGATTGATGTTCCGGATTAGGTTTAGGTGGGAACTTACACTCATTTCTCCAATGCCCTAATTTTCCGCAATTATGACATGGCCATTTCTTCTTTGCCTCTTCTAAACTCACTTGTCCTTTTCCTTTACCTATATTTGGTCGCATCTTATTCTGTCCTGATTCGTTTCCATTATTATTATCCAATTGGGCTTCTTGTTTTTCTGCCACTTTCACTTGTGCCCACATTGCTTTTTCTTTCAACTTACGCTGTTTACTCTCTATTTCATCACTACAATACTTAGCATACCTCAGCACCTCATCTACACTTGCATTCTGCCAGTTTATCATATGTTGCTTAATCATATCGCTTATTTCTTGTTTCAAGCCAAATACAAATCGGTATACAAAATGACTCATATCCTTCTCACTTAATTCCTCATAACCACTATACTGTTTGAAAACCAACAACAATCGCTCATAATATGCATGTACACTCTCCTTACTTTCCTGTGTAGTTCTATCAATCTTAACCCAATCTGTCTCTTTTGGAGGAATCTTATTTTTCAAAAAGGTAATCACCTTGTCGTATTTCTTCATCACATCTGGTCCTGGAGCTCCTGTCTTAGGATCTCTTGGATATTCTGTAGTTGGCCAGTCAACTGTAATCTTACATTCTGACCACAGATCCGTTGGTACTACTATGTCAAACAATCCATCCAAATCTATCCACAACACTTTCGAGACCTTTACAAACCTTTCTACCTGTCGGTACCACTCAACTGGCTTTTCTCTTAACTTTGGAAAGTCATTTGTAAATGACAGGATGTCCTGCCTAGTCCAGGGAACATGCACATAACTACCACCTGGAGTTTCTCTCATAGGGTACTCTTTAACAACATGTTCCTTTTCTGTTATCATAAAAGCCAATGAACCTTTGTCTACGCTTTTCTCATTCTTCTTTGTCCATCTAACCTTCCATCTGTCCACATCACCCCATTTTCTCAACAAAACAATCAACTCTTTTATCTGTGTCAGCCTTCCTGCTGTATTCAAATTTTCAATATCTTTTTCACAAAAATCTACTCTGTATGGTTTCTGCAACGTTTTTACTTTTGCAAAATCTATTCCAATCTCACCGGCCACTTCTTCTAGTTTGTCATGTAAATTCTTTGCCCTCCATGTTATACTTTTGCACAGAAACATTATTTCATCATCCTGATAATTCTTTATCTTTTCTGTACCAATCGTTCCTAGAATTAATTCTTCCATGTCAATTTTCAATCTGATCACATCTAATGGTTTTTCTTCTGTTTCTTTTATTTTAAAAGCTTTTATCCACTCATTTAACTCATCAGGAGTCGGACCTATAGGAGTACTATTTATTTCTGTCCAATTTCCACTCTTTTCAGGTGTCACTGTTGCAGATTCAGTTACCATAGGCATTTTCCTACCGCTACACTCATTCACTGTCAAATTTTCAGGTGGACTTGGTCTGTAAGCACTAGTCAAATTGCTCGTACCTGGACTTGTTTCCATTCTTTCCTTTTCTCTTTGGAATTGCGAACTCAAGGGAATCACCAAAGATCGTTCATCAATTTTCTGATTCTCGAAAACTGGTATTACTGGACCTATTGTTACAGGTACGGTAACTGCTTCCATATTCTTGGTTAATTCTCTAATTTTCTCAGTTAATTCTTTTGTTGTCCTTGCCAATTCTCTTGCACTATCATTTTCTATTCCCTCATTTTGGGAAGTTCTTATTTGTTCTTGTGACCTATTTATTTCTTGTCTTTTTTCTGGACTTTTATTTCGCATAGTTTCTATTGGTGGCGCATTTGGTGTCACCACTGTAGAATTCTGCTGATACGGAGGTGGATTTTTATTTAATATATCTTCCAGCAACTCGTCATCCGTTTCGCTCTCATGCATATACTTTTCTCTCTCTAAATGTTTCTTTTTCTCAGTCTGTTTTTTCTTAGTCCCTTCCTCAACTGTAAAAGCTGGAAACAAACCTCCTGTCATATTAGCACATCTCCATCGTTTTATTCTGTCCTCATGATTCATTCCCCACAATCTTCCGGGCACGAACTCATAACCTTTCATACCTCTGAATCTTTCTTTCTCGTACATCTCATCTTCCCATTCTGTTAAAGCCTCAAACTGTGTCGGTCTAGGTCTAGGTTCCAATTTAAGCATCTTTTCTTTTAAATTCTGTAAAATCGCTACATTAAAAGAACCATTTTCAGGAAAAGCCAATGCTCCATCATTCTTTGTATATTTTACCCAATTGTCCAACCATATGCACGTATGATACCCATATTTCAGCATCATATGTGAAGCTGCTGATTTCGGCGGAGGAATTACTTGTCCCTCTCTAGTCACAACCTTTTTGTCTTTCTTAAAGAAATTCTTTAATTTCGTTGTCCATGACGTTCTCTCCCTTTCATACTCGTAATACGGCATGTTTTCTATTTGTTTTCTCTTTACTCTAACGCTGTTTCTGTGTACGGAGCTTCGTCCAATTACAGCGCGATTCACACTAACGTACCAATCAGAACAATTTCCACCGTCCGCGAACCAACCAATCCTAGCGCAGCACTTTTCTACGTCACTCTTGCTCTGTATTCACGTGACTAGTGCACTTAACCAATCCTAGCGCGGCACTTTTCCACGTCACTTCTACTCTTTACCCCTCCTTTACAAAATTTATCGGCAATTTTTCTTTTTACTGTTTTTCTTCGTTAGTTACAACAAATAAACAATTCCATAGTCTGATTCGCTAAACAAAGTGACAGCCTTGTCCTTTTACACAAGAATCCTGTTTTTCCAGTAGGCAGCGCTTACCTCTACCCTACCACAGAATTATTTACTCTCGCCGATAAAGTAGCACTTCCCTCTACCTTACCCTTCTTTCAAACAAACAATTTACTCGTTTCTCTGGGGATAAGACACATGTGGAGACTAGGCTCCTGAGAATTAAGGCCAAAGTTTCACAAGTAAACGTGATTTGCTATCTCAGTTACACACCTTTCATACAGAAAATCCCTAACATAACACAACCTGTGTTATTACCAAAATGAATTCAGACCATGTACCAAATTCCATGTGACTTCTCTTGCCACACGTGTTCCACTTCCTACATCCCAGAAGCGTGAAAACTCACATATAACATAACGCGACTCAACATATAGTGTTAGTCATCAAATAATCAATAATCAATAATCACTAAACTAATCTATAGAAAACCATAACTCTGCTACCAAGAAATCTGATGCAGCGCGTACAATGAAAATTATTCTCCTCCCAGGTTACTTATAGGTCATCCAGGGGTAAACTATATTTCTCATATCCTCATGACGATGGGGCCCATAAACATCGCCTAACACACACACACACACACACACCTGGATTTCCTTTTACACCTGTATGAAATTCTGTACTCCTAGGAGAAGCATGAGAACTAAATGGAGAACACCATTTTGTGTACCGCTGGAAGAGCAAGGATATCTATTTACCTTAATTTGTCACTTTCTTTTAGTTATTTCTTAAGATATTCCTGCTCATTGTTTTGTCGATGAATCATTCATTTAAGAAATTAGTTCATAGTGATTAAGACCAGCTGAATCACAATCAACCAATTACTCAGGTCACAATCATTTAGGAAAATAACCACTGAGTCATTTTGGGTTTAAAGAATCTTAATTTTTATATAATTTTAAAAGCATGGAAAGAATTTAATACTTTATTCAATTATTCATTTTTAAATTCACAATTTTATTTAAGCATAACCAATTTATTGCAGAAAAGGAAATTTTGTCATGAAGCCAAAAACCCTAGTTACCTGCCTAGCTTCCTAATTTAGCCTAATGATTTCTAACCTAACTTTGGGATTAGAAATAGCCTGATTCTCATACTCAACTGTAAAGTTAAGACAGCAACAGCAACTTCAGCTCGTCAGCATCAGCTACCTGCAACCCGTCTCCTCTACTCCAACCACGACTCTCGAACTGCTTGGAACTCTGACTGGAACTCTCTGGAACTTCCCTGGAACTGACTCCCTCCCACTAAGAGTAGGCCCTCTTATACCCCAATTCTAACTTTGCTAACTAACTGTTGCAACATTAATATCACGCTTTTCTTTCATTGGTCCATGCATGTCAGCTTATTCATTCTTTAATCAAGTTCTCTTGGATTCAAGGGTCCTTGGATCATTTCCTTTCCCATACGCTTAAACATTTCCATCCGATTCGATCAGTCCATTTGTATCTTCTTTTGACACATTCAAGAACTCCGCAGTCATTGTCCTTTCTCTTGGGCTCCTTTCCCACGGACTCTCTCCTGATCCTCACGGCACACTATCAGTTCAATTAGGTCACACCAGCCTTGACCATTTCTTGCATCCTAGCCTCTCAGAGACATCACGAGGCTCCAGATTTCTTCAATCTCATCCCGTACCACGTGTCCCCTTGCGCCTGCGCACATCTTCCCACTGGCGGCCATTTTATCTCGCCACTCGGTTCTACTTTAGAAGCACTAATTTGAGGCAAACAAAACATAATTAAAATAGAGAAAAATATCCCTTTCGTTTCCCTCCCGTCTACGTACCCCAATTAGTTGTTACCTAGCAAAAAGCGACATTTAAGCTGCTCCTTACTTACCATCACTATTGTTTTTGCAACGACACATTTTTTTTCTATGAAGCACAAACATGCATTTATTTTATTTAGTACGCTTTTTATTCTTACGTTATGATTAGACACACGGACATTCATTAATAGATTATTTAGCACATACATTGGCATATTACCATTCCCACATATACAATGTTGATTAATACATTTAAACGAACATTTTTAATTAATTAATTATATAATTTGTTAGGGGTTAAAAATTTTTATTTTTACTGCTCCATCAATGGCAACTCCGACCGACATCCTAATCGGCCCCAATGTGATAATAATGGTGATTTATGTGAAATTAGATCAAGGTGTTGAGAATGCTACTGGAAACGTTGCAGATGTTTTGTAATTCCATGTTGTACTTTGCAGTCCTCTCTCCATTTTTGGGGAAGCAGTAATTTCCACCCCCAGGATGATGCATCGCTTTGCTTCCATTGGAGATGAGAAAATATGCAGACTACAGAGAAACAGGCACACCCCATCAGGACAATGGTCCCCTATACTTGCCATTGCTGGGTTTGCAGATAATCAGTTTGAGCGACAGGTGAAGGAAAGGGAAATTAAAACCTGCCAAACTGCATGAAGTGTCCCCTGGCGTGCACAAGGGATTGCATGCACTAAGCAGAGAGAGAGCGTCTGTAGTGGGCGCGTATAGAGGTGTCATGTGCAATAGAAGAGTTCACTACATGCTTTCTTAGAGACAGAACATTGTTATGTGATAAATCCTGACTTTAGTCATGGACCACAAAGGTTAAATGCAATAAAACAGGTTATGGTATTGAAGCAGGCAAGAACATAAAGATGTGAATAAATTAGGCACATTATTTAAATGTATGAAAGTAGAATAGTTAATTGATCAATAAACAGTTGATAGATGAAGATAAGAGATCCACTTAAGAACATCAGACATGTAGAAGCTTAACGTCAAATGAATGGACATGCTCTAGTTTCTCTATGTGGGTAACCTGCTCGTCGCCAGTGGAGAATGTTTTCATAGGTAAGGATGAAATGGGAATAAAGGTATTACTTAAGAATGATCAGCACACACAATTTACTACTGGTAAACATATAATGTATACTAATTGAATCACAGGATGCATAAACTTCATTCACATGTATTTCTTTTTTCAAAGAAATTTCTTTCTTCAAATCTTCAGTTTTAAGAAGATTTGAATAAAGAAATTCCTTTGAAAAAAGAAATACATGTGAATGAAGTTTATGCATCCCGTGAATCAATTGGTATACATTATATGTTTACAAATGGTAAATTGTGTGTGCTAATCATTCTTAAGTAGCCTATACTATTGTATTATGGAGTAGTACTCCTGTAAGGAAGATTAGAAGGCTGTTCTTCCAGATCTCAGGCACCACATAAGTGTGACCAAAATTCACTATATGTGGCAGGTGCAGTTTCTTTTGCCTCAGTCTCCTTTATTGCAAATCACTCATGGGAATAAAGGTGTCCAAAAGTAAATTCCAGCTTATTTTATGTAGACAAACTCCAGCTACCACTCAACATATTGCCAGCTCTTCCTTCAACTGTCCTGCCCAACAGATTCAACCCATAATATTCCCTTGCAGGAGTTCAGCGAAAGAATAGCGGTAAACATTCTACAGATTGGACAGAACACAAGCTGCATCACAATGTCACAAAATTCTTAAATAAACTTTTAAAAAAGGAAAACATTTTGTTAGTACAAATGTCAGTTCATTAAATTCTGTGCTGGTCGCAAAAATACTGCTCACAAATTGTGACCAGTTTTTTGCGACCGGTAATTTGTGCATCTGGCCTAATATTTCATGTAACTGATAGTTAGGCTAGATCAGTTCCCTCTAGAAGTAAAATCTGATAGAGCTTCAAACTTTGTGTCCAAGTTTTGGAAAGAATTGTGTAAATCCCTTCAAATTTAGATAGCGCTCTCTATATCATATCACCCTCAGGCGACTGGGCAAATTGAAAGAGTACATCAATCATTAGAAAGATTTCTACCTAGCTTTGCACAAGATCAGTATGACTGTGTACAATTTTTAAGGCGAGCAGATTTTTGCAGTAATAACATTAAGTATTCCACTATTAAAAGTGTGCCATTCTTATTTGTTAAGCAATGCTTTCATCCATGTACGTCCTCTTAGATTAACAATAAAAGTTGTATGCCACCAAATTCAGTTCCAACTACACTGACATGCATATATCAAGTAAAGCTCCAATAGGAGAAACAGGCTGATAAGAGATGAAGAGATTCTCCCTCTTTTTCATCAGGACTGACATGTGGATAATATATCAAATACATTAGATTTCTACAGAAAAACTAAGGCCATGATTTCTTGGGAATTTTAAAGTGATCAAATAAATCCATTAGCTGTCAAGTTGTGGTTAATTTATAGGCTCAGAATACATCCAGTATCCATACATCATTATTAAACCCTGTATTCAAAGGGACTCAATTGCACTTAAGGTCAGTCCTAGTTCTTCATCATTCTGAATCAGAATATGTGCTAAAGGCCATTTTGGACTCACAAGAAGTTTGAAATTAATTGCATTATTTAATTGATTGGAAGTGTTATGACCTTGAGGGAAGATCTTGGGAATCAGCTTCTCAGGTTCATGCACTACAGTTGGTAAGCCATTCTCTAACAATGCAAAAGAGTGACTTGCAGATTTTGTGTGCAATTGATTGAAATGAAGACGTTAAAGGTTTTTCGAGCAAGAAATATAACCTTTATGGAGAGAATGCAGCAATCATTACAGATTAAACTAATCCAAGAAAAGACAGTGGGGCATATTCTCATGAACGTGTGATAACCACCGCAAGTGTAGCTTAACGCAACCCTTCACATCACAGTCTATGGCGGGAAAACAACGCCGTGTTAACGTAGAATTCCCAACCTGGCGGCACCATGCGATAGGCCCACGATAACGCGTCAAATGACCTCGTTAAAATCAACGCGACGCCGCAAAAATGCGAAACACGAACGCGAATAAAGTTGCGATGAGGCCAACCGCGATACAAAAATCAGCAAAAACCAGCGACAGGCCTGCAATCCCCACGCGTCATGCGGGAAAATGCTATAAAAGTTAAAAAAAAACATACCAACAAAAGCCAAATAACAGCGAAGCACAATGGAGGCATCCTGAGCAAGTACAGAGGACAACCAGAGCCCCACGAGCCCCCCGGAGGAACAGGCAGGGACCTCGGGGTCAGGGAAGGGCAAGGACAAGAAGAGTAGGAAGAAGTGGTTCAGTCCGCAGGAAAACAGGATCCTGATAACGGAGGTGATACACCACCATCAATCACTGTTCATCACCTCCACTGTGTCACTGGCAACTAAAAATGGAATATGGCAGACCATCGTGGACAAGGTGAATGCAGTCAGAGTGCTGAAGAGGACAATGGACGAGGTCAAGAGGCGCTGGAATGATGTGAAGCGCAAAACCAAGCTGAAACTCGCAAACAACCGGAAGGCAGCAATGCAGACTGGAGGTGGGAGTCCAGTGCCAGAGGCAGGAGCTGGACGAGATGGAGGAAATGGTGTCCACAGTCATCAGTGGGGAGACAGTGGCAGGAGTTGGGGGACCGGACACTGCTCAACATGACCCGACACAACAGCAACAGGGTGAGTAACCACCAGGGACTGGGGTGACGGGTGAGATGGGCACAATGGCGCACATGCACAATTAAGTAGAGCACATCTGGGGACAAACCATGCCCCAGACCCACAACTCCCACCAAGAGAGCAATGCACACAGGTATGCAACAGCTCAGCACTGCATAAGCACAGAACCCAGAGGCACACCGCATGAAAGGGATAAGGGCAGCTAAATCAGAGCCGCAGGGGCAACTCCCCCAAAATGCGGCACACACACATTACATGCAGGGCACATCAACATTGACAACGATGTGGTACAAACCGCAACACGTCTACAACAGAACAGAGGACACAACTGGTGCCGCATGTGCGTAGAAACTGGCCAATCATATTTGGCACTGCAGGGAAATGTGAGTTGACAATGTACAAGTACAAACACACATCCGTGATGTAGTCGGAATGTCCATTGTCCCGCATCAAATAGGCAGCTCCCCCCAAACAGTCACAATGTACACTGTCATGCAGTCTGAATGTAAACATGTACAATGCGTCAACATACATGTGAACACGATGTTAAACTGCATCTCCCCTTCACATTGCAGGGGGAAATCCAACACCTCCTGCAGAGCAGTCCGAACCTCTCTTCTCTGATGACGAAGAGGACCACTAAACCTTCGACCCCAACGCCCTCCAACAGCTCGTGGAGAGCCTCCACAGCCCACTTCCAGGATCAGGGCAGCCCAGCTGCCACGAGGAGAACCCACCCCCTGCACACACAGCAGGCAGCACCCACCACCACGGCTGCCTCCCAGGACCCCCACGACGAACACATGGCCTTCCAACGCCATGTGTTGGGGTGCCAGGAGAAGCTGGCTGAACAGGTGCAGGTGGGGTTTGACCGCATGGCAGCCAAACTAGACGCCATACGTGGGTGTCTAAGTCCCATCAGGGACCACTCACAGTCCCTAACAGACACCCACAGTCCGCTCCATGCTCTCCAACGGACCATGGCTGACATCGCTAGAGTCCTGACTCTGCGACAAGAACGACTGTCTAGTCAGAGTGCCTCCAGCGATCTCGCCAGGGAGTTGGGACACATGCGGAGGATCATGGAGAACATGGAGTGGACGCAGGCAGAAAGAGCGGCTGCCATGGCTGCACACCAGCGAGAGGTAGCTGGGTCCCTCAATGCTCTGAAGACCCTCCTCATGGCATTGCTGCCACAAGGCCTGGCGCTGATGCATGCTGCTGCTACCACCCCATCCACATCTCCGGCCCCTGATGTGTCAGTGCCACACAGTGCTGGAGACAGAACACCACCAGCCACAAGTGAGACACATGCAGCAGCAGAGGACGAAGATGCGGATGAATCTTCCATCGTGGTCAGGAGGACGCAGTAGCATTCATCTCCGCCATGTGGCCTGTTTCTGCTTGGTTCTGCCCTCTGCATCAATACCTTCAACTGTCCCCCGATGCACTCTGCGACACTCACCTTGGACCTCGACATGGACTGCCATATTCTGATTGGTCACCAATGACACAGCTATCAGACTGCGGACTGAAGTCCTCCTCTCCTGATGTACCTGTCATTCCCTGAAGGACTCTGGCTGGCCCTCCACGGGCCGACAATGTTAAGTGGGGTTGGCATGGCTCCAGCTGCAACACTCCCTTGAATGTGCAATAAACATTCTTATTCACACAGATGTGTCATGTCTATGATCTTTCAAGTGTGGAAGTATGGATGAATGTAGGGTCAGTGATTCCCCCTTACGTCCATGTTGCCCGTGTTGTGGGACTTTTCTCACAGGGTGAAACATTGCCTATTGCGGTCCGGGTGGCGCCAACACTACAACAGAGACACATCCAGTAGTCACTTCCTTGTCCAGCCCAGGACGGAACCATGCCCAGAGCCCCTGGGTCATTGTTCACACCCTTACGCTGGACTGGCATACGCCAGGACAACCCACTCCAATTACGCACACAGGGGGGGACGAAAACGCCACGTCTCAGGTCTTCACTGTTGGGATCTGCAGCTCACAGGTCTAGTTGTCAGCATGCCACAGCCACTCCCTCACGGCTGGTGTACACCCACACCACACCCATCCAGCACAGGCGTCACAGGACATGTGACCCTGCCAATGAAAAAGGCCTGGCGCACGTGCTGGACGCCATTTCCACTCTCTCTGACTGGGTGTCTCCGTGTAGTTCTCATGTCTGCATGAGGGCCTAGGGCCCTGCCACCTCACATGGCCCAGTGCCGGGGGTGACATGATGGCGTCCGCACCACGGGACTCAATCATTAAGGGTCCATGGCTAGCGGTGCACAGACTTGGTGGCACCGGATACACTGCGGCGGGCACAGGCACACCGCCACGGGACGGTGTCTTGCGGTGCAGTGAGATAGGGGCACCTAAAGTGCTGAGCGAGTGTGCAGCCTGCGATGATGCGCCGTCCTGGCGGTCCGGACTGGCAAGGATTAGTGTGAGCCCTGCTGGACCGCAGTGTAGGCCTGGGCCAGCGGGCAGGGTGGGCCTCCCGCCACGTGGTGTTGCCTCACGGTTCACAGAGTTAGTGGCACCTCAAGCACTGTGCGGGTGTGCAGCCTGCGATGATGCCGTGTGCACTGATGTGGTCTCTGCCATTGCGAAATCAAGACCCAGAATCATGTGTGTGACCTGGTGGCCCGTGGTGCGGGGCTGCATGATGTGGTGGGTGCCATGGTCGCGGGCACCGGGCTAGGAGATCCCTCCGGAACGTGGTGGGCCCTCTTGGAGACACGCCGGTGGCGGAAGGTGAGCAGTGAGGCCTGGTTGCGCAGGGGCGGGCAATAACCGCTGGGCGGCGGGAGGAGCTGGGGTGCAGCAGCCTGTGTGCGCAGGGGCGGGCAAGCGAAGATGGCGTGTGCAACTGTATGGACTCTGCCATTCATGTCTCTGGAAACTGCTTCATATGAGGGACCTGGGGACTGCTGTGAATACCGGCACGTGGTTGGAGACACACCGGTGGCAGCAGGTGAGCAGTGAGGCCTAGGTCCGCAGTGTCAGCACTCTCTCACCCTCTCTTTCTCTCTCCCTCTCTTTCTCTCTCCCTCTCTCCCTCTCTCCCCCTCTCTCTCTCTCTCCCTCTCTCCCTCTCTCTTCCTCTCTTCCTCTCTCTCTCTCTCCCTCTCTCCCCCTCTCTCCCTCTCTCCCTCTCTCTTCCTCTCTCCCTCTCTCCATCTCTCCCTCTCTCCCTCTCTCTTTCTCTCTCCCTCTCTCCCCCTCTCTCCCTCTCCCTCCCTCTCTCCCTCTCTCCCTCTCTCTTTCTCCCTCCCTCTCTCTCCCTCTCTCTTTCTCTCTTTCGCTCTCTCTCTCTGTACTTTGATGGGCGCATGGCACACCTTCTGATCCAGATTTCTGTTTTGCAGGCTGTGACTTACAGAATGTCCTGAGACGACCCGCCATGCCTCTTCAGATTTGTTTTTTGGTTTCTTCTGTAATAAACGTATTGTTTGGATATTATGATATGGATGTATGATTTCCTTTTTCTGACCACACATGTATGTTGGGTGGTGTGATTGTGCGACTTCAGGCGATTTGTTTGGTTCATGATTTCGTGGAGTTGAGGTGCAATATCTTTGTCCGAAGGGGGTGTAGGGGTGCCCGGGGTAGGGCCCCGGGGAGAGGGGTGGTGGGGTCCTGGGGGGTGACGGTGGGCGTTGTTGACCTATTGGGGCTCCGGGCTGCATGATAGGTGGCTCCAGGGCATCTGTTGTTCTTCATGTGTGGCTATGGGCTGTGCTCCCTTGTCTGGTGCCGGTTGTCGTACGACTTTACGCCAGGTAGGAGCAGGTGTTAGTTTCCTGCTGCTAACGCGCCTTAGCGCATGTTTTGTGATCTTATCGCCGATCTGGCTGGTCGTTGAGAATGTTGTGGAGTGGTGTTGTCACGGCTTTTTGCTCAGGAATGCCTACTCTGCATCTCATTAGCGATAGTTGCCGGGGTCATTGTGGCGGTGTTTTTTGCGACTGCTATCGCAAGTAAACTGGTGGTATCGGCTGTTAGCACCAGCTTGTGAATGGGGCGATAATTTTATCGCAACTTTGGCTGAGATAAAGTGCCGTTAACTCGGCGATAGTTCCTTGAGAATATGCCCCAGTGAGTGTAGTTACAATTGTGAATGGATGACTGATACGCTGCAGCCACTTCAGGCGTCTTGTGGGAAGCTGCCATGTTTGATATAGATGTAAATACAAATGAAGACATGCACTACTTTTTCAGTGACATACTTGATATGAAGGGAGCCGAAGACACTTCCCAAATGCTTGCTGTGATTTCATAACTTGTTTCAGTGCAGAGGATGCCACCAGTCTTTTTTCTGAAGGAAGAAGTGAGGAGTATTTTGAAATGTGGAAGGTGTAATAAGCTACCGAAGTACTTAGGATCCAGCGGTTCCTCTGAGCAGTCAACAATGTTCTTGTGGAACTCTTATATGTATCCTTTTCATGCTATCTGTTCTAGCAAGAAGATATGTTTATTTTGGAAATCCCATTTCCCAAAAGTAACTGGAAATTTGAAGAAGAACATTTATTTTCTCTCAAGGGAATCTTTTTTGGTGGAACTCAATTTTGGTTATTCACATTGGAAGAGACAATATTTTGATTGAAAGTAACATATTCTTGTATCTTACTATGGCCACTAACCATAGTTTATGTAAATATTTGTGGAACAGAGCAGATAGTCAAGAAGAGAGTTTACCTTTGTGAGGGAACTCCAGTCTTCTCTGATCAGGAAAGGTCAGCCCCAGTTCTTCAGCAATCTGAATCAGATTAAGGCCATCGTTTTTAGATTTACTAGAAGTTTGAAATTAATTGCAGTATGTAATTGATTGGGAGTTTTATGACCCAAGCTATTTCATGAAATGATGAATTCTACTGGAGAGATTGGGAATGGGCAAAACATACGAACACCGATTTAAACATCTAACAGAAACTGTGGAAGCTGAAAAAAGTATCAAGATTATAAATGACAAAATGGTGGGAGAGTACATCTCTCCAGAAATATCATCATGTGTACCACATGGTCTTCGGATTTTTACTGTACCTAGTTATGAGCAGTGCTTAATTTGTAAATAAATAAGTGCCAGGACCCTCGTCAGGGGGCCACGGCAGCTTGCAAAACCCTTTGCACCTGCCAGCGCTGCTAATGACATTACTAACACAACTACTAACCATCACAGTCCTACAAACGGGACAAATCAGACTATTCCAGGCCCCTAAAGCTATAACAATTGATTTGGGCAGCAGGTATTAGTCATTTTTACATATATTAAATTAATAAACAACTGTTGTTGCACTTATTAGTAAATTAGACAAACAGTGCCACCATGTAGCAGACTGTCCTAAGTGCCGGTGTTGACAATTGAGTGACAGTGCTGAGCACCAGAAATCACCGGCTCAAATTAAGCACTGGTTATGAGAGCCCGAGCACTGACATACTGAACGAATGTGCAGAGAATAATGCTACGTATTTTGGTGCAGAATGGTATCACTGACAGGGATAACATTTTGAAAGAAATTCAAAGTTTGGAAATGAATTGTCTAAAGAAGCAAACTGGGGGGGGTACTCACAGGCTCCATTTTATAGTATGTTTTGTAGTACTATAGTAGTACTAGAAACGTATTAGAAAATGCTATTCACAAACTTACATGTGGAGTTTACGTCTCCACCTCACCTATCTTTTTCTGTGTGAAGATCTTCACCCAACTGCAGAATCTTCACATATGTAAGTTTAAGTTTTAGTACAGGAGGGTGGCTGGAAATGGAGAATACTTACTACTAAAGTGGAGTGGATTAGGAAGGATTAGGGCAAGGCTAAGGAAGGGTTAGGGAGGGGTATAGAGAAGGGCGTTCACCCACCCACAAAAGAGTAAGCCCATTCCAATTCATAAACTGCACTACTAAAGATATTACAGTCAAAAAGGGACCCAAAACCATAGTAAATTACTCCATTTCAGAGCTGAAGTAAGTCCAGCACTGTTGTGCATGTACCATGTGCACTTAGCAGGGTTTGTTCCATTCATATTGGGAGTATTTCCCCCACCCAGCCCAGTCTATGGTTTACATAAATGCTTCCATTGTCAACAAAAGTAACATCCAGGGCATGCGCCAGTGGTGTAGGGCCATAGTTGCACAGATTCCGTGGTTGATGCTGACACAGATTTCCATTTGGGGTTTGGCCATTGTTATGTGCCCCATATTGCATTTCCACATTTCTAGCTTTCCATTGAGGACTGGGAGCTGTTGCCCACCGTTACCGAGAGCAAGTTGTTGAGTTTTCAAACAATGGGCTATTTTCACCGGATTGGGAGTTTGTGCTTCCATTTGTAGTTGTTGTTGTAGTTTTCTACTTGAATGTTGTGGTTGGGTGCAGCAATTTCTTTTGTCAGCTCATTCACCATAGCCTTCAATTCTGCAATTTCAGCTATTAAATCATTCACATTTAGGACAAGGTCAATGCTCCAACTTCAAGGGAAGAACTGGAATTAAAACTATGATATTTTTCTTTATAATTGGCACTCTACGTAGATCAATATATATTAACAACTAAAGAGTGAGGGAATAATCACTCTTCGTCCCCCTGACGAATATACAAACTAACAACAAAAGAGCGAAAAAAGAGGAAAAATCGCTGGGGCAGCACGAGGAGAAACCTCTTTATTTAAAAGAACCCTCACTCACCAACCTAGTTGGTGACATGCTTCATCATTGGGTTCCCACTAGAGGGACCGAGTGTCCCCCTGGTGTGCTACGACGCCTGGAATTCCAGCGGAGCGGGTTTTTGGAGGGGTAGTGCAAGTGTGCGGGATGTGCAAAGTAAAAGATCACTGGTTATTTCCCAAGATAATTTTAATGGTGGAGAACCAGTGATCGTTTAAAACCAGTGAGACGGACACAAGCTGGCTAGTTAGGTAAACCAGGAGAGTCCGATTTAAACGTGAAAGTTGGTCAACATGTTTCTGCTTATGGATGCACTGTTAGCTAAGCATTCTTCAGGACCAGACACCCCATGGCGGTATACGCACGCTAAGGCGTATCCTACCCTATGGGGAGTGTGCGTAAGGTAAAACTCACGGTTTCACCAGTGCGGCCTTGTGGGATTTCCAAAGAGCCGCTGTACTCTGAAAGAGAGAGAACAAACATGAAAAACACACGACCACTGCGTGACCACTGTGATGCTCCTCAACAGGTGCGACAGAGGATTAAAGTGCTATAACACCTCGTGCTTAAAGAAGCCTGGGTACATAACGCAACCCAAAACACGTTTGGCCCAAACTCAGGCAAACGTGCTGCACAAACATCCAATCCGTCTGCTTGCGTTGACAGCCAGGTCAAGACACGCGTGACTTTCACTCATACAACCATGTCACACAGGCTACCACTCCGTATAAGAGTATAGGCGGAGGAGTCCTGAGTCCGGGTCAATACCCGTAAGACTTCGACTGCAATGTAGTTGAAGTTATCACATAATTCAAGGTAAATTAAATTGCTCGGTGATAGTGCCCTGTCACAGCGCTAAACGAACGCGCTGTGCAAAAGTGGAAACGTAAAAGCATGGAGAAATCGGCGCTTACCTGAAGGCAAAAATGGCTTCACTTCATGGGTTCCGGGAAAGGGTAGAGCTACCTGTAAAAGCGATCAGGGTAGAATCAGAATTTCACATATCTTCTGGTAAATGTAGCTACCCACCCTGGCAGTCCATTTCACTTACTTATTGCATGGAGCTCGCCCTCTAAAGACCTGCCTGTTGCCTGCCGCGGACCCGAATATTACACCGCTACACCGCAGTAACGGTCCAGAAATAGCGGAGCCCCATCACGTGACCCGGAAGTGGGTTGATTAGAGTAGCGTGTTCCAGTCACGTAATGGGGAGAACTAAACCGCTAACCTGTTCCCTCAGACAAATTAAAGCTTTATTGAAAAGTCAACAAACTTAAATGTATACGTATATCCATTCACAGTACAGGAACCTCGAATCAGAGGGAAGTGGTATCTGAGACCCTCAAATATCTATGGGTCAGATTGGGGAAGGCGCAACTTACGACAGCTTACAAGAGTGCTGAGCCAAAAAGGCGGTTAAGGCACTGTATTACGGGGGGACTAGCTGTATCCCATACATATATATGATCCAGAACCCTTAATTCCATCTGGCTCATTGCGTATCGAGTACCTGTAGACAGTGGAGCTGGACAAGGGGGGCAAGGGGGGCATAGGAATACATAGGGACTAACCCATGTGAAGGGGTCAGAGGTCATCAGAGAGTGGAGCAAGATGTACAAACGTCAACATTTCATCACTGTACCCCACGGAATATTATCATTCAGTCCTTGCTTGTGGGTGGACAAACGATAGATCCAACGCTGCTCTTTTTCAAACAATAATTGTTGTATATTTGAACCCAATTTTAATTGTTCGATGATAGTCCAGCTCAAATCATTAGCAGTATGCCCTGTCTGCAAGAAATGATCCGCGAGTTTCGTCACGTTCTTCTTACATCGGATATTGCTGCGATGTTCGCAAATTCGCTGCTTCACTTTGCGTGAAGTCATACCGACGTATCTGAGCCCACACGGGCAAATAATCAGATACACCACGTTGGTAGAATTACAATTGGTGTGTGTCCTTTGTATCCATAGTTTCCCTGTTTCCAGTATTAATTGCTTTGTAGGGGTTGAAAGATGGCAGACGCTACAAGCTCCACATGGGAAATAGCCCGTTACTGGTGGAAGGCCCCAAGCATTTAGGACCGACTGATTAGCGTCCCTACTCGCGTTCTTAGGGCGAGTGTGAACAATGGAATCCTTAATACTCCTAGCTTGTTTAAAGGAGAAAAGGGGTTTCTCCCATTTATGATTATTGCTCTCAAGTATTCTCCAGTGTTTTCTAATGGATTTGCTGACAGCGCTGGAAGCTACATTATACGTGGTTACACACGTCAGAGGTATCTCCTCTACAAGTTTCGGAATGTCTTCAAGAAGGGCTTCTCTATGTTGGTTCCTAGCCCTCTTACAGCTTTTTCTGAGTATTTTTCCTGGGTAACCCCGCTTCTGGAGTTTATTCGTCAAATCCTTAGCCTGTGTTCGATAGTCCTGTAATTCACTACAATTCCGTCTAAGGCGTAAATATTGGCCGAAAGGGAGATTCTCCCGTAGTGGGCGGGGGTGGAAACTTGAAAAGTGTAGCAAGTTGTTCTTTGCTATGGGTTTGTGGTGCGTTAGTGTCTGAAGGTGACTTCCAACCTTCTTGATAACCACATCGAGAAATACCATCTCGTCCTTGCTGTATGCATAGGTGAAACGTAGGTTAGGGTCACACGTGTTGATCCAATCGCAGAATGCTAGGAGTATTTCCTCAGTACCTTGCCACACGATGAAGATATCATCTATGTACCTTTTCCAAAAGGATACATAGGGCGCTAAGGGTTGCGTGACGAGAGTATATGTTTACACTCAAAATCGTACACATACAACCCGGCAACACGTGGGGCAAAAGTGCTGCCCATCGAAGTACCGGTGGATTGTAGGTAGAGTTCTCCTTTGTATTCGAAAAAGTTTCTCTTCAGAGCGATGGTGGCACACTCTACCACAAAATCTTGAGGTGTAATGAAATCCCATTGTGCTCTTTCCAAAGTATCCTTAACGACCTTGACAGTGTCGTCTTGCGGAATACAGGTGTAGAGGCTCTCTATGTCTAACGAGACCAGGAAAATTGGTTCTCCTGGAAGTTCCAGTTCATACAATAAGGCTAAGAGGCTCTTGGTATCCTTAAGATAAGTGCTGGTAGCTTGGACCAAGGGTTTCAGGAAGAAATCACAATATTTAGACAAAGGTTCCAATAAAGAACCTATACCCGACACAATGGGCCGTCCAGGTGGAGGCATTTTGTTTTTATGAGTTTTTGGTAGGGTATAGAAGTACGGGATAATGCCCTTGCTGGAGGTCAGGAAATCCGCCTCATGTTTCGTAATGTATCCGTTGGTCTCTGCGTGGTCCACTAGTTCTTTGATCATAACTTGAAGTTCTGGGGAGGGATCAGTGTCAAGGCGAGTGTAGTTGGGCTGGTTGTTCAAAAGGCGCCTACATTCCTTGTCGTAGTCTTCTACATCCTGGATCACGATGCCGCCCCCCTTGTCAGCTGACTTAATGATAATGTCGGTATTCGACTGAAGGGATTGGAGTGCCTGAAACTCAGTGGCCCTCATATTCTTAAAGGTAGACGTCTCCTGGAATTTTTCAATATCATTGAATACAGCCTGTTCGAAAGCTGTAATTTCCGGAGGTACTGTGTGGGGAGGGGGTGAAGGTCGATTTCACTCTCAAGCCGGAGTCACCTGCAGGTGTTGGTGTTCCCTCAGTTGTATGCTTCTCAAAGAAACTCTTGAGTTTAAGTTTACGGAAGAAATCTGAAAGTTCACAATGGAGTTTGAAACGGTCCAGCCTTGCCGTGGGTACAAACCTCAAGCCCTTCTCCAGGACTGCCATTTCGTCCGTAGTGAGAACAACTGATGAGAGATTGGTGACTAGACTCTCTGGTTGCTGGGGCCCGCTTGTTGTTCCCGGGCCTTGCTCCGTGTATTGTCCCCCACTGCGTCCTCGTGTTCCCAGTGTACCTGGTTCGATCCTCTTCTTTTGCCGCGTCCTCTCCGGCCCCTCTCTAAAAAAGGTGGGCGGTACATGTTCTGTTGGAACTGGGGTTGGAGCATCATGTTGGGATTCCAGCCCATCATCTGTTGAAAATGAGGTGGTTGAAAAGGGTTAGGATACCCTGCACCTCCTATTGGTGGGAAAGGTTGCCATGGTTGTTGGTAGTGTTGTCGTCTATTCCTGCCTCTCCCTCGCTGTCTGGATTTAAAGCTGTCCCCACTTGACCCACTCGTAGTGGATGTGTCATCTCCTGAGCCATCTGTACTGTATTCATTCCTTGAAGGTGGAATGAAATCCGGATTGGCGTACGGATACGTTTTAGTGTACAAAAAACGCTTCAGGTCTTTCTGGAACTTTTGTGCTTTAGATTGTGTTAAAGTGTCCTTATATTCATTAACTTCTCTGTTCAATTCGTCTAGCCTCTTCTTGTAGCCTGTGAGTGTGGTTCTGAAATGGGTTTCCGTCAACTGAATTTCCACTAGTAGTGCCTCGGATAAACGGAGGGCTGTTTTAATTATAAGCACCAACCAGTCGCGGGTACAATGCCACGCGATCTGGGCCCATTCCTTTCTAAAAAGTGCATTATCTAGAAAAATTCTTGGGGCATTGGTCACCAAAAGACCTTTTGGTGCCACATTGTTTCTTAGCTACTCGGTGAGTATGGTACCATGAAGGATGGTGCGGATTCGGTTCCTTTTCTGTTCTGTGAGTTTATCCCACTCTGTAGTTTGGGATATTGTCTGCGCTATAGAGGGATCTGAAAATAGGGAGGGATCTGCCAAAAGGGCATCTACTTCATCTTTTGAGTATGAAAGGCCTAAGTTCTCCATGCTTTCGAAAGAAGGGACCACTAAAAGAGCAAAATGGGGTAAGAAAATCTCTTGCAGCTGTGCGCTGCTAAATATATATTAACAACTAAAGAGTGAGGGAATAATCACTCTTCGTCCCCCTGACGAATATACAAACTAACAACAAAAGAGCGAAAAAAGAAGAAAAATCGCTGGGGCAGCACGAGGAGAAACCTCTTTATTTAAAAGAACCCTCACTCACCAACCTAGTTGGTGACATGCTTCATCATTGGGTTTCCACCAGAGGGACCGAGTGTCCCCCTGGTGTGCTACGACGCCTGGAATTCCAGCGGAGCGGGTTTTTGGAGGGGTAGTGTAAGTGTGCGGGATGTGCAAAGTAAAAGATCACTGGTTATTTCCCAAGATAATTTTAATGGTGGAGAACCAGTGATCGTTTAAAACCAGTGAGACGGACACAAGCTGGCTAGTTAGGTAAACCAGGAGAGTCCGATTTAAACGTGAAAGTTGGTCAACATGTTTCTGCTTATGGATGCACTGTTAGCTAAGCATTCTTCAGGACCAGACACCCCATGGCGGTATACGCACGCTAAGGCGTATCCTACCCTATGGGGAGTGTGCGTAAGGTAAAACTCACGGTTTCACCAGTGCGGCCTTGTGGGATTTCCAAAGAGCCGCTGTACTCTGAAAGAGAGAGAACAAACATGAAAAACACACGACCACTGCGTGACCACTGTGATGCTCCTCAACAGGTGCGACAGAGGATTAAAGTGCTATAACACCTTGTGCTTAAAGAAGCCTGGGTACATAACGCAACCCAAAACACGTTTGGCCCAAACTCAGGCAAACGTGCCGCACAAACATCCAATCCGTCTGCTTGCGTTGACAGACAGGTCAAGACACGCGTGACTTTCACTCATACAACAATGTCACACAGGCTACCACTCCGTATAAGAGTATAGGCGGAGGAGTCCTGAGTCCGGGTCAATACCCGTAAGACTTCGACTGCAATGTAGTTGAAGTTATCACATAATTCAAGGTAAATTAAATTGCTCGGTGATAGTGCCCTGTCACAGCGCTAAACGAACGCGCTGTGCAAAAGTGGAAACGTAAAAGCATGGAGAAATCGGCGCTTACGTGAAGGCAAAAATGGCTTCACTTCATGGGTTCCGGGAAAGGGTAGAGCTACCTGTAAAAGCGATCAGGGTAGAATCAGAATTTCACATATCTTCTGGTAAATGTAGCTACCCACCCTGGCAGCCCATTTCACTTACTTATTGCATGGAGCTCGCCCTCTAAAGACCTGCCTGTTGCCTGCCGCGGACCCGAATATTACCGCTACACCGCAGTAACGGTCCAGAAATAGCGGAGCCCCATCACGTGACCCGGAAGTGGGTTGATTAGCGTAGCATGTTCCAGTCACGTAATGGGGAGAACTAAACCGCTAACCTGTTCCCTCATACAAATTAAAGCTTTATTGAAAAGTCAACAAACTTAAATGTATACGTATATCCATTCACAGTACAGGAACCTCGAATCAGAGGGAAGTGGTATCTGAGACCCTCAAATATCTATGGGTCAGATTGGGGAAGGCGCAACTTACGACAGCTTACAAGAGTGCTGAGCCAAAAAGGCGGTTAAGGCACTGTATTACGGGGGGACTAGCTGTATCCCATACATATATATGATCCAGAACCCTTAATTCCATCTGGCTCATTGCGTATCGAGTACCTGTAGTCAGTTGAGCTGGACAAGGGGGGCAAGGGGGGCATAGGAATACATAGGGACTAACCCATGTGAAGGGGTCAGAGGTCATCAGAGAGTGGAGCAAGATGTACAAATGTCAACGTTTCATCACTGTACCCCACTGAATATTATCATTCAGTCCTTGCTTGTGGGTGGACAAACGATAGATCCAATGCTGCTCTTTTTCAAGCAATAATTGTTGTATATTTGAACCCAATTTTAATTGTTCGATGATAGTCCAGCTCAAATCATTAGCAGTATGCCCTGTCTGCAAGAAATGATCCGCGAGTTTCGTCACGTTCTTCTTACATCGGATATTGCTGCGATGTTCGCAAATTCGCTGCTTCACTTTGCGTGAAGTCATACCGACGTATCTGAGCCCACACGGGCAAATAATCAGATACACCACGTTGGTAGAATTACAATTGGTGTGTGTCCTTTGTATCCATAGTTTCCCTGTTTCCAGTATTAATTGCTTTGTAGGGGTTGTAAGATGGCAGACGCTACAAGCTCCACATGGGAAATGGCCCGTTACTGGTGGAAGGCCCCAAGCATTTAGGACCGACTGATTAGCGTCCCTACTCGCGTTCTTAGGGCGAGTGTGAACAATGGAATCCTTAATACTCCTAGCTCGTTTAAAGGAGAAAAGGGTTTCTCCCATTTATGATTATTGCTCTCAAGTATTCTGCAGTGTTTTCTAATGGATTTGCTGACAGCGCTGGAAGCTACATTATACGTGGTTACACACGTCAGAGGTATCTCCTCTACAAGTTTCGGAATGTCTTCAAGAAGGGCTTCTCTATGTTGGTTCCTAGCCCTCTTACAGCTTTTTCTGAGTATTTTTCCTGGGTAACCCCGCTTCTGGCGTTTATTCGTCAAATCCTTAGCCTGTGTTCGATAGTCCTGTAATTCACTACAATTCCGTCTAAGGCGTAAATATTGGCCGAAAGGAGATTCTCCCGTAGTGGGCGGGGGTGGAAACTTGAAAAGTGTAGCAAGTTGTTCTTTGCTATGGGTTTGTGGTGCGTTAGTGTCTGAAGGTGACTTCCAACCTTCTTGATAACCACATCGAGAAATACCATCTCGTCCTTGCTGTATGCATAGGTGAAACGTAGGTTAGGGTCACACGTGTTGATCCAATCGCAGAATGCTAGGAGTATTTCCTCAGTACCTTGCCACACGATGAAGATATCATCTATGTACCTTTTCCAAAAGGATACATAGGGCGCTAAGGGTTGCGTGACGAGAGTATATGTTTACACTCAAAATCGTACACATACAACCCGGCAACACGTGGGGCAAAAGTGCTGCCCATCGAAGTACCGGTGGATTGTAGGTAGAGTTCTCCTTTGTATTCGAAAAAGTTTCTCTTCAGAGCGATGGTGGCACACTCTACCACAAAATCTTGAGGTGTAATGAAATCCCATTGTGCTCTTTCCAAAGTATCCTTAACGACCTTGACAGTGTCGTCTTGCGGAATACAGGTGTAGAGGCTCTCTATGTCTAACGAGACCAGGAAAATTGGTTCTCCTGGAAGTTCCAGTTCATACAATAAGGCTAAGAGGCTCTTGGTATCCTTAAGATAAGTGCTGGTAGCTTGGACCAAGGGTTTCAGGAAGAAATCACAATATTTAGACAAAGGTTCCAATAAAGAACCTATACCCGACACAATGGGCCGTCCAGGTGGAGGCATTTTGTTTTTATGAGTTTTTGGTAGGGTATAGAAGTACGGGATAATGCCCTTGCTGGAGGTCAGGAAATCCGCCTCATGTTTCGTAATGTATCCGTTGGTCTCTGCGTGGTCCACTAGTTCTTTGATCATAACTTGAAGTTCTGGGGAGGGATCAGTGTCAAGGCGAGTGTAGTTGGCCTGGTTGTTCAAAAGGCGCCTACATTCCTTGTCGTAGTCTTCTACATCCTGGATCACGATGCCGCCCCCTTGTCAGCTGACTTAATGATAATGTCGGTATTCGACTGAAGGGATTGGAGTGCCTGAAACTCAGTGGCCCTCATATTCTTAAAGGTAGACGTCTCCTGGAATTTTTCAATATCATTGAATACAGCCTGTTCGAAAGCTGTAATTTCCGGAGGTACTGTGTGGGGAGGGGGTGAAGGTCGATTTCACTCTCAAGCCGGAGTCACCTGCAGGTGTTGGTGTTCCCTCAGTTGTATGCTTCTCAAAGAAACTCTTGAGTTTAAGTTTACGGAAGAAATCTGAAAGTTCACAATGGAGTTTGAAACGGTCCAGCCTTGCCGTGGGTACAAACCTCAAGCCCTTCTCCAGGACTGCCATTTCGTCCGTAGTGAGAACAACTGATGAGAGATTGGTGACTAGACTCTCTGGTTGCTGGGGCCCGCTTGTTGTTCCCGGGCCTTGCTCCGTGTATTGTCCCCACTGCGTCCTCGTGTTCCCAGTGTACCTGGTTCGATCCTCTTCTTTTGCCGCGTCCTCTCCGGCCCCTCTCTAAAAAAGGCGGGCGGTACATGTTCTGTTGGAACTGGGGTTGGAGCATCATGTTGGGATTCCAGCCCATCATCTGTTGAAAATGAGGTGGTTGAAAAGGGTTAGGATACCCTGCACCTCCTATTGGTGGGAAAGGTTGCCATGGTTGTTGGTAGTGTTGTCGTCTATTCCTGCCTCTCCCTCGCTGTCTGGATTTAAAGCTGTACCCACTTGACCCACTCGTAGTGGATGTGTCATCTCCTGAGCCATCTGTACTGTATTCATTCCTTGAAGGTGGAATGAAATCCGGATTGGCGTACGGATACGTTTTAGTGTACAAAAAACGCTTCAGGTCTTTCTGGAACTTTTGTGCTTTAGATTGTGTTAAAGTGTCCTTATATTCATTAACTTCTCTGTTCAATTCGTCTAGCCTCTTCTTGTAGCCTGTGAGTGTGGTTCTGAAATGGGTTTCCGTCAACTGAATTTCCACTAGTAGTGCCTCGGATAAACGGAGGGCTGTTTTAATTATAAGCACCAACCAGTCGCGGGTACAATGCCACGCGATCTGGGCCCATTCCTTTCTAAAAAGTGCATTATCTAGAAAAATTCTTGGGGCATTGGTCACCAAAAGACCTTTTGGTGCCACATTGTTTCTTAGATACTCGGTGAGTATGGTACCATGAAGGATGGTGCGGATTCGGTTCCTTTTCTGTTCTGTGAGTTTATCCCACTCTGTAGTTTGGGATATTGTCTGCGCTATAGAGGGATCTGAAAATAGGGAGGGATCTGCCAAAAGGGCATCTACTTCATCTTTTGAGTATGAAAGGCCTAAGTTCTCCATGCTTACGAAAGAAGGGACCACTAAAAGAGCAAAATGGGGTAAGAAAATCTCTTGCAGCTGTGCGCTGCTAAATATATATTAACAACTAAAGAGTGAGGGAATAATCACTCTTCGTCCCCCTGACGAATATACAAACTAACAACAAAAGAGCGAAAAAGAAGAAAAATCGCTGGGGCAGCACGAGGAGAAACCTCTTTATTTAAAAGAACCCTCACTCACCAACCTAGTTGGTGACATGCTTCATCATTGGGTTTCCACCAGAGGGACCGAGTGTCCCCCTGGTGTGCTACGACGCCTGGAATTCCAGCGGAGCGAGTTTTTGGAGGGGTAGTGTAAGTGTGCGGGATGTGCAAAGTAAAAGATCACTGGTTATTTCCCAAGATAATTTTAATGGTGGAGAACCAGTGATCGTTTAAAATCCAGTGAGACGGACACAAGCTGGCTAGTTAGGTAAACCAGGAGAGTCCGATTTAAACGTGAAAGTTGGTCAACATGTTTCTGCTTATGGATGCACTGTTAGCTAAGCATTCTTCAGGACCAGACACCCCATGGCGGTATACGCACGCTAAGGCGTATCCTACCCTATGGGGAGTGTGCGTAAGGTAAAACTCACGGTTTCACCAGTGCGGCCTTGTGGGATTTCCAAAGAGCCGCTGTACTCTGAAAGAGAGAGAACAAACATGAAAAACACACGACCACTGCGTGACCACTGTGATGCTCCTCAACAGGTGCGACAGAGGATTAAAGTGCTATAACACCTTGTGCTTAAAGAAGCCTGGGTACATAACGCAACCCAAAACACGTTTGGCCCAAACTCAGGCAAACGTGCCGCACAAACATCCAATCCGTCTGCTTGCGTTGACAGACAGGTCAAGACACGCGTGACTTTCACTCATACAACAATGTCACACAGGCTACCACTCCGTATAAGAGTATAGGCGGAGGAGTCCTGAGTCCGGGTCAATACCCGTAAGACTTCGACTGCAATGTAGTTGAAGTTATCACATAATTCAAGGTAAATTAAATTGCTCGGTGATAGTGCCCTGTCACAGCGCTAAACGAACGCGCTGTGCAAAAGTGGAAACGTAAAAGCATGGAGAAATCGGCGCTTACGTGAAGGCAAAAATGGCTTCACTTCATGGGTTCCGGGAAAGGGTAGAGCTACCTGTAAAAGCGATCAGGGTAGAATCAGAATTTCACATATCTTCTGGTAAATGTAGCTACCCACCCTGGCAGCCCATTTCACTTACTTATTGCATGGAGCTCGCCCTCTAAAGACCTGCCTGTTGCCTGCCGCGGACCCGAATATTACCGCTACACCGCAGTAACGGTCCAGAAATAGCGAAGCCCCATCACGTGACCCGGAAGTGGGTTGATTAGCGTAGCATGTTCCAGTCACGTAATGGGGAGAACTAAACCGCTAACCTGTTCCCTCATACAAATTAAAGCTTTATTGAAAAGTCAACAAACTTAAATGTATACGTATATCCATTCACAGTACAGGAACCTCGAATCAGAGGGAAGTGGTATCTGAGACCCTCAAATATCTATGGGTCAGATTGGGGAAGGCGCAACTTACGACAGCTTACAAGAGTGCTGAGCCAAAAGGCGGTTAAGGCACTGTATTACGGGGGACTAGCTGTATCCCATACATATATATGATCCAGAACCCTTAATTCCATCTGGCTCATTGCGTATCGAGTACCTGTAGTCAGTGGAGCTGGACAAGGGGGGCAAGGGGGGCATAGGAATACATAGGGACTAACCCATGTGAAGGGGTCAGAGGTCATCAGAGAGTGGAGCAAGATGTACAAATGTCAACGTTTCATCACTGTACCCCACTGAATATTATCATTCAGTCCTTGCTTGTGGGTGGACAAACGATAGATCCAATGCTGCTCTTTTTCAAACAATAATTGTTGTATATTTGAACCCAATTTTAATTGTTCGATGATAGTCCAGCTCAAATCATTAGCAGTATGCCCTGTCTGCAAGAAATGATCCGCGAGTTTCGTCACGTTCTTCTTACATCGGATATTGCTGCGATGTTCGCAAATTCGCTGCTTCACTTTGCGTGAAGTCATACCGACGTATCTGAGCCCACACGGGCAAATAATCAGATACACCACGTTGGTAGAATTACAATTGGTGTGTGTCCTTTGTATCCATAGTTTCCCTGTTTCCAGTATTAATTGCTTTGTAGGGGTTGTAAGATGGCAGACGCTACAAGCTCCACATGGGAAATGGCCCGTTACTGGTGGAAGGCCCCAAGCATTTAGGACCGACTGATTAGCGTCCCTACTCGCGTTCTTAGGGCGAGTGTGAACAATGGAATCCTTAATACTCCTAGCTCGTTTAAAGGAGAAAAGGGGTTTCTCCCATTTATGATTATTGCTCTCAAGTATTCTGCAGTGTTTTCTAATGGATTTGCTGACAGCGCTGGAAGCTACATTATACGTGGTTACACACGTCAGAGGTATCTCCTCTACAAGTTTCGGAATGTCTTCAAGAAGGGCTTCTCTATGTTGGTTCCTAGCCCTCTTACAGCTTTTTCTGAGTATTTTTCCTGGGTAACCCCGCTTCTGGCGTTTATTCGTCAAATCCTTAGCCTGTGTTCGATAGTCCTGTAATTCACTACAATTCCGTCTAAGGCGTAAATATTGGCCGAAAGGGAGATTCTCCCGTAGTGGGCGGGGGTGGAAACTTGAAAAGTGTAGCAAGTTGTTCTTTGCTATGGGTTTGTGGTGCGTTAGTGTCTGAAGGTGACTTCCAACCTTCTTGATAACCACATCGAGAAATACCATCTCGTCCTTGCTGTATGCATAGGTGAAACGTAGGTTAGGGTCACACGTGTTGATCCAATCGCAGAATGCTAGGAGTATTTCCTCAGTACCTTGCCACACGATGAAGATATCATCTATGTACCTTTTCCAAAAGGATACATAGGGCGCATAAGGGTTGCGTGACGAGAGTATATGTTTACACTCAAAATCATACACATACAACCCGGCAACACTTGGGGCAAAAGTGCTGCCCATCGAAGTACCGGTGGATTGTAGGTAGAGTTCTCCTTTGTATTCGAAAAAGTTTCTCTTCAGAGCGATGGTGGCACACTCTACCACAAAATCTTTAGGTGTAATGAAATCCCATTGTGCTCTTTCCAAAGTATCCTTAACGACCTTGACAGTGTCGTCTTGCGGAATACAGGTGTAGAGGCTCTCTATGTCTAACGAGACCAGGAAAATTGGTTCTCCTGGAAGTTCCAGTTCATACAATAAGGCTAAGAGGCTCTTGGTATCCTTAAGATAAGTGCTGGTAGCTTGGACCAAGGGTTTCAGGAAGAAATCACAATATTTAGACAAAGGTTCCAATAAAGAACCTATACCCGACACAATGGGCCGTCCAGGTGGAGGCATTTTGTTTTTATGAGTTTTTGGTAGGGTATAGAAGTACGGGATAATGCCCTTGCTGGAGGTCAGGAAATCCGCCTCATGTTTCGTAATGTATCCGTTGGTCTCTGCGTGGTCCACTAGTTCTTTGATCATAACTTGAAGTTCCGGGGAGGGATCAGTGTCAAGGCGAGTGTAGTTGGCCTGGTTGTTCAAAAGGCGCCTACATTCCTTGTCGTAGTCTTCTACATCCTGGATCACGATGCCGCCCCCCTTGTCAGCTGACTTAATGATAATGTCGGTATTCGACTGAAGGGATTGGAGTGCCTGAAACTCAGTGGCCCTCATATTCTTAAAGGTAGACGTCTCCTGGAATTTTTCAATATCATTGAATACAGCCTGTTCGAAAGCTGTAATTTCCGGAGGTACTGTGTGGGGAGGGGGGGTGAAGGTCGATTTCACTCTCAAGCCGGAGTCACCTGCAGGTGTTGGTGTTCCCTCAGTTGTATGCTTCTCAAAGAAACTCTTGAGTTTAAGTTTACGGAAGAAATCTGAAAGTTCACAATGGAGATTGAAACGGTCCAGCCTTGCCGTGGGTACAAACCCCAAGCCCTTCTCCAGGACTGCCATTTCGTCCGTAGTGAGAACAACTGATGAGAGATTGGTGACTAGACTCTCTGGTTGCTGGGGCCCGCTTGTGGTTCCCGGGCCTTGCTCCGTGTATTGTCCCCCACTGCGTCCTCGTGTTCCCAGTGTACCTGGTTCGATCCTCTTCTTTTGCTGCGTCCTCTCCGGCCCCTCTCTAAAAAAGGCGGGCGGTACATGTTCTGTTGGAACTGGGGTTGGAGCATCATGTTGGGATTCCAGCCCATCATCTGTTGAAAATGAGGTGGTTGAAAAGGGTTAGGATACCCTGCACCTCCTATTGGTGGGAAAGGTTGCCATGGTTGTTGGTAGTGTTGTCGTCTATTCCTGCCTCTCCCTCGCTGTTTGGATTTAAAGCTGTCCCCACTTGACCCACTCGTAGGTTAGCGGTTTAGTTCTCCCCATTACGTGACTGGAACACGCTACGCTAATCAACCCACTTCCGGGTCACGTGATGGGGCTCCGCTATTTCTGGACCGTTACTGCGGTGTAGCGGTAATATTCGGGTCCGCGGCAGGCAACAGGCAGGTCTTTAGAGGGCGAGCTCCATGCAATAAGTAAGTGAAATGGGCTGCCAGGGTGGGTAGCTACATTTACCAGAAGATATGTGAAATTCTGATTCTACCCTGATCGCTTTTACAGGTTGCTCTACCCTTTCCCGGAACCCATGAAGTGAAGCCATTTTTGCCTTCACGTAAGCGCCGATTTCTCCATGCTTTTACGTTTCCACTTTTGCACAGCGCGTTCGTTTAGCGCTGTGACAGGGCACTATCACCGAGCAATTTAATTTACCTTGAATTATGTGATAACTTCAACTACATTGCAGTCGAAGTCTTACGGGTATTGACCCGGACTCAGGACTCCTCCGCCTATACTCTTATACGGAGTGGTAGCCTGTGTGACATGGTTGTATGAGTGAAAGTCACGCGTGTCTTGACCTGTCTGTCAACGCAAGCAGACGGATTGGATGTTTGTGCGGCACGTTTGCCTGAGTTTGGGCCAAACGTGTTTTGGGTTGCGTTATGTACCCAGGCTTCTTTAAGCACGAGATGTTATAGCACTTTAATCCTCTGTCGCACCTGTTGAGGAGCATCACAGTGGTCACGCAGTGGTCGTGTGTTTTTCATGTTTGTTCCCTCTCTTTCAGAGTACAGCGGCTCTTTGGAAATCCCACAAGGCCGCACTGGTGAAACCGTGAGTTTTACCTTACGCACACTCCCCATAGGGTAGGATACGCCTTAGCGTGCGTATACCGCCATGGGGTGTCTGGTCCTGAAGAATGCTTAGCTAACAGTGCATCCATAAGCAGAAACATGTTGACCAACTTTCACGTTTAAATAGGACTCTCCTGGTTTACCTAACTAGCCAGCTTGTGTCCGTCTCACTGGTTTTAAACGATCACTGGTTCTCCACCATTAAAATTATCTTGGGAAATAACCAGTGATCTTTTACTTTGCACATCCCGCACACTTACACTACCCCTCCAAAAACCCGCTCCGCTGGAATTCCAGGCGTCGTAGCACACCAGGGGGACACTCGGTCCCTCTGGTGGGAACCCAATGATGAAGCATGTCACCAACTAGGTTGGTGAGTGAGGGTTCTTTTAAATAAAGAGGTTTCTCCTCGTGCTGCCCCAGCGATTTTTCTTCTTTTTTCGCTCTTTTGTTGTTAGTTTGTATATTCGTCAGGGGACGAAGAGTGATTATTCCCTCACTCTTTAGTTGTTAATATATATTTAGCAGCGCACAGCTGCAAGAGATTTTCTTACCCCATTTTGCTCTTTTAGTGGTCCTTTCTTTCGTAAGCATGGAGAACGTAGGCCTTTCATACTCAAAAGATGAAATAGATGCCCTTTTGGCAGATCCCTCCCTATTTTCAGATCCCTCTATAGCGCAGACAATATCCCAAACTACAGAGTGGGATAAACTCACAGAACAGAAAAGGAACCGAATCCGCACCATCCTTCATGGTACCATACTCACCGAGTATCTAAGAAACAATGTGGCACCAAAGGTCTTTTGGTGACCAATGCCCCAAGAATTTTTTTAGATGATGCACTTTTTAGAAAGGAATGGGCCCAGATCGCGTGGCATTGTACCCGCGACTGGTTGGTGCTTATAATTAAAACAGCCCTCCGTTTATCCGAGGCACTACTAGTGGAAATTCAGTTGACGGAAACCTATTTCAGAACCACACTCACAGGCTACAAGAAGAGGCTAGACAAATTGAACAGAGAAGTTAATGAATATAAGGACACTTTAACACAATCTAAAGCACAAAAGTTCCAGAAAGACCTGAAGCGTTTTTCGTACACTAAAACGTATCCGTACGCCAATGCGGATTACATTCCACCTTCCAGGAATGAATACAGTACAGACGGCTCAGGAGATGACACATCCACTACGAGTGGGTCAAGTGGGGACAGCTTTAAATCCAGACAGCGAGGGAGAGGCAGGAATAGACGACAACACTACCAACAACCATGGCAACCTTTCCCACCAATAGGAGGTGCAGGGTATCCTAACCCTTTTCAACCACCTCATTTTCAACAGATGATGGGCTGGAATCCCAACATGATGCTCCAACCCCAGTTCCAACAGAACTTGTACCGCCCGCCTTTTTTAGAGAGGGGCCGGAGAGGACGCGGCAAAAGAAGAGGATCGAACCAGGTACACTGGGAACACGAGGACGCAGTGGGGGACAATACACGGAGCAAGGCCCGGGAACAACAAGCGGGCCCCAGCAACCAGAGAGTCTAGTCACCAATCTCTCATCAGTTGTTCTCACTACGGATGAAATGGCAGTCCTGGAGAAGGGCTTGGGGTTTGTACCCACGGCAAGGCTGGACCGTTTCAAACTCCATTGTGAACTTTCAGATTTCTTCCGTAAACTTAAACTCAAGAGTTTCTTTGAGAATCATACAACTGAGGGAACACCAACACCTGCAGGTGACTCCGGCTTGAGAGTGAAATCGACCTTCACCCCCCCTCCCCACACAGTACCTCCGGAAATTACAGCTTTCGAACAGGCTGTATTCAATGATATTGAAAAATTCCAGGAGACGTCTACCTTTAAGAATATGAGGGCCACTGAGTTTCAGGCACTCCAATCCCTTCAGTCGAATACCGACATTATCATTAAGTCAGCTGACAAGGGGGCGGCATCGTGATCCAGGATGTAGAAGACTACGACAAGGAATGTAGGCGCCTTTTGAACAACCAGGCCAACTACACTCGCCTTGACACTGATCCCTCCCGGAACTTCAAGTTATGATAAAAGAACTAGTGGACCACGCAGAGACCAACGGATACATTACGAAACATGAGGCGGATTTCCTGACCTCCAGCAAGGGCATTATCCCGTACTTCTATACCCTACCAAAAGCTCATAAAAACAAAATGCCTCCACCTGGACGGCCCATTGTGTCGGGTATAGGTTCTTTATTGGAACCTTTGTCTAAATATTGTGATTTCTTCCTGAAACCCTTGGTCCAAGCTACCAGCACTTATCTTAAGGATACCAAGAGCCTCTTAGCCTTATTGTATGAACTGGAACTTCCAGGAGAACCAATTTTCCTGGTCTCGTTAGACATAGAGAGCCTCTACACCTGTATTCCACAAGACGACACTGTCAAGGTCGTTAAGGATACTTTGGAAAGAGCACAATGGGATTTCATTACACCTCAAGATTTTGTGGTAGAGTGTGCCACCATCGCTCTGAAGAGAAACTTTTCGAATACAAAGGAGAACTCTACCTACAATCCACCGGTACTTCGATGGGCAGCACTTTTGCCCCAAGTGTTGCCGGGTTGTATGTGTACGATTTTGAGTGTAAACATATACTCTCGTCACGCAACCCTTATGCGCCCTATGTATCCTTTTGGAAAAGGTACATAGATGATATCTTCATCGTGTGGCAAGGTACTGAGGAAATACTCCTAGCATTCTGCGATTGGATCAACACGTGTGACCCTAACCTACGTTTCACCTATGCATACAGCAAGGACGAGATGGTATTTCTCGATGTGGTTATCAAGAAGGTTGGAAGTCACCTTCAGACACTAACGCACCACAAACCCATAGCAAAGAACAACTTGCTACACTTTTCAAGTTTCCACCCCCGCCCACTACGGGAGAATCTCCCTTTCGGCCAATATTTACGCCTTAGACGGAATTGTAGTGAATTACAGGACTATCGAACACAGGCTAAGGATTTGACGAATAAACTCCAGAAGCGGGGTTACCCAGGAAAAATACTCAGAAAAAGCTGTAAGAGGGCTAGGAACCAACATAGAGAAGCCCTTCTTGAAGACATTCCGAAACTTGTAGAGGAGATACCTCTGACGTGTGTAACCACGTATAATGTAGCTTCCAGCGCTGTCAGCAAATCCATTAGAAAACACTGGAGAATACTTGAGAGCAATAATCATAAATGGGAGAAACCCCTTTTCTCCTTTAAACGAGCTAGGAGTATTAAGGATTCCATTGTTCACACTCGCCCTAAGAACGCGAGTAGGGACGCTAATCAGTCGGTCCTAAATGCTTGGGGCCTTCCACCAGTAACGGGCCATTTCCCATGTGGAGCTTGTAGCGTCTGCCATCTTACAACCCCTACAAAGCAATTGATACTGGAAACAGGGAAACTATGGATACAAAGGACACACACCAATTGTAATTCTACCAACGTGGTGTATCTGATTATTTGCCCGTGTGGGCTCAGATACGTCGGTATGACTTCACGCAAAGTGAAGCAGCGAATTTGCGAACATCGCAGCAATATCCGATGTAAGAAGAACGTGACGAAACTCGCGGATCATTTCTTGCAGACAGGGCATACTGCTAATGATTTGAGCTGGACTATCATCGAACAATTAAAATTGGGTTCAAATATACAACAATTATTGTTTGAAAAAGAGCAGCGTTGGATCTATCGTTTGTCCACCCACAAGCAAGGACTGAATGATAATATTCCGTGGGGTACAGTGATGAAACGTTGACATTTGTACATCTTGCTCCACTCTCTGATGACCTCTGACCCCTTCACATGGGTTAGTCCCTATGTATTCCTATGCCCCCTTGCCCCCCTTGTCCAGCTCCACTGACTACAGGTACTCGATACGCAATGAGCCAGATGGAATTAAGGGTTCTGGATCATATATATGTATGGGATACAGCTAGTCCCCCCGTAATACAGTGCCTTAACCGCCTTTTTGGCTCAGCACTCTTGTAAGCTGTCTTAAGTTGCGCCTTCCCCAATCTGACCCATAGATATTTGAGGGTCTCAGATACCACTTCCCTCTGATTCGAGGTTCCTGTACTGTGAATGGATATACGTATACATTTAAGTTTGTTGACTTTTCAATAAAGCTTTAATTTGTATGAGGGAACAGGTTAGCGGTTTAGTTCTCCCCATTACGTGACTGGAACACGCTACGCTAATCAACCCACTTCCGGGTCACGTGATGGGGCTCCGCTATTTCTGGACCGTTACTGCGGTGTAGCGGTAATATTCGGGTCCGCGGCAGGCAACAGGCAGGTCTTTAGAGGGCGAGCTCCATGCAATAAGTAAGTGAAATGGGCTGCCAGGGTGGGTAGCTACATTTACCAGAAGATATGTGAAATTCTGATTCTACCCTGATCGCTTTTACAGGTAGCTCTACCCTTTCCCGGAACCCATGAAGTGAAGCCATTTTTGCCTTCACGTAAGCGCCGATTTCTCCATGCTTTTACGTTTCCACTTTTGCACAGCGCGTTCGTTTAGCGCTGTGACAGGGCACTATCACCGAGCAATTTAATTTACCTTGAATTATGTGATAACTTCAACTACATTGCAGTCGAAGTCTTACGGGTATTGACCCGGACTCAGGACTCCTCCGCCTATACTTTTATACGGAGTGGTAGCCTGTGTGACATGGTTGTATGAGTGAAAGTCACGCGTGTCTTGACCTGTCTGTCAACGCAAGCAGACGGATTGGATGTTTGTGCGGCACGTTTGCCTGAGTTTGGGCCAAACGTGTTTTGGGTTGCGTTATGTACCCAGGCTTCTTTAAGCACGAAGTGTTATAGCACTTTAATCCTCTGTCGCACCTGTTGAGGAGCATCACAGTGGTCACGCAGTGGTCATGTGTTTTTCATGTTTGTTCTCTCTTTTCAGAGTACAGCGGCTCTTTGGAAATCCACAAGGCCGCACTGGTGAAACCGTGAGTTTTACCTTACGCACACTCCCCATAGGGTAGGATACGCATTAGCGTGCGTATACCGCCATGGGGTGTCTGGTCCTGAAGAATGCTTAGCTAACAGTGCATCCATAAGCAGAAACATGTTGACCAACTTTCACGTTTAAATAGGACTCTCCTGGTTTACCTAACTAGCCAGCTTGTGTCCGTCTCACTGGTTTTAAACGATCACTGGTTCTCTACCATTAAAATTATCTTGGGAAATAACCAGTGATCTTTTACTTTGCACATCCCGCACACTTACACTACCCCTCCAAAAACCCGCTCCGCTGGAATTCCAGGCGTCGTAGCACACCAGGGGGACACTCGGTCCCTCTGGTGGGAACCCAATGATGAAGCATGTCACCAACTAGGTTGGTGAGTGAGGGTTCTTTTAAATAAAGAGGTTTCTCCTCGTGCTGCCCCAGCGATTTTTCTTCTTTTTTCGCTCTTTTGTTGTTTGTTTGTTGTACTCTACGTAGATCTTCATTTGTCAGCCGTTCAAACTTGTTTCTGCAGGTCACCATTATTTCTTGCAGAAATGGCATAATAGCAATGGCGGCTCCTCCGTTAAGGCGGAGGAACGTCGCCCCACTGAATAGGCTAACAAGGAAAAAATAAAATGAAAATAACTTATTGTTATTATCATTTTATTTTCCGTCCTTGCTTAGATGGGTAGAGGCGGGGCAGGGCTGCTCTGCTCACAGAGCAGGGCAGGAGTGGTTTACCCATTCCGAGTGCGCAAGACGCTTTGGCCAGCCGTCTCGGGCCGGCCAAACCATCATGAGAACTTTGCATGGGTGCAGAATATGCCCAGCCTCCCATTCGCTGGCTGAGCGCCAAACCACTGCACTCATTGCAGCGTTGTGATTGGCTATGGGGAGCCTGGGAGCCGGGTGCTTCCTGCCCTGGAAGCGGCCGAAGAGGCACGAGAGGCAGCGGCAACAGGTAAGTGTTTTAATTTTTTTTTTCATTCCTGTCTCTCTAGTCCACTGACTGCTGGCTGATTGATGGCATCCCACTGCGGAAATGCAAGCTTGATTTTGGAGCTTTGTGGTGACTTCGCGTCACAGGTGGACCCGGCTCCAGAGATCTTCTGGACCATGCAGTCCACTGACTGCTGACTTCTTGATGGTGTCCTGTGCTGCAGGAATGTACGCTTAGTTTTGGCACTTTGCAACCCCTCCTCCTCGTCATAGGTAGGTCATGCTCCTGAGAGTTTCTGTCCCTGCAGTACACTGACCGCTGGCCGACTGTTGGTGTTCGGTGGTGCGGATGTGCACACTTGGATTTTGCGTTTTATGGCCCCTTCTCCTCCTTGTCACAGATGTGCTCGGCTCTAGAGAGTTCTGGTCCTTGCAGTCCACTGACTGCTGGCTGATTGACGTCGTCCCTATGTTGTAATCTAAAATGGGAGCTAGTTGTGAACAAGGCTTTGCACTCTGAAACGTGTAGAGCCAGTTGCACTTCTAGCAACACATTTGCATTTTGTACAACTTACTCCTGGGTACAGGCCCTCTGGCTTGCACAGAGTCAATAAGCCACTGGGCCTACACCCAATCCACTGCTGTCACCCACTTTAATTAATTTTATCCCTTGTTGAAAATGCTTTGTGCCTTAAATTACTAACAAACTATACATTTCCTCACATTTTTAACCCACTGGTTTCATACCTGCATTCACATCTCAATTCTCATTTACTTCAGCCTGCTCTTCAAGAAAGGATTTAATTTAAACATCTCCTCTTCCAACAGAATAGCATTGAAGAGTGCCTCACTTTTCTCTTGAATACAAAATGTTAGGGCTGTTGTTGTTTTTTAGAACTCTGTGGCGAAGCTGCAGTTGATGACTAAAGAGTTAACATACAGACTGCTGCTGGTGTTGGAATTACATGTTTCACACTGCATGTCAGAATGTTTTACAGACATGGATGAGGAAGATATTTGAGAACTCATTGAAAATGAGTTCTGATTTTTGCTTTGTAGAGCACTAACCATAATATCTATGACAACAAAGAAATGAGTCCTTTCATCATTTACTGCAGTGTCCTCTGTAGGAAGTGCTTTCGGATTTACATCTTTCATTCAATCAAGATGACTTTCAGGATTCACTCACTTTTATTATAAATACAGAATGTTAGTGCTCTAGTTGTTTAATACAACATTGTGGTGAAGCTGCAGTAGAATACGGGAGAATCGCGTGACAGGCTGTTGCTGGACGTACATATTTCACTCAACATACCAGACATAGATAGATAGATAGATAGATAGATAGATAGATAGATAGATAGATAGATAGATAGATAGACAAGTATCTTTATTCGATTTTAGCATAAAAATCATAAAAGCACATCAATATACCAGACATTTCTTCTGAAATTGATGAGGAATATATAGCTTTCTAAGGATATAACAATAATTTATACAACAAAATGAACCACCTCATTCCCTTCATTTTTTAATGAAATGCTTGTGCTCAGTAGAACACTGTGGTGAAGCTCAAATAGAAGACAGTGCAATCAACAGGCAGGCTGCTGCTGTTGTTTGAACAACATGTTTTTTCAGAATGTCAAACATCGGCTTACATGGCTGAGGAAGATAGTGTAAACTTTTAGAGAATGTGTTATCATTTTAGCTTAAGGAGCACCTTCCATAAGCTCTATGAGAAAATCATGAGAGAAAACTGTTTTCTATCAAGTACTGTTCATCAAATCCCAGTAGAGGATCAGCATTTTTCACAGGGTGAAATCACCTTAGAACAAACCAAAATTCCTAAAATTAGTATGGTACCGCCAATAAATAATTTACATTGTGACTGAAATCTGTTATCATTCTTCATATGTGTTTAGGATTTCTTTTACGAGTATCAAAAAGCAAAAAACAAGTTCTGTGAACATTGTAATTTAAAAAAGTTTTGTTTGTTAAGAAAACAAAGTGACATATATTGTTTGAGGGTGGGAATTACCTAAGTGCAGCTTTAAAGTCACACCTGTTTCATTTTTTTAAAGGTTTAAGCCTCAGGGATTCGTGGCACCCAGAACCAGATCTGCAGTTACAGGGCTTGTGTTAAAGGCAGGTCTCTCAGGCAACAGCTGAAGTATCTGCTTGAAGTGACGAAAGGGCTGACCACTTTCTGAAGCAACCTCTGACTCCAGATTAGTCACAATCAAGAGATGCAAGAAGAAGTGAATCATGATGCAAGGAAAAAAAACTGGGCTAAGTGAAATAACGCTTCCTCCAAGCCAAGCCAGTTAACAGGATGAACAGAGGAAGGAAGCTTGAAGAAAGAAGAAGGATACGACTAAAACTAGCAAGTCCAATGAGCGAGCAAGAGGTAAACAAGTAGGAATGAACATAACTTGCATAATTTGTTGTAGCATAATTACGCAAAATTGCAGTGACATTATACAAGATCACGTGGAATTATGCGTGGAGCATAACTCAGCATTTAGCGCTTTTTTCTTAGAGTAAAATGCATCCTTGCTTCCAAAATGGACTTGAGGATTCATTTTGCATAAACAAAGTAGAGCTAAATGCAACAGAACATGAACAGCAGCAGCCGTCCGTGCTCACTCAAATCATTGTTCATGTGCTCCTGTGTTGGGATTTGTGTGCCAAATTACTCATAATTACGCTAACAGACGTCATCGCATAATTCTGTGTAATTTCGTGCCCAAAGAGTAACTGGAAATTACCGAAATTGTTCTGATTAGTCCGACATAATTACAATTTCACCCAGGCCTACAGACAGGCATAATTGCAACTCGATTTGAACTCGCCTGGTCTCCTTTTTATAGCCCAAAACAGGAAGTAAACCCATGAAATGAAACCGGATATTACAAGCCGCCATCTTACCTTGAGCAATTAAAAAACCCAATACTTGTAGGAGGAGACCATAACCAAAGGAAGAAGATCTGACATGGACTAATAAATTAAAAAGCCCTAATCTTTCATGCCTGCAGCCTTACATAGACGCTGCAGGCAACAACGACCTCATGGAGCGCAACTCTACTGAAGCACTGCTGCCAGGAGGCAAACTCACCCAGGACCCATACTGCACAAAGCTGCTGACCTCAAACCAGAAAGACACCATGCTGCAGCACAACACCAAAACAAAGCAATGGTAGATTCAGCGGCATTGGAAACTTCAAACTCTGCCACCGGGTTAGTGGGAGCTAACAGCGTGCATGATTCACCCATGCCTATTTTCCAGGATCCGTTTTTTCTTCTGTATCGGTGAGCAAATATTCATATGGTGTTGTTATATTTAAGTACAGACTTTACACCTGGAGCCAACAGCATGGCCCATAGCATTCTTCCTGGGATCCTACCTCCTGTCACGGGTCACACAAAATGTGGATCCTGTGATGTCTGCCACCTAACCGCCAATACCAAAACTATAGACATTGGCCTACCCCGCCCGTGGGAACAAAGGAAACATACGAACTGTAATTCTACGTATGTCATTTATTTAATCAAATGTTCATGTGAACTTATCTACATAGGCATGACCACGAGGAAAGTTAAGGTCAGGATCATGGAGCACAGGTCCACTTTCAGATGCCAGAGATCCGTCAGTCGCCTCACCACCCACTTTAAAGAGAGAAATCACTCGGCTGAGGATTTCTTCTGGACGGTGATTGATAAACCTTACATTGACATGACGCACAATAGGCCAGTAAGAGCACTTTTCATCAGGGAACAGAAATGGGTGTATAGGTTACGTAGTCACATCAGGGGGCTTATTGATGAGATTCCGTGGAATAGCCTGAACTAACGAGTACTGCTATTTCCCTTTCTCCACCCCCTTATACCATAACACCCTCGCCCTCCAGTGTTTGTGGACAGGTACCAACCTTAGAATGGGCGCAGCTGATTACCATCTGTTTACTCGTCCGAGCTTTCATGGGGTTAACATGCAGCAATTTGTCATATTGTCTTTCTATATGAGGAGCCCACGCAGGTTTTGTTTGACAGTCAGATCCATTCGACTTAAGGACCCCCACGTAGGACCCCTCACGCGGTATCCCCTTTTGTACTGTGGTCTCTGTTTTGATCACTCTGACGGTTTTTTAGCAATTTGTATATGTATTCCCATCGTGTTTCCCCTCTGAATTTGACATCTGACGGGGACACTATAGGGATCTACTTGATTTCATTAATTTTAGTTTGTGTCCTGAGTGTCTCAGGTTTCAGTGCTCTCTGGTACCGCACATTATTTATTGTTTTCCTCCCCCTACTACTTTAGGCTTTATTTCTTAGGCACTTCCCTTTCAGCTTGCCCCTTTTTTCCTTCTATCAGGAGGTTAACTTGAGGCTACTTGCAGGAGAACACAGGGGCGACTTCTGCGCAGACTCCTGGGCACGATCTCCCGACCGCCGGCATTTTGCTTGTTGGCGGTCTAGTCTCTCTTTGTCCCCCGTCTGGCGTTACGTGGTGACGCGCGCAGGGCGGGACCCTTCGAACCTCCTGTGATAAGGCTCAGGGGAACGGGACACGATAATCTTCGCGGTGCCGGGAGTGCGGAGTTGAATTGCACAATAGCTCACCTTGACGAAGTAAGTTTACCCAGTATGGGTTCCTCAGTAGCCATCTGATGTTTGTTTTTCCATACTTATCCTGCTGTGGACAAGATCCGCGGGTGATGGCAGGGTTCTCTTTCATTTTTTAGCCTTATTGAGTCTCGTAGGTTTGGGCATATCGATTAATTTACCTTTGATATCCCTTTCATTTCTATCTAAGACCATTTGACCCATTGACTCTCTTTCCTCGCAGACAGAGAGGGTCACCGGCCCTGGCAAAAAACAGAGCGGCTGGACCGCGTTTATTCAGTTTTGGTTTTTTGGCAGTTACCTTCTTGCTACCTTCCCCACTTTTCTCATGATTCTTTGTTTGTTCTCTTTTTAATTTACCCTGTTGTACCATAGCGTGTGACTACAGGGAGCTATTCGCACCCCTCCGCCAGTTCAAGTTTGACTTATTAGTAAACTCGGTAAGAGACCAGAAATGGGGCTGGATGGATGGTTGTTTCCTAATGAAGATTCAGTGCATTCATGTGTATATGAGTAATATACCTATTTGTGCATAGACGCTTGCTAAACTTCACACCACGATAGTACAATAGCGTTATATGCTGCTTTCACTATCAGTTCACGAAGTCACACCAACCTAGTGCTCTAGGGGTAGTGTATCACGCTAATGACATTGTTATATTGCTAGTAGTGTAACAAGATGAACTGGGTAGTGTGTTTTGGGTTTACACAACTCATGGATTTTGAATGTGTGTGTGATTTTGGGGGGCTGTTTGGCACACATTTTTTATGCTGGGCTTTGAGACAGGGCACAACACTATTTCACCCTGCACTTCACTTTCTTGTTTTTATCTTGATTTTATTCTCTGCAGGTTCCTCATGGAGAGCAAAGGGCTCTACCATACTCTATTCCAGAGTTTGCACTGAACGTGGTGCCTTTTTTCCTCACCCCTGGATCCTAAGGAGGTAGGGACAGCAGTCTTTTTTGGGATTGATCAGGTGAAAGTCGTGAAGAAAGCCATGGTATTAGCACGTGCCGGCTGAAACATGTCGACATTTCAGCAGAGTGGAGGGGTAGGGCTCTGATAACGAGTAGCCATTACCACCATCCACGGGTCTGGATAGGACCACCTCTTGCACCTGGACAGTGTACCCATTATTAAAGGTATAGCAGGGACACACTGTTACCAGTTTTATCAATTCATTCTGCCACTATTTTTTCACTTTTTTGATCCCACACCATTTCTTCATTTCTTTTATGTTGTTTGTCTTCCCCCTCCCTATTGCTCCACCTCCAGCGTTGGCTAGCGCGGAGGTGTGTTAGCAGGCCCTATGATGAAGCATGACACAGCTTGCTGTGTGTGAGGGCAGTTTTACATACACAGTGTGTGCCCTGTTTTACACCTCTCCTCTCATTACCCACTCCGTTAGTTTTTTAATACAGTCCCTTTTCTTTGTTGTGTGAATTGTTGTTATATTTAAGCCAGACTTTCCATAGAAAAGACATTTTTTATTTTGCTAATAACTTTGGCGCTGTTTGATGAATCTGTACAAAAATTTCAATAAAAAAGTTCACCCACTTTGGGTGCATTGCAGTAGGTTTTGTGTTAATCTGTCAAGCAGGGGCCAACAAATGGGGGATCAAAAATTAAATTTCCCATTTAAATTTCCGTATGAATCTTTACTCTACAATACAGAATAACAGTTGAATTGAACTAGACCAAACTTTGCATGAAGGTGGAATTATACTGAGTGCCTTTCTAAGAAATTAGCATTTAAACAATGTTCCAGTCTGGGTATGCAGTGGTTAAAGTTTAGAGATATATTAACTTATTTGTGGAGGTCCATGAATACTTGTTTGTGGCCCTCCTAGGACCCAAAATGTTTTTAAAAATTTCAAATCTGATTGGTCAAGGGAACTTTTTCTAGTGCCAGCCATTTTGGGTCTTCGAAAACAAAGCTGAATTTGTGGACCAGAAGCTGTCTGACTAGCGGGCCTCAACCTCAGGAAATTGTTGCAGCTGTTATCACAGTTCAAGGGAACTTAGTCCCAGTGTCCTGAAAAATGTAATAAAAGGAGCCATGAGGCGAAGGTGAGGCATCCCCTCACCCCGTGGCTCAGGTGAGGTGACTACACAGGGCCCTTCTCGAATTAAAAAAAGGTAAAAGCAAAACACTGAATAGTCTGCAGAGTTTACAGCCCCACCAGGCAGGGTTCACGACCTACACATGGCACCAAGTTTGCCTAACCCTTGCCTAGGAGCCGTGAAACCACAGAAAGCTTCATGGCCAGGGGCTGAGAATCCATATCAAGCTTCATGGGCCTGTGATGGGCCTTTCACTGAGATTGAGGAGTCAAAACAATCTCCACGAGCATATATGGAAAAGGTAGCACAGGCCCATTAAGTTTTCACAGGTGAACGGTTCCTTGTCCATGAGTCTTGATGAGGGCCCACAAACCCTGCAATAGGGAACACTAACTTTTTTAACATTTAGAAGGAAAAAACAGAGGTTTGGCTGCCCATGGTTAGCTGGACACAGACAATGCACAGTGGCCATAATCCAGCCGTGCACAGCTGAAAGCAACGTGTAGCAGAGATTAGCTGCCAGTGGCAGCTTGAGCACAGGAAACTGTTGGGTGTGGTATATGATCAAAAAAGTTCAAACATTCACTGAAAAAACAAAGATTAAGGTGACGTTATTGGCTAGCTTTGGTTGCAACTCCTTAATATATCTTTTTTTTTAAACTCAGAAATTCACTGAATAAAACCACAGTTAAAGTGCAGTTATGTTTATGAATTAAAGCTGAAGAAAACCCACTGAAATACACAACTTAGGCTGGGACCTCAACTCATAACTCATACAAGAGTCTTGTAAGCCGTAACTTGCACACCAAATGCATTGCTTATGACCTCACAATATTTATACCAATAAATAACACACCTAGAAGTACAATGTAATTAAATAACAACGCATACTCAAAACAATAAATAATACTATATTCATAATCATCTCTTTCATGGTGTTGAGGGTAATGTGGTACATAATTCTTTTGTAAGATTATTTAAAACACTTCTAATTACATCTGTCAAGTTAAAGGGAAGGTTTTGAGCTTTCCATTCAGCATGCTAATTACTTTTGCTCGAGCTATGAATTGTGATCCTAACAATAACATGCAACTTTCAGACATTTTTTGGTTGCAATAAATGCACTTTAGCTGTGTATATTTATTGCGAGCATGCGGAGGTGCGCTGCGCGCGGCATCCTCCCCTCCTCCTTTTTACTGCTTCCACTGTCCTTAAAAAGTACACCCATAAGCAGTCACCCTAGCTCGTATATGACCCAAATCACATAGTACATATGGGTTAGTTAAGATCGTATAGTTTTGTGTTCACTGTGAATTGGTTGGTGTGAAAATATAGAGACAGAGAAAGTCAATTGCTTTATTTGATGATTACAAAGTGGATAACATACATAGACATGTATAAAGGTTAAATACGGTTTTCTCTTCTTTTATGTCACCAGCATGCAGTGCAGCCTGGTTCACCACCAAGTGTCAAGTGTGTAAATGTCACTGTACTGTTCTGTATAATAAAGCTGGCAGATTGTACTATGCATAACCTGTGAAAAACCAATAAAAACGATTTTTTTTTTTTTAAATGTGTATATTTAAGTGACGCGAGTATGTGTGTGCTTTCCCTATAAAAACTATGATTGCAAGGGAAACAAGGTCGGCTGCTATGTTAACAGTGTCTTCTCCATAAAAACGAAAAAGTTATGAAATTCACGAGTTATTGTGCTTCCTTCACCACTTTGTGCCCCAACCCAATTGTATTAAGTCAGCCTTCACTCCAACCTCTGTAATTACTTGAGAAAACTTGCACTAAGATGTTTTTGAGAAAAGCGTCACATTTCTGAATTTGTATAGGGCTGTATAATGGTGTTATTTACTTCCTGGAGTGGGACAGCAGTGCATTGGTTAATGATGATTGAGTGGCTGTATGATGGTCCATGTGCTGTCATAGGATGATGGGTGTGTAGGTGTGTGTTGGTAGTTGTGACCAGGTACTGTGGTAGGTGTTTGTATGTTTGAATGTTTGTGTGTTGGGGTTTATGATGATGACTGAAAGGATCTGTGATCGTGGCTGTGTATTCTTTTGATGGTGGGTGTATAGACGCGTTTTAAAGTGTGTGGGCGCATGAATATGGCAGTGTGGTTGTGTGATAGGGTGTCTGGGTGCATAGTGGTGGTTGTGCGTACTTATAGTGGTAGGCGTGGAGTCATATATGATATTGGTTAGAAGATCATATCATGGTGTTGTCATATGATAGCAGGTGGAAGCACATATGAAGGTGGGTATGTTTGGATATTGCGGTGCTTTTGTTGATGTATGACGTTGATTGTGTGGATGTTTATATTATGGTGGTCATGTTGCCTTATGTTGTATTTGATGATGCTTTATATTAGGCACTGCGTTATATTTTGGTTAAAAAGATATGTAAGGTTTCAAAAATGTACATTGCAGTGGAAGTTAAGGTTTAGGACACAAGGTGCAATTAGAGCCTTAACTTAAATTTCATCACTTTTTTGAATGACAAATCAATAGTTAACATAGGAAGTCAACCTTAAACCCCTTTCAACTTTAGTTTTCTTTTAGGAAAAATCATTGTTTTTTGCATTTTTTCATGTGGCTTGTGTGGATATATTATGGTGGTTATGTTCAGCATATGATGTTATTTGTGTGGAAGCATGGTGGTGGGTTCATTGGTGTATGGAGGCCATTTGGAGGATATATGATTGCAGGTTTGTGGACATGTATATTGCATGTACTGGCTTTGTATGGAGGTGTGTTGATGTATTTTGTGGGTTGTGTGGATGAATGATGTTAGGTGTGTTGGCATAGGATGTTGGTTTGTTGATGCATGATGGTGTTTGTGCTTGCATATGATGGTAGTGTCTACTTAGGAAGGTGGATTTGTTGCCCTATTATGCTGATTGTGGTGGTATATGATGGTTGGCATGTTGGTACTGGCATTAGTGGGTGAGTGTGCCCCTGCCTGTCTGTTGTCCTTCTATGTATGAGGCTTCAATACCTCAGCTTCCAGTTCAACAGCAGAGCGTTCTAGGAGATAATGTCCATTTACGAGCAAAAAGTAAACTGTGACAAATCCAATCAAATGAAGAGGAATAGCAGTGAAATGGCAATCCATATACATGTCCAAGGTGGAATCAGGTAAGTCTGTTTTAGCCAAAAAATAAATGTGCGAATCCCATGCAATGGTGTGTCTGACAAATCTGAGGAAAAGTCATCAATATTGGCAAAGTAGCCAGAGGTAGTCTGTGCAAAAACAGGGACCTCATGGGGCAAAGTGGAACTAATAGGCAGTGGGCACCTCCAAACGTGGTTAGTAATGAACAACTTCATTGTTAGAAATAGCAGTCGAAGACTGTAAATTCACATATGGTGTGTTTACGGTGTTAGCAGTAGTAACAGGAAGTAGTAAAACTTCAATATCAAATATCACCCACCGCAAAGTAATAATTTCTGCACTAGTATTTAATGCTTGTAGTGGGATTTCCTGTATGGTATTGAGAGGAGACCGGGTATTACCCAGGAGCCCTTGTGTCCTACTGTGCAGGACTGGCCTCATGGTGTTGTTTGACGTTGTCAATAGACACAAATTGTTTCTATCTACAACCAGCAAGCAGTAGCAAAATCACAGATCTGGTATCTGCAATGCCTACGACTGGAACCAGTGCTCTGATTGGCCGAATTCCTTTTTTCAGTTATCTTTTCTCAAACTAGATAGCTCATTTTTGGGATCCAGACAGGAGTTGCTGGTTGCACCTTCACTTCTTCAGTGACAGAATGTTTAGTGGTTTCATTGGAGCGCTCATCTCAGAAGTCTTGTAATTCCTGTAAGACAGTGAAACATTCATTGATGTCAAAAGGCATATCTGCCGCCACTGTGCCAGGATTATCAAGCTCTGGAAGGTACATCTGGATGCCTAATAGGACCTCATAGAGAGTCCGGCCGCCTGAGGGTCTTCTAGGCAGATTATTTAAAGATCTCTGGACTCCATACAGATGATGGATCCAACTACGACCTGAGCCTAATACTCTAGCTGTTAAAGACTGCTTTAAGGTCACGATTCCTCTCCACTATCGATTCCCCTTAGGATGATAGGGAGAGATATATTGCACAGCCACACCCAGGGTACCCATGGTATCCCGGTAAGCCCTAGGGGCAAAAGCTGGTCCCTGGTCCGATGGGAATGCAGCTACTGCATATTTCCCAATAAAGACTTGCAGATCCTTTATAACAGTTCAAGCGTCAGCCAAACGCTGTGGCCACACCCATATGAATCCACTACAAATACACTGAATTTAAAGGAGCCATCTGAGTTCAGATGTCCTCAGTGGTCACGATAAACACATGCCAATGGTTTTGTCGTGAGTTCCTTACTGGGCCCAGAATAGTTCTCCCTTATGTTAGCCTAACTGTCGGTTTCAGGCCGCTTTTGCCTTGCACACCTTACAAAGTAACACATTTGTTTTAGTGCCACATTATGATTTTAGAAATAGGCTGCACATGTTTTGTTATTCAGCTTTTCTGCTAGGATTCAGTCTGAACTTTTCATACAAGGTCAAACAACACTGTGCCCTGTTTTTCTCTGTGGTCGGTCACTAACACATCTAACACATAGGCATAACAAAGAGACCCAGCTGCTGTTTTCTAGCATGGCATTTCTTTTCATATAAGCCGAGACTTGCCGTTTTGAAAATAGAGAGGAGGATTTCTAGCAGAGAAAAGACCCTGGGATGAGCGCACCAGCATTGCACAATCTGAGATGCAGACCAGATAACGGCAAATGCCAGGTATGGGTCTCGGCTCTAATCCCAGGGATATGTGATATATCATTGTGCTCACGTAGTGAGGTTAGGCTTAGGCAAATATATAATTCGCTATGATAGGGCTTTTCATTGTGTACAGTCTACTGATAATGGTAATCACTGAGCTTAGTTGCATCTGTTTCCTAATTGCAACACAGTTATTACATGATAGAGCACAGTAGTTTCAATAAATATTGTAAACGTTCCTCGTGTCTCTTGGTTTTTTATTATGGACATGTATGAGTGAGAGAAGGAAAGGTGATGACCTGTTACCACGGTTCCCTGAGGGGACTAGAGTGTTGTGTCCTGGGGTGCCAACTTATCTGTTACTCTGAGAAGGTTAGGAGGGCAGGTAAGGCACTATGAGCTAGTCAGCATTTGGGCCCATAGGTACTGATGTGGTATGGTGACTCAGTCCCTACATACTGATGTTCTGTGATCCCAGACATAGTTCTGTTTCCAAAACAGAATCCCTGCAACAGTTTGTTTGAGACTAAGAGAGGTGTGTGTGGTGGGCGAGCTGCAGAGCAAGCTTTTATTTGTTGACAAATGTCTCAACTTAGGACATATTGTTTTGTCTGTTTGTCGAGACCATGCCACCGATAGCGTTGCTGCAGCAGTGAAACTGTAGCCACCATACCAGAATAGGCAGAAGCTAACCCCTCATTAGCAGCTATGATTAATTCTAGCCTATGGTCTGAATTTCGTATGACTCGATCTCCCACTCCGGGAATACAAGCAAAAGGTATGTTTTTGGCACTTAGTAGGTGGGAGTTTTTTGCTGGAAATGTTTCAGGTAATGGTGTAGCAGTGCGTGAAGCATTGACAGTTACCATGTCTCCATCAACTTTCGTATGAGAACGAATAATTGCAGCTACTATAGCAGTCTGGACCACTGCTTTTGCGGCTTCATCAGCCAGTGAATTTCCTGCAACATGTATTCCAACATGTTGGTGACTCAATGGATGAATTACATGAGCCCGTGGCAAGCATTCTTTTAGATGTACCACCTTTCCCCAATGCAAATTGTGCTTGATAGCATTCCCTTTTGAGTCTCTGAATCCATTCAAGCGCCAATAATGTAAGTGCTCATTGAAAGACTGGACACAATACTACGAATCACACACTAGTGTGAAGAATTCAGGATCAGTATTTTCAAGTGACAGAAATAGAGCTTTGAGTTCAGCCAGCTGGGGAGTACAATTCCCTAGAGATTGTGTAAAGGTGTTTCGAGGGTGGAAATCTCCATTTCTCATCACTCTACATACTGCTGTGTAAGCTACGGAGTATTGCTGTTTAGTTCCAACTATTGGCTGGGCTGAACCATCAGCATATCACAATGAAGCCATAATGGTCAAGAGGCAAAACATCACTTGACACAGGGTACTTTTGTTCATACTTAGGAATTCTTGTGTCTGTAGTGAAGGGTCAAAGACATAGTCTACATCAGAATCTGTTAAAGAGGTGGCCCACTGAATCCATCTAGAATGTAAGGAATTCTGGCCTTTGTGGCAGTCTCTAAGGCTGGAATGGGAGTTACCACAATTTTATGGGCCTGATTTAGATCTTTGCTGACAGGTTGTGACAGATATCCCGTCCGCCTAAATATAAATCCCATAGGGGATTTATATTTCGACGGACAAGACATCGTCACAGTTGTGACGGAGTAATCCGTGAATCAAGATCTAAATCAGGCCCTATGCTTTTTCCCTGAGCCAATAATCTTTTATTATAGCGCTTTCAGTGGACTCTGGCTCGGGAGATCCACCCTGTGACTTTGTTTTTTCTTTATTTTGTTATTTATCCCAGCGATTTTTAGAAGACTCTGGTGCCTGTTTCAAGTTATCCTTTTCAGAATTGCCCTTAAGTTGTGGTTTATTTGGTCTGACTCCCAAATTATCTCAACTTATAGATGTACAGGTTTCAGCAATAGTTTTTGGTAGTTTGCCCTCCTGATCTGCTGAAAGAATCTGCGTGAGGCGTTGGCGTTCTGCCAAAGGTGCAGCTTCCCCTTTTATGTCACTTAAAATAATTGAGGCAACTGGCGTAGTTGCCAAATAGTTTCGTTCCCAAATCCAGAGGAGGGGCAGCTCCATATTCATTCTGAATCTGTTTTAGCACTTCAGGCAAAACAGCTATAGATGGCGTGCCATGTGTTATGGTATATATTGCAGCAAAAATTGTGCCCCAAGTGGCACTTTTATTTACGGGAAAACCATCCTAGTGGTAGCCCCACTGTAAGAATTCTATATTTATCCTAGTGTCCCGTATAGGGAAATACTGCTGCAAGCTAGTTTGTTTTTGTGCAAGCCAGAGCGGAATTTCCTCTCGTCTGGTGGGAACCTTACCCATAATTGCATTAATGGTAACTGGACTAATTGCAGGCACTGGCAAATGTGGCTGCACAGATTGAATAGACCTCACTGGGGTTGCTGTTATTTTGCATAACGTTTTTCACGTTTCAAAACTTTATTCGGTTTGTATTAGATAAACCATAAAAGCACCATATCAATACATTACAAAGTTCAATAAAAACATCCATCTCACAAGATAATACCAATTCATAAAATTACAAATAAATATAAAAGCTAAATTAGATATAAAATTGCTAAAATATATCTAATAAAATACCTAACATAATACATACCAGGGCAGACTCTGAGTCACATAGTAAGATCGTAGGGCACATTAATTGATTTCATTCCCTGAGTCATCCAACAAATCTCTAATACGGAGCACCTTATAAAGAAATGAAACAATTCTGTAGCACACTGTTACATCCCCTAGATCGTATATATACCTAAATGCCGCATGATGATGAATAATTCTTTCTTGTAAAAAGAGAGATTTAAGATAGGTTTTCCTGTCAGTTAGGTAAAGCTTACAGAAAAGTGCTAAGTGCTGGGTTGACTGCTCTGACCGATTATTACAAGGACATTTTCGAGTGATGGTTCCCCACCCTTCATTTCTTGGAAATGAATTATCGTGAGGTATAATTTACAACCAGGCTGGTCATTTAATATCGTATAACGACCCACTGACACCTTATGGAAATCTGTTTGGACCCTTTTCTCACGACAGACCCTGAACACGTACTCCTTTTATCTCTTTTGTAGTAACTAGTGATGTTCTCCGGGTGTACCCAAAGATGCCTCTCTGTCTGTCCCAGGCCCAACAAAGGCTGCTTTATATGCCGTAACCAAGGGATTTTGTTCATCTTATCTAGGCCCATACAACCATTGATGATTGATCTAGTGAACAATGGGGCATATTCTCAAGGACTCATCGCCGAGTTAGCGGCACTTTATCGCAGCCAAAGTGGCGATAAATTCATCGCACCATTCACAAGCTGGTGTTAACAGCCCAGAACACCATTTTACCCGCGATAGCATCCGCAAAAAACATCGCCACAGATGACCCCGCAACTATCACTAATAAGATGCAGAGTAGGCGTTCCCGTGCAAAAAGCCGCATCAACACCACACCGCAACATTCACAACGACCAGGCAGATTGGCGATAAGGCCACAAAACATGCGATATGGCACGTTAGCAGCAGGAAACTAACACCTGCTCTGACCATGTGTAAAGTCGGACGGCAGCCGGCACCAGAAAAGGGAGCCCAACCCACAGCCACACATGAAGGACAACAGATGCCATGGAGCTACTCATCATGCAGCTCGGAGCCCCAACAGGGCCACAACACCCACCCCCACCACCTCCCGGCCCGCCACCACCCCCTGGACCCCCCCCGCTCCACCCCCCGGACCACCACAGAGGCAGCACAGACACAGACCGCGGACCTTCAGAAAACGCACCAGCCTCACAGACATGACACCAGAGTATGTCATTGCCCACTACAGGCTCAAAAGGACAACCATCTTCCGCATCCTGAACATCATTGCCCACAGGCTGACGGTACTGATCCAGCGCGATATTAGCAAACAGCATTCATACACTAGATACTCACTTGGGCCCATACATTCATACTACGCTAATACTTACGCTGGGGTTGTCAGTTGTTACTCTTTATCAAAATCCCTGCTACCAATTACCTTCCGATTGAAGAGTAATGACTTACCAATGAATCCTTTGCTAATTGGGAAGTTTAAAATGAGTGACATTCATTAAAATACATAATCCTGAAATAACCACTGAGTCAGGAAGTTTTAAAATGTTTATCTAAAGATTTAGCAGAGTAAATTACAGAACCACACGGTACTTAATCGCATCTCAAGGATAAAGCAGAGAATAATAATTATTGATTAATGACGGTCCCTCAGAAAGGAGAAGATAGAGATAGCAGCCCAACTAAAGGTTGCATTTATATTTACCTAAGTGCGAGAACCAAACCCCTTGGCCAAGGAGTTGGAAAAGAATAGGACCCAGGAAGGATGAAGAGCAAAGACCTCCTCCAGGATCAGGACAGGACCGGTGACCTCTCTACAACGACGCCTGCGTCGTTCCCCTCTCTGATACTCGGCTTCTCCTCTATTCTCCCGTGTCTTCCTTCTAATGGACTCCGCCGCCCCCTCCTCTGGACCTCTCTGGACAGCGGTTCAGTCTGCAATCAATCAGCTTGGCAGTCTGGAGCTAGAAGCTTCTACGCTTGTTCTCTCTGGTCCTCTGCTCTCTTGCAGCATCTCCTTCTAACTAATTAGCTAATTCTATATCTATTATACCCTTCTACGCCCATGTACCTCCCATTAATGTTGCTAAAATATGGGACCACTACTTCTGATTGGACAGGGACAGGGGGTTGATCCTCACACCATATTGATTTGGTTCGAATTCTGAAGCCCATTGTCTTTAAACTACCACCCATCCAATTTAATACATTTGCTTTATTTCCCACCCGTCTCACGACAAATGTTATATATTCTTCATATACAAAGTTTCAATTTTCAACAGGAAAAGGCAAGAGCACAGCAGCTTCGGCCATCAGGTCATGGCCTTGGACGACGTCCAGGTTGACTTCATCCTTATTCTTTGGCAGCCAAGCAGGGCACATGCGCAGAATCATTGTCTCTCGAGTTTCAGATCACCAACCCCAGGCCCAAGTTCATGAACTAATAAAAGTCAAAGAAGAAAATATTAAAATCACAAATAAAATGTTTCACTGTATACCCACTCTTTCTACTCTATCCCCATTTACTTATAAATCTATCCCGCATTAGTAGCGTTAAGAAAACGACAATTTAATAATAACACAAGAGCAAGCTGAAGCATGTGAAAACATCAAGCAACCATTTTAATGCACACTGCGCAGAAGCAGAAATTTCCCACCAAGCAAAGAAAGACGTCACAACACGTGATATGGTTGAGACATGCGCAGTGAAGTTCCCGCGCTTTAGCGGCCATTTTAGAAAAAGACAAGCGTTACTTGTTAGTTAGAACACATAAGCAAGCTTCCTTGCTGTTCATGTAGTGTATGCAAAGTTAATACGAACAATACAAGTTTAATAAATTAATACTGTGAGGAGATTGTATTCGAGCAAGTCTCATTTGTGAATCCTTGCTCCATCAATCCCCTCTCTGATGGCGTTTAAGAGCCATCAAAATACTGCCCTCAATCAGATGCCAACTTCTAGCAAATAGTTTCATTCTCATTTTTACACTTTCTATTTTTACCATCCCCTTTCAATTTCTTGTATAATTCACTTCTCCACTCTTCAAGTTCTATTTCGTCAATCTTTCTCTTCTTCCCTTTTCCTGTCACATCATTTGTTCCATTCTTTCTACAACATTTGCACCATATTATTATTGTCAGTACTATTATTGCTAACCCTGCTAATGGTACTAATATTTGACCTATAAGTCCTTTTCCTACATTAGAAAACCAGGTACCAATTGACGAGATACTATTTGTCAATCTTTCCCATACACTATCAACTTCCAGTGGTTTTAGTTCTTTCTCAAGTTTCGTTATATTCTGTATATATGTTCCAATCTCTGCACTTTTATCAGGTATATAAGTGCAACAATGTTTCGTCTTCAACAATTTACAGACTCCGCCCTCTTTCGCCAATATAATATCAAGAGCAAGTCGATTTTGCATAACCATAGATCTAATCGCAACCATCGCCGCATTAATCATTAGAAATCCACCAGCAGTATCCGTTGATAAACGATCAACCACTGTAGACAATTTACATATTTTCCTTGAGTTCAGAATTATTCCCACTGAAGGTATCAATGCACCAAATATATCACCTACAATTTCAGAAAAACTAGCTCTTTTACTACGTGTTAATTCGCCATTATTTTCATTGCTCCCAGTGTTTCTTTTTACGTGGTATATTTTTGGAAATACTATTCCAAAATAACAACTTCCATACCACCGTGCAGGAAGCCTAAAGTAAGCCTTATTCCCACACACATAATAGATTCCAGGAAAAACTGAATCTGTTCCTCCTTTGATTCCCCAACCTCCAAGAATTAAGAAATTGTGTTCACATTCACTGGTACCAATGAAAACATTGTTATAATCAGTCTTTAATCTATGTAGACAAATTTTCCCTGTCTTTACGAAATCCAGAGCCATAGCAGCTTGAGCTTTGCCAGGTGTGTAACTCCCTTCTTTCTCAGCCCAAGGTGGCAAATGAGCCTTATGCTCAGAAGCTTTCTTTTGGAAATCTTGTCTTCTATCTTCTACTAAGTTCAAAAATATCTTTTCTTCTTCATGTAAAGAACATGTTAGATTGTGTATATGTGCATGTGTTATGTCTATTGATTTCATGGTTAAGAAAAATTCTCCCATAAACTGTGCGTCTTGACTACTAAGCACTGGGTTCATACTCTTTCGAATCGGAACCTCAGAAAATATCACATCTATGTTTGAATAATAATATTGAAGTCTCCCTGTTCTATAAAATAAAACTAGATAAAACACTACATGATATGCCATATGTTAATGGTAGGTGGTGATATGTTAATCCTTCTGCTACTGATTCAGGTAACTTCATACAGACATAACAATTACTAACTTCCATTGTGTCTACGTATTGAAATAATAACTTTGTGAAAACATTTAGACTAGTGTCGTTATCAGTTATTTCATGATGAAATTTTGGTTCATTTTCTGCCATTAGTTCTACTCTATTATCCTTCAAGTGTGCTGTCCTTTCCTTAGTTTCGTTATTAATCTTTTTATCCATTATCATAAGGTAAGGAACTGCTACGATCAGGACTAACCATACTATAAGCACCATCACTAGACTACATATGCATATTGCACAGCATCTTCTACAACATCTCTGTTTTGGTCTCCCAGCAACTCTATCATCAGGCATTTCGACAAGGAAGATTGCTCTTCTTATCTGTTTTCGCTTTTCTTTATTTTGTTATTTTTCTTGGTCAAGGTGGTCTTGTTTCTTTCTCATACGTCAGTTCTGTACTTGTTCCTTCGTCACCACTTTCACTTGACTCTGAGCTTTCGTAATCTTCAAGAATGATGTAAGTCCAATCAGGACCCTTGAATTTGTTATTCACAAGTTTCAGTCTTTTACTTCTTCTTTTCTCAGTTTTGTTTTCTTGTTCGGATTGGCTTGTTACTTCATTTACTTGATCTGGATCTTCACTTCTGGTTCTTATGTGGTATTTTATTCTTTTAATGACACTAGGCCAATGATCACCTTTTCTTGTTTTCTTTGTTTGCACTGTTTCTTTATTTTTGTCTTCAGCAATCTCTTTATTTTCACTGTTTGACACCTTTTCGTTTTCTGCAATTACTGTTTTTCTTTCTTGCTCTTTTTCAGGCCTTATTGGTTTTTCTTCTGCAGCTCCTCTGTGAGTTTCCAATAATTGACCTTGTTCTTTGTTTAATTCTTCATGTTCATGTTTCTCGAGATCTTTTTCTTCTGTGTATTTTTCTGGATCTAACTGGTTCTGATCAGGGCTTATTGCACTTTGTACTTCTGCAGCCTGACCGGATTCTTCTAAACCTGTCTGTCCCTGCTCAAAATTTGTCGATTCTTCGTTAATTTGAGCCCAGTTTCCTCTCCCTATCTGGTCCTGCTCAGGTTCTTTTATTGTATGTTCTTCTTTTCCCTGAGCTGCTTCTTCTTCACCTATCTGATCTTCTTCAATTTCTTCCAAATTTGTTTGACTTCTTGTTCTGTGGTAGACTTCAGGAATTTCTACCACTGGTATCCAGTCCTGACTTGTGCTCGGTTGCTCTTCTGCAGCTTCTCTTGAATCTCGATCCTGAGATTCTTCAGCTGGGCAACCTTCAGCTTCCTCAGTGATTGATGCTGACTGAGGATTTTCTTCTTCAGGGTCTGGTACTCTTTTGGTGTGGCTTACATGAATCCAATTAGGAAATCCTGCACACTTCACTGCTGTATTGGTAGTCAGTATGACCTGACAAGGTTTTCCCCATCTAGTTGATAGACACGTCTCTCTGGTGTGATTCTTCACTACCACCCAATCACCAGGATTCAAATCATGTTCTCGTTCAGGCTGCCTCGAAACTGCGTCTTCTCCGACCTGATGAGAGACAGAACGCACTAGGTCAGCCAATCCTTTGCAATGATCCAGAACCATATCATCAGATATATTCAGCAGTTTGTTTATGGGAACATGTGCTTGTCTCATTGCTCTTCCCATCATTATCTCATGTGGGCTCAATCCCGTATTTCTATCGGGAATGCTTCTGAGTCCCATTAAGACGAGTGGCAATGCATCTGGCCACTCTAATGATGTTGATGCACACATTTTTCCCAGTCTGGATTTTATAGTATCATTCAATTGTTCAACCACTCCAGAAGCCTCTGGACGATATGCACAGTGCAATTTTTGTTCAATTTGGAATGCTTCGCAGATTATTTGGATCACTTCACTGTTAAAATGTTTTCCTCTATCTGATTCCAAAGTTACTGGGAAACCAAACCTAGGAATGAGTTCTCGTAGTAACAGCTTTGCGACTGTAATGCTGTCACTCCTCCTGGTAGGGTAAGCCTCCACCCACTTTGAAAACAGACATACTATGACCAGTACATATTTCAACCCTCTGCATGGTGGTAACTGTATAAAGTCGAACTGTAGTCTTATAAATGGTCCTTCTGCTTTTCCGATTTTCCCAAACCCAATTATTGTTTTTCTTCCTGGATTATGCATCTGGCAAAGGCTCTCTGCTACAGCCCTGAATTTGGGATTGTACCAGTTCTGTCTGAAAAGCCTAATCATTGCATCTCTCCCTATGTGTGTGTCTCCATGATACATCCTGGCCATTTGTGAGAGCAGACAGTCGGGCATGACTGGTCTGCCATCAGTACAAATCCACACTTCATCATCTCCTCTTTGGGAACAACCCACTTTTACCCATATTTTCTTCTCATTTTCATCAGCATCATCTTGTAATCTTCTAACTCCATTCCATGTTTCAGGTGGCATATACAGCATAAGTTGGCAGCTGATTCCCATTCTTTCCACCCTTTTATTGACTGACAATCTATTTCTGGCACAATGTTGAGCCACAAGATCTGCATATCGGTTGCCGATTACCACCCAGTCATCTCCTGACTGGTGTGCGGCACACTTCACCACAGCCAATTCTTTTGGTGATTGTATTGCTTCCAGCAATTCCTTTACAAACTGTCCATTTTTAATGGTGGATCCTGAAGAAGTCATGAAATCCCTCTGCATCCATAGTTGGCCAAAATCATGCACAACCCCGTAACCATATTGGCTATCTGTAAATATAGTTACTTTTTGATTCCTCCCAATTTTGCAAGCTTTTATCAAGGCAATCAATTCAGCTACTTGTGCAGATTTTACTCCTGGTAAATAGGATGCTTCGACTATTCCAGTTAATTCACATACTGCATATGCTGCAGTCAGTTTACCATCTTCATGCCGCTGGCATGAACCATCAACAAACAGCTCCCTGTCTGGCTTCTTTAGGGGCATTTCCTGAATGCCAGGACGTGGTTTTGTGCATAACTCTGTGACTTGTAAACAATCATGTTCTTCTTCTTCTTCATCTTTAATTTCCTCATGATATGGGTCTGGTAGTAAGGTAGCAGGATTTACTATTGTGCACCTCACTATGTTCACATTTTCAGCACCCATTATTATTCTCTCATATTTAGTCAGCCGACTAGGAGTAAGATGCTGAGTTCGAGTTCTTGTCAACAGAATCACAACTGCATGTGGAACAAACACCTTTACTGGGTGTCCCATTACAATTGACTCACTTTGTTCAATACTTAAACAGGTAGCCGCCACTGCTTTTAAGCAGTCTGGCAACGCGGCTGCCACTGGATCCAATGTAGCAGAAAAATATGCTATAGGACGTCTGTCTAGACCATGTCTTTGAGTTAAGACTGAAAGTGCACAATTTTCTCTCTCATGACAGTTCAATGCAAAGCTTTTCTTATAGTCAGGCATGCCTAGTGCTGGTGCTGAGCACAGAGCATTTCTCAATTTTACAAAAGCTCCTACACTCTCATCATCCCATTCAACTGGGTCCTTGGCTTTCTTTTTTGTCATTTGAATTAGGGGCTTTGCTAACAAGGAAAATCCTAGTATCCATTGTCGACAGTAACCTACTATTCCTAGGAACATTCTCACTTCTCTTTGGGTTACAGGCATCTGCATTTTCTTAATCAATTGTACTCTTTCCGATGTTATTCTTCTTTTTCCTCTCTCAATTTGGTGTCCCAGATATTTAACTGCTGTTGTACAGAACTGCAATTTTTCTGGTGAGACTTTATGCCCTTCTTCAGCCAAATGATTTAATAGTGCTATGGAATCAACAACACAGTCCTCTCTGGTGTTCGATGCCACCAGTAAGTCGTCGATATATTGCACTAGGACTGAGCTACCTGGCATCACTAGTTTCTCAAGACACTTTTTCAATATCTGATTAAAGATAGAAGGACTTTCCGTGTACCCCTGAGGAACACGATTCCATACATAGACTTTGTTCTCAAATTTAAATGAAAAAGATACTGGCTGTCTGGGTGCAATGGTATTGAAAAGAACGCTTGGCATAAATCAATCACTGTGAACCATCCTGCACTTCAAGGGATCGGGTATAGAATTACTGCAGGATTTGGCACTATAGGACAACATGGTTCCACAATCTTATTAATTTTCCGCAGGTCTTGAACAATCCTATATTTTCCGCTAGGTTTCTTAAACCCATTATTGGTGAACTACATGGGCTACTCATTACTTCTTTTAGTATGTTTTGTTCTACCATTCGATTGATTTCTTCAATGACTCCTGTCTTTACTTCTGCACTCATTTTGTACTGTCTAGTATTTGGGAAAATCGCACCTTCCTTTACAGTAATTTTAACTGGGTCTATTTTGGCCATAAGTCCTACTTCCTTTCCTGTGAAATCCCATACTATGGGGTTTACTGTAGTTTTTAATTCTTCTGGCAGCTCATCTTTTGTTATTAACAGAAAACATTTCATCTACTTCTGTACCTTGTTTTGCAATCATAAACTTATATACATGATCTTCGTCTGGAGTCTGGACTGCCACACCATCCGGTGTGCAGAAAATTGTGCAATTCATCTTGCATAGCAAATCACGACCTAATAAATTTACTGGACTGGAATCACACACTACAAATTGATGCATTTCTCTGAAATTTCCAATTTTAACTTCCATTGGTTCGGTAAGAGGTGTTCTAATCTTTCTATTAGCTACTCCCACTACTTGGATAGCTTCTCCAGAGAGAGGAAGGTCTGGAATGTCTGCTGTTCTCACAGTAGACCGGGTAGCACCAGTGTCCAAAAGAAAAGTAATATCATTACCTTTCACATTCGCTTCAACATATGGACCTGACTGATCTACCGATAAGGATGCGCCAAGTACGCACTCCTTCTCCCCCTCTCCTAGGCACCGTCATGAACTGTATTGACAGAAATCGTCCTGTAAAAGAAACTGTGATTTTACATAATCATTCTTACCACTTCCTCCTTGATATCCGACGTCTGTACCATGCTTTGCTCTGCTTACATTACCCTGAATAGGTGCAGGTGGCAACTGACTCTGAGGATTTACACCCTGCTGTGAGTCATTCTGCGTCTGTGGATTTAAATTTTGATTTGGGCCATTATTATTTCGAATCTTTTTACATTCATCCTTCCAATGCCCCAATTTTCCGCATCCATGACAAGGAAATTTCTTTTTAGCTTCTTCTCTACTCATTCGTCCTCTCACTTTTCCACCATTCCCAGTATCGCCATTCGTTCCAGAATCCTTTCCTTGATTTTCACTCGGATTATCCAAATTAATTCCCTGTTTCTCAGCCATTTTCACCTGTGCCCACATCACTTTTTCCTGCAATTTCTTGTGCCTATCCTCAATATCGTCTCCACAATATTTTGCATATTTCAAAATTTCATCGATCGGTTTCCCTTGCCAACACAACATGTGTTGTTTAATCATCTGACAAATCTCTGGCTTCAGACCATAAACGAATCGATACACAAACTGACTCATGTTCTTGTCTCCAATGTCCTCAAATCCACTATACTGCTTAAATACCTGCAATAAACGCTCATAATAGGCGTGTACCGATTCACTGGCTTCTTGGGTGGTTCGGTCTATTTTCACCCAATCCGTTTCTTTCGGTGGTATTTTGCCTTTCAGGTAAGTTATCACCTGCTGATACTTTTTCATTACATCATTTGACGGGGCACCTGTCTTTGGATCTCTAGGATACTCTTCACTTGGCCAATCAACTGTAATTTTACAATCTGTCCACAAATCGGCAGGTACCACTATGTCAAACAAACCATCTAAGTCCTTCAACAATACCTTTGACACCTTCACAAACCTCTCAACCTGCTTGTACCATTCAATTGGTTTTTCTCTCAACTTTGGGAAATCGTTCGTAAATGACAAAATATCCTGTCTGCTCCCTGGGACATGTACATATCCTCCTCCTGGAACTTCTCGCATCGGATACATTTGATCTGACTTCCTTGTTTCCTTCATTAAATATTCAGAGGCTGTTCTACTGGATCGTGCCTCTTCCTTTTTCTTTGCCCATCGAACTCTCCATTTATCTAGGTCTGCCCATTTTTGCAAGACTGTCATTAACTCCTTTACTTGTAACTTTCTTCCAGAGGCATTCATGTTTTCTAAATCTTTGTCTGAAAAATCTGCTCTATAGGGTTTCTGCAACACCTTTGATCTCCCTATTTCAATTCCCATCTGCAGAGCTAAATCTGATAATTTTTCATGAAATATTTTTACATTTCTGGTGATACTTCTGCATACAAACAATAATTCTTCTTCATCGTAAGCATTTAGGCGATCCAACCCCACATTTCCTGCTATTATTTCTTCTAACTCAACTTTTAATTTATAAATATCCAAAAATTTTGGAGGTGTACACTGCTGATCTGATCCTTGTGCCCACCTATCTAAGTCTTCTGGACTAACTACAGTGACACTTTTTGCTCCCGATGAAGTTATTAAGTTTATATCTTTTGAGCACCCAGGTGTAGTTCTCCTGGGAGTACTATTGACAGAATCCCGAATTGGTAAATCCATAATGATATTGTTGATTCACAATCACTAAAATGATCCTCAACCATTACTACTGCTTCAGGTTTAGGAACATTCCCAGGAGTAGGCATAACTAACGGTGGAGGATAATTTCCTTTGTCACTATATAGCGGGACTACTGGACCAATTGTTACAGGTATGGTCAAAGAGTCAGGATGTACTTTTATCTGTGTTATTTTCTGTATTAATTCTGCTCTGGTCTTCTCTAGGGCTTCTCTTTCTTTATCGTGAAGTATTCTACTAGGGGTGAAATCATGCATTACCTGTGGTACTAATGGAGTTTTCAACAGGGGTGCACTTGGGGTGCATCCACCTGTCCCTTCCTGATATGGTGGGGGTTCCTTAATATTTCTTCTATAAATTCATCTTCGGAATCTCCATTTCTCATTAAATGTTTTGTCTTTTCTGTGCATTTGCTTCCTAATTTTTCTTCTGCTGTTAACAATGGATACAATCCCTCTGTAAGCATTGCCCTCCTCCATTGTTTCATCTGACCGTCCCTAGTCTCATGTTGGTTTCTGGGGAAAAATCCTCGATAACCCCTATTACTCCTGGATCGGTCACGCTCAAATGCCTCGGTTTCCCATTCCTCTAAGGCTTCATATTGAGTTAATCTAGGTCTGGGTTCTAAATCATTCATTCTCAATCTCAAATTTTGAAGAATTCTTCCATTGAAGGTGCCATTCTCGGGAAATGCTAATATCCCATCATTTTTGGTATATTCTATCCAATTCTCTATCCATACACAAGTATGATAACCTCTCTCCATCATCATGAATGAGGCGGGCGTTTTAGCTGGTGGAATGATAATTCCTTCTCTAGTTTTGATTGGTTTATCCTTTTTAAAATAGTTCTTTAATCTTTTGCAGAAAGGACATTTTTCTCTTCTCTCCGTACATTCTATCTAATCTTCGGTGTATAAAGTTATATTCTGCAAAACCTAGGAATCTCCTATCCGGACGAGTTCCTATTAAAGTTGGATCGCGTTTTAACATGCACTCTCTATCCACTAATATTTTAGCTTCTAGAATATCATCCAATCAAGTGTCTGCTAACTTTTATTTCTGACCAATCCTAGCGCGGCCTTTCTGTGACGTTAGTCTGTCAACCTCTCCTTCACAATCTGCGCTTCTCTGTCCCTCGCTGATTTCAACCAATCCCAGCGCGGCACCTGTGACGTCAGTACTGCTCCTGACTACTGACCCCTCCTTTACAAGAGTCTTCCACACCCGCTGTTTCAACCAATCCCAGCGCGGCGTTTTGTGACGTCAGCTCCCTCTCCGGCAACTGACCCTCCCTTTACAAATTCGTACGCAAAAACTTAATTTTCTCTATGAATTTATTAAATTTCAGTAACAACATAAAACATTCGCTATCGTGCCAGTTTCTCTAAATTGAAAAAGATAGTTTCTCTCACACTTAGTAAAACCTTTCCGTTTACTAAACATACACTACGAGTAAAACCCTTCCGTTTACTCTTCACACAAGCTCCAGAAGTACCTGTTACTTCTTCAATGTTACCCTTTCTAGGTGATATAACATCAAAGTTTTACCAGCGTACTCCTTTGCTATTACTCACACGTATAGAGTCCCTAACCAGTACTGATAGTCCTGCTTAACTTTTCAGTACTATTTCTGCCTGACAGATAACCTCACTGCAGTATGGCTTCCACTTACCAACCGCTATTCAATTTTCCCCGGGGAATTCTGGACAACATAAAACAAACTTTGAATACACGGATGTTAGTTCATAAAAATAAAATTCTCATTACCCAATTAACAAAGTACAACCATCCTCTGATAACCAGAAAACTGATCCAGCGCGATATTAGCAAACAGCATTCATACACTAGATACTCACTTGGGCCCATACATTCATACTACGCTAATACTTAAACTGGGGTTGTCAGTTGTTACTCTTTATCAAAATCCCTGCTACCAATTACCTTCCGATTGAAGAGTAATGACTTACCAATGAATCTTTTGCTAATTGGGAAGTTTAAAATGAGTGACATTCATTAAAATACATAATCCTGAAATAACCACTGAGTCAGGAAGTTTTAAAATGTTTATCTAAAGATTTAGCAGAGTAAATTACAGAACCACACGGTACTTAATCGCATCTCAAGGATGAAGCATAGAATAATAATTATTGATTAATGACGGTCCCTCAGAAAGGAGAAGATAGAGACAGCAGCGCAACTAAAGGTTGCATTTATATTTACCTAAGTGCGAGAACCAAACCCCTTGGCCAAGGAGTTGGAAAAGAATAGGACCCAGGAAGGATGAAGAGCAAAGACCTCCTCCAGGATCAGGGCAGGACCGGTGACCTCTCTACAACGATGCCTGCGTCGTTCCCCTCTCTGATACTCGGCTTCTCCTCGATTCTCCTGTGTCTTCCTTCTAATGGACTCCGCCGCCCCCTCCTCCGGACCTCTCTGGACAGCGGTTCAGTCTGCAATCAATCAGCTTGGCAGTCTGGAGCTAGAAGCTTCTACGCTTGTTCTCTCTGGTCCTCTGCTCTCTTGCAGCATCTCCTTCTAACTAATTAGCTAATTCTATATCTATTATACCCTTCTACGCCCATGTACCTCCCATTAATGTTGCTAAAATATGGGACCACTACTTCTGATTGGACAGGGACAGGGGGTTGATCCTCACACCATATTGATTTGGTTCGAATTCTGAAACCCATTGTCTTTAAACTACCGCCCATCCAATTTAATACATTTGCTTTATTTCCCACCCGTCTCACGACAAATGAAATATATTCTTCATATACAAAGTTTCAATTTTCAACAGGAAAAGGCAAGAGCACAGCAGCTTCGGCCATCAGGTCATGGCCTTGGACGACGTCCAGGTTGACTTCATCCTTATTCTTTGGCAGCCAAGCAGGGCACATGCGCAGAATCATTGTCTCTCGAGTTTCAGATCACCAACCCCAGGCCCAAGTTTATGAACTAATAAAAGTCAAAGAAGAAAATATTAAAATCACAAATAAAATGTTTCACTGTATACCCACTCTTTCTACTCTATCCCCATTTACTTATAAATCTATCCTGCATTAGTAGCGTTAAGAAAACGACAATTTAATAATAACACAAGAGCAAGCTGAAGCATGTGAAAACATCAAGCAGCCATTTTAATGCACACTGCGTAGAAGCAGAAATTTCCCACCAAGCAAAGAAAGACGTCACAACACGTGATATGGTTGAGACATGCGCAGTGAAGTTCCCGCGCTTTAGCGGCCATTTTAGAAAAAGACAAGCGTTACTTGTTAGTTAGAACACATAAGCAAGCTTCCTTGCTATTCATGTAGTGTATGCAAAATTAATACGAACAATACAAGTTTAATAAATTAATACTGTGAGGAGATTGTATTCGAGCAAGTCTCATTTGTGAGTCCTTGCTCCATCAGTACCAACACAGCGGACAACCAACATCCTTCCGCAGACAAAGCTGCTGGCTGTGCGGCACCTGTTGGCCTCTGGGACATTCCAACCAACAACCGCCAGAGTCAGAGGAGTCTCACAGCCAGCCCTATCAAAGTTCCTCACACCTGTCTTGGATGCCATCATCAGCTTGGTACCCCAGTACCTATACTTCCCCCACACTGCGCAGGAACAGCTGGAGACCAAGCAAAGATTCTACGCCATAGCTGGATTCCCGCACGTGTCGGGGGCAATAGACTGCACACATGTCCTACTTGTGTCCCCTTCCAACACTGCACACAATTACCGCAACAGAAAGCGCACGCATTCCATCAATGTGCAGGCAATAGTGGACCACCGGGGACTCTTCACCAATGTCGTCGCCAACTACCCAGGCAGTGTGCATGATTCATACATCTTCCGACAGTCCATCATCAACCGGCGCTTCCAGGATGGCACCTACGGAAACGCAGTGCGCGTTGGTAAGTACCAAATGAACACACCACACACCTCAACTCCACAATCATACAACTCACAATCCTGGAAATACACACGTCACAACCCACATACAACATGCCAAACAACATGCCCACCCACCAGACACGACAGCACAACTCACCATGGGAACCAGGCCTAGCCATGTACATGAGCCATCAACGGCATGGCACCTTAGCCACACATCAGCAGAATGTGGGAAGAGGAGGGAACCCGGCACGTGCGAAGGAGGCGCTGTTACTGATGAATGGGACTGCATACAATGCCAAGTGTGGCGAGGATGTGTCGGACACACTGCAGTATGCAGACCACACACATATCCATGTCCACATACACCGCTGGTGTGTGGTGTAGTGGACAGTGGACGCAACCATGTCAACCCAGCCATTGGGGGAGACCAAGGAAACGTAACTTGTCACGTCCCCGCCTGTAGGCGTGAGAGGAGTGGGCTGGCCCAGCGTATGCCAGGTCAGCGTATGGGTGTGAATAAAAAGCACGTAGCCCTGGGCATGGACCTCTTCCGGAATGCCCAACGTCCCTGCCAGGGCGGTGCCTCTCACCCCGCCACGAGGCCTACGCTGTGAGCGGTGTTGCCTGGGATCCTGTGCGCCTGCTGCACCACGGACCGCTGGTCCCCGGAGCCGTCATGCCCGCCCCTGCGCATCCAGGCATCACTGCTCACCTGCCGACACCAGCGTGTGCCAAAGTGGGCCCACCACGTGCCAGTGCCTGCTCCAAGCCCGAGGACCCCGACCTTGGCAGACTCCTCGGATCATCACGCCCACCGCGGCACAGGCCCGCGGACCTCCATTCCCGTTGACGTACTCCACCAGCATGCACAGCGGACAAGTAGGTCACACATATGGAACTGAGTCTTGATCACACCATGGCACAGTACATGTTTAAAGGCTGAGTACATGTCACCATACTCCCTCCGATGTGGTGCCACCAAGTCTGTGCACAGGACTCCCACCAAATGTGTCTGTGGGCCCTTGCTGATTCCGGGCTTGGGCCTGCACTGCGGTCCTGCAGGCCTCACGCCAATCCAATGCAGTCCATCACAGGCAGGATACAGCCTCCTCTCCGGCTGCACACCCGCTCAGCTCTGGTGCCACAACCTACGTCACCCACAAAAGTAATAAAAATGCCATTCCAACGTCGTGTGTGAGAGATCCAGGAGGAGATGGCTGGACGGCGGTTGGCCCGCGCTGACCGCTGCCTCCGGCCGACACTGCGGTGGAGTAGGGCACACGATTTGAACTGAGTCTTGCACTGTACATAGCAGAGTCCATGTCATTGTACAGGCCTCATCGCAGACTGCATCCCCTTCCAGCTCTGGCGCCACTGAGTGTGTGCCCTGAAATCCATGGGCAATCTCTGTCTGGACGTCGGTGGCGTCTGAGCCCATGGGCTGGAGGCTGTCTTCATCTACATGAAGCTGATACTGACAAGCTGCAAAAGTGGGGTCTGTAGCATTCAACTCCGCCATCTGTCTGTTCCTGCTTGCTTCTGCCCTCTGCATCATGCCCTGGAAGAACTCCTGCCACTGTCCTCCGCAACCCTCTGCGTAAGTCCCCTTGGACATCTACGAGTACACGCTCAGCTCGCGTGGCACTACCTCAGTGCACCGCAAGTCACCGTCCCGTGGCGGTGTGCCTGTGCCTGCCGCTGTGCATCCGGGGCCACAAACTCTGTGCTGCTCAAGTCAGGGACTCATGATGTACTTGCCTTGTACTGCTGATTGTCTGCTCACTGTTGTTGTCTTTGCCAACACCAACCAACCGCTGAGTGGTGGCTTACACTACCCAACACCCATGCAGCACAGGCGTCACTGGAGATGTGGGCCTGGCAATAAAAGGGTCCGGGCGCACGTGCCCATGGCCAGTCCCACGAACTCGCTCTGTGTGTCCGTGTTGTTGTTGTGTATGCATGGGGGACCGGGGTCATTCCACATGACATTGTGCTGTGTACAGCGTGCGCATCCATGTCACCGCAGGCAGTGGTGTAGACCTGGGACATGAAACCATGTCGTACCTCCCTGTGAGCGTAAGCGGGGTGGACTGGCGTACGTCGGTACTGCGTAGGGGTATGGCAATTCCACACGTGGATCTGGGTGTGGTGCAGTGTAGGCCTTGCCAGGGATGTGGCTGATGCGTGTGTCTCAGTTGTAGTGTCTGCGCCACCTGTCCCGCAATCGGCAATGTTGCCATGTGGCATGCCCCCGGTGTGCGTGCGCTGCCGCAGGGGTACATGGGGGAGGGCATGCCCGCTCGGGGTCATGGATCACACATGCCAACTGTTGTGTGTGTCGCTATTGTCTCTGCATGAGCCAAAGATGTACCCTCAACTGCATGTCGGGTTCAGCCAGGCAGGTGCTCTACATCTGTGTCAGCCCTGTCCTTGCAATGGGTCGACACACACGTGGCGGCCACATTCTGCGCAGCACCATCACTGTGTCGTAGCCAGGCTTGTTGACATGCGCAGACAGGCATGATAATGGTGTGCCGCAGGGGTGCATGTGACGCAATCGCCATGCGCACAATAGTGAATGTGCTCAGGGGGGTGTGGTGCAGCAGTGAGGCTACGTACTACACAGTGATGCCGTTAATTAGCAACACGCAGTGCATGTCATGCGGGCATCACTGACTCACACATATCACACACTGATGAAGCAGTGGGCCTGCCAACACATCATGCAGTACGTAGTCTTGACTCATGTCTCTCTGCACTGTCACAGGTGACCAAGGATATGCACTCTGCGCTTGGATGATGACACCCCTCCGTGCCCCGATCACACAGCCACAGAGGCAGTACAATTTGGCCCACAGATGCACCAGGGGCATCGTGGAGCGCACATTTGGCGTGTTGAAGTCACGTTTCAGGTGCCTGGATGTCACAGGTGGAAGGCTCCTGTACAGCCCAGGCCTCGTGTGCAAGATGATCGTTGCATGTTGTGTGTTGCACAACATATGTGTACGCAGCAGAGCACCATGGATACGTGTGCCAGATGCACCGGACGATGATGATGGAGATGAGGCAGGTGGACCACACCTCACTGCAGCCGCAGCAGGAATTGCCCGTAGGGACTACATCATTGGCAATTTCTTCTCTGGTTGACGTAACATTGTGAGGGTCCTTAGCAGTAATGGCACAGTACGTTGACTGACCACAGGCACAGCATGTGCTAATAAATGCATTCCGAGACACATTCCCTGCCTGCATGTCACTCATCTGTACAGGCACTTCACTCAGACACGTGTGGGCGCAACATGTTGTGCTGCAGATTTGGGGATTTGTTTATGGATGGTGGGTGTGTCACCTCTGTGCAGTGAGGCTGTTTAGGGTGTCACGTTTTAGTAATGCCAGTACTGTGTATCACAGTTGTTATGGTATCCCACTCTTCGGCGTTTCACATGTGTCCCAGTCCATTCCATTTTGGCTGTCATTTCTGGCCTTCAAGTGACAAGAGGGCTTCTTTTGGGGTCTGTTATGTGCCGCCATAATGCAGGGATACACCCTGTGACTCAAGTCCCGTGACATGGGCGAAATGTACGGGGGGGGAGTCACTGCCCCTACATTGGTCCGTGGTTCCATTATTGTTTGGTCATGGACATGGCACGTCGGTGTGCAGGGGGTGTTGTTTGTCCCTCTGCAATGTGAAGGGGAGATGCGGTTTCACAGTGTGTTCCATGTTTGATTCCGCATTGGCGCAGGTTACCTGCTGAATGCATGTCAATGTACATTGTGGCTGTTTGTGGGGAACTGACTGTCGGATTTGGACAATGGTCATTTGTTCTGCATCACAGCTGGGGGGTTGTGCTCGGACGTTGTCATCTCACCGTTTGTTTGGTCTGCTTCTATGGTGTTTGTTCCCGCCTGACACGTGTGACTTGCAGGCCTGTGGCTGGTTTTCGCTGCTTTTTGTATCGCGCTTGGCCTCATCGCAGCTATGTTTGCGTTCGTGTTTTGTATTTTTGAGGCGTGGCGTTGATTTTAACGCGGACAGTTGTCGGGTTATCTGGGGACTATCGCATGGTACCGCCGTGTTGTGAATACTTGGTTAGCACGGCGTAAATTTCCTGCGATGGACTGCGATGTTGAAGGTTGCGTTAAGTAACTTTTGCGATGGTTATCGCACGTTCTGGTGAATATGCCCCGTGGTTTCTTGTTTGGACTGTACAGATCGCCATAATAAAAGCAATATGCTTTCAAGGGTATCTGATAGGAAATCAGCTCCCGCTTCCCAATGAACAAGGAACTCCGGCATAGACAGGGTACAGCAAACAACCTCCTTAAAAATGTATTTTCTGTTTTTTGAAAAACACTATTGTTCCCAATGCCCTAAATCTTGGCACCATAAACTGCAGCAGAAATTGTTTTAGTGTTATAGAGGATTCGCAGCTCTACAATCGGTTTGGTACTTATCTTAGAAGCAAACATAGTCAAACCTTCATTGTTTCTAATAATGTTAGATACACAGATCTCCGTGTGGCACTGCAATCCAATTAGGAAGAGAACTGAACCCCTAAATAGCTATAGGTATTTGTATTTTGTAGTGTAGTTTCCTCCCATTAATGAAAAAGGTAATATGTTTCCCTATTGCTCAGCCACGGCTCATGGTGTAAATTTTTGCAATATTAATTTTCATACCCCTCCCTTGCATAAAATTTGAGAATGAGTCTATTAGAACCTGCAGACTGTTTGGGGTAAGTGCCAAGACGGCTGCGTCATCACCGTACAAGAGGAATGGAATTTGCCGCTTCCCAATATTAGGGGTATCCACGCCAGCTGCCTGAAGCATTTCTTTCACATCATTTATGGATAGTAAGAAGAGGAAGGGCGCCAACACGCAACCCTGTCAAACCCCTCCCCCTATGCCAAAGGGTGGGGTCAATTCGCCCTGTATTCCAAAGCGGACTTTGGCTGTTAGTTTGTTATACAAGTGGGCCAATAGTGAGATAATCTCCTTAGGTGCCCCCATTTTATCCATGCATTCCCAGAGTCTCCTGTGATCAAGCAGGTCGAATGCACTACTTAAATCAATAAAGCATATGTGCAGTGACCCTTCTTTGGGCAAGGTATATTTTACGATGGTCTTGAGGAAGAGGTTCTGCTTGAATGATTGCTCAACTGTCCACAAACCTTTTCTAAACCCATATTGCGCATTTGAGAGGATTTCATTTTCTTTTGCCCACAGTTCTAATCTCCCTAACAAGACTCTCCTCAATAATTTGGCGGAGGAGTCGAGTAGAGAGATGTGATGATAACATTGCGGATCATTCCTAAGTCCCTTTTTAAAAATGGGTATATTGAGAGAAGTAGACTAAGATGGAGGTACATGGCCAGCTCCTGTCATGTTCAGGACTTTAGTCAAAAACGGAGCCCACAAGTCTGGTTCAGACTTGTAGTGTCCACTAGGACCCCATCGGGGCCAGGAGCCTTCCCCTTTGGGCTTTTATGTATAGCCCTCACCACCTGATGACAATTTTGGTCAGAAGGTTCCCTACCAGGAGGTGGGGGACTCACCCATCTGGGCTTGGGGGAGAGAAAATCGAGCCAAAGTGATCCACCACCTCAGTGGGTGTGATTGAAAATTCCATGTCAGGGCCTATTCCCTTAGTAAACAATGTGGCATTATCTGTTCTTCAAAATAAAATACTGTCCTTAGTTTCCGCAGCCTGCAGAAAGTTCGCCTAAGCCTCCCCTATTAGATCTTTCTTTCTTGCTCTGTTTTATAGCATGGTTATAGGTGGCTCTGGCTTCCTGGACAGCCAGGACATCCCTTGGGTGTTGGTTTAATATTTTAATCAGTTTGCTCTGTGCCTTTGTGCATTGGCCATTAAACCAGCCTTTCGTGTCATTTCCAGACCGTTTTGGCATCACCGTCAATGAATGATTAATGAAATTTGCTACCTCAATATTGGTGTCCTGCGTCTCTGCATAATTTGTTTCTGGGACGAAACCTATCATAAATTGGTCCATATTCCTGGCTATTAGATTTTTTAGAAAGCTAGCGGTATCAACACCTTACCATTTTTATTTCAGCCTTGCAGACCTATGGGGGTAATGTTATCGATTTTCAATGAATCTGGGATTTTGAAACTATTAAGTTTTATTTGAGAGTCATTGGATTGTGATCACTTATACAGTTAAGGCCTCATTTACAAACTTTTGGCATAGGGCAGCGCCACAAGCCTTCCTGCTGTGCTGCCCTACATCAAAAGAAAGAGTCTGGAATGAGCCGTATCTATGAGAAATAGTGCATTCCGGTCCTCTTATCCAGCGCTGGGGCACAATTGTCTGCCATGCGCCAATGCAGGCACTCTTGCACCATGGTGCAAGGGTGTCTGCATTGAGGAAATTATTGTTTATGTGCAGGAAGGGACACCTTCCAGCACAAAAACAATCAATGGAGACAATTTCCTCCTATGTGTGCTGCTGAATGCAGCACACATAGAAAGAGATAAAAACAAGGAGAAATAAAGTTATTTTTCCTCGTTGTACCACCCCTATGCCTCCCCTGGGGAGGCATACGCTTAAGACGCATTCCCAGGTTTACAGAACATTGTAAATCTGGGAATGTGTCAAATGCCATGGGGGTTACGTGGGAACACCCACCATGACACCCATTGCACACCTCTCCATTGCAGTGTGAGGCAGCGCAGCGACTTTTATTGCTATCTGAGGCAAGAATGTAGTTGATATTACTGCTGTAACCTATCTCTATAAAAGTAGATAAATGAGGGTAATTACTATTACAGCAGTGTTCCACTGGTTTCAGGTTAAGTTTTATTTTCTAATCGCTAAGAGCTAAACCATAAGGACTGTTTAAAATGAGCCAAAGTATTCACACCAACATCACTATACCCACAAATTAGTTTGGACATAATAGGGCATTCTGTGATATTGAAATCGCCAGCCCAGATTATATAGGAATCCGTATCAATAAATCAGTCCAGGTCTATTTCTAATGTTTTGACCACATCTACCTTTGTTGGATCAAAAACATTATTGTAAAGATTTTTACCAGTTATGTCCAAATTGTTTCCTAGGGTAGTAAGGGGAAGTTGTGACGCTTTTCTTGATTCGTGGAGCTATACTTGTAGATACAAAAGTTACCAGGCCCCACTATAGCCTGCCGCTGTTGAAGGGGATTACAGGAGAATTAAAAGCAGCTAAGCCATCAAAGTCTATAGTGTTAGATGACCATGTTTCTTGTATGCATACAATGTTTGCGGTTTCAACATATTTTACTCAATCCTCTGTGTCCATTTTATTGGCAATGCCAGCAATGTTCCAGGTAGTAACAATTGTCCCACTAGTCTCTTTAACTGGAGCTTAACTGAAGGATTCCATGGTATTGCTACCTTCAACGTGCGGAGATTGGCTGGAGGAGGTGAATCGGTCAGAAAGTCAGTCCAGATAATCCAGGTGCAAAAGTGCAGTAAAACTAGTAGAAGTTGGCTCCTGATAGGAGAAAGGCAGGGGGGCGATTGGCTCTTGCCTCTGGGGCCTATAAATGAAGCCCAAAGGTAGCGCTTCAATTGGTGGGGGAGGCCACCCAGAGAAGTGGATCCTTGTCATAATATCCTTGGTGACTGCCTTAGCCTTGAAATTGATGACTATGCAGTCAATATTGCCTGGTTTCAGAGAGTGGCTCACCCATCCAACCCTCCGAACAAGATTTGTCTGCTTGTGCAAAAGCACTTGTCCCTCTATTCTGCCATGAATTCAATGTACTCCTTTATTCAGAAGCTGGTTGTGGTCTTCCCTCGCATCCTGCCTCAGGGGAGCGACACCTTTTAATACCATCACATATGGGGTGGCTTGTGGGGGTATTTGCAGAGATGGTAGCGTTGGAGAGCTTAGGGAGTGGTTGACCATGGGTATTGACGGGGTGGGAGTTCCTGTGTGTGGGCCTCAGGGCCATTAGAGTCATTTGATAGGCGTTGAGAACAGCTGTTATGAGCATTCTGACCTCCCATTACGGGGTAAGTTGACCCCTCAGAGGCATTATAAGCTGTTGCCCGGGGTGGGTGAGGTCCCCTTGGTAGCAGCTGATTTAATGCTTGTTTCCCCTTAGTGGGCTCCTCTCAATGGTATGCCCCCCTTGGAGGAGATGAGACCAGAGCATCCTTCTTGTCCATGTGTTGCAGGCACGCATATCTCTCCTCCTGGTCAACGATTTCAGTTTTAAGAAGGCTTCACCAATTTTGGTTAGATGTGCTATTATAGGGCTATGAAAGCATGCCTTTAGAGATCTCATCGACAAAAAGGGCATATGGTTCCCCACCAGGCTGCATGTTGTCCTTAACCCTAGTTTCTCCTGTGCTATACTCACCTAAGGGTAAACCCGGGCAAGGTCTATTAGGTTTTGCCCCTCCCTACGCTCTTCCTCTTCCCTCCTTGGGATTTTTTCTTGATCCTTTTGCCTGAGACTTGGCCTGGGATTGCATTCCTTTCCCCGGTCTCCTACAGCTGGTACCAAAGTGGTGTCTGGGTCTACAGGTATAGGCACAGAGGCTTGAAGCTCATCAGTTGCGCTAATAGTGAGCTCCACATCATCATTTGGTTTGGCTTGGACGCAGGCAGCGGGGGAAAATGACAATGATAACACGTCTCGGCCAGCTCAATTTATTTGTTGATCACACTTACTCCTCGCTGTAAAAAACTGTCCATGGTCGTACTGGTTGTGGGAGCCGGGGGATTTGCTTTGTGCTTTCCTATGTCAAAACTTTTGGTGTTGCATCGCTAATCAATAAAGAAAACTGATTACCTTAAAGTCAGGATGCTAGAGGAGTGGCCCAGCCCACAGCCTCTGCCAGCCGCTGACGGGCACAGACAGGCCCCTCGACACAGACTGCAGCATCCAGCACTGCGGGAAGGTTCGTGCACCCTATAAGCGCTTTGGGAGTGGGTGGCCCCGCCCCATTGTTAATGTGTTGCATGCACCTCCTGGGGCAAAGGATGGTGCACTGGTGGTCCCTTGTGGCAACTACGGGAGTGATCTAATGTCCCTTGACACAGACTGCAGCATCCCACGCTGCGGGAAGGCAGTGCGTGCTATAAGTACATTGGGTGTGGGCAGGCCCGCCCCCTCGTTGATGCATTGCAGGCGTCTCCTGGTGCAAAGGATTGTGGCACTGGTGGCCCCTTGTGGCAACTACTGGGGTGATCTTATGCTCCTCGACATAGACTGCAGCGTTCGCATAACGAACTGTGTTAAATGTCTGCACAGTCTATCTAGACCTGTATAAAGAGCACAGAGTGCTACCGCAGTGAATGGCAATAATTTTGGATGCAGTGTATAGACGGCTAAGACTGGCCAGATCGTTCCATCATTACTGAGGGGACCCAGTCTTACATTGTTTAATACATGTGGTAAAGCTCCTTTGAACAAATTTGTTTGTTCCTGAAATGTCAATGGTATTTCTTAATCCTCATAGGCTCTGTATTGCCTGGTATTGCAGCTCTGTATTGCCTGGTATTGCAGCTGCTGTGTATGTATCAAAAGTTTGTGTGTTGGCATCTGCTGCAGGAAAAGTGATCCATGAATAGAATACCTCTGTTTTGTACGCTTTGTGGGACTCTATCACGAAGGTAACATCTCCCCCTGTAGGAGGATGCCTTTGTCGTTGTAACATCTGTGTTACTGCATGTCTGCAATTGAGTGGAATAACCACTGGTGGTTGCGCCATATTTAATGAATGGAATTCAAAGAAGGTAAAAACTATAGTGGAGTGATCCTTTTAAAGGTTCAGGCTTGAACCACCTTCAGTCAAAAATAGGGTTTCCTTTTTTAGCTAAGGAGGATTATTCCCTAACACCATGGACGTCTCCGTATAGGGTGACTAGGGGATTTGGGCACACGTAAGAACTACTCAGGAGCCCACTAAATAAGTACCTGACCTAGAATGTTGGTGGTGCCATGTCATACGGTTCCTACAAATCAAGTAGGACTGTGTATCTGGACAACATAAACATCAGAATAAGAGGACTGAGACCAGAGTATGTTGGCCCAATTCCCAGTAAGCTCACAGTGCACCATCTGGACCCCTTACCTTACGGGGTACCAGATGGTATCTGCAACCTCAGAACATGACCTCTCTAATTCCCCAAGGAAATCATGGAAACAGATCTACCCTTTCTTTATTACTTAGGCATGCCTAAAGGGAGACACAAGAAATATACAAAGTAGCATTTCAAACATTTATTGAATCAATTGTATTCTTGTGTAAAAAACATGAGCTGCAATTATTAGCAAAAGAAAACAAAGCATTGGAACCAGTGCAAGAATGATGAAAAAGGTAAACAGTTCAACCATTATGGTTTTCACAGTGATTATATGAATATATGAGGATATCTCATACTTATACTCCTAACCAATGCTACCTATACTAGCGAGAGCATAGTGGGAGTACCCTCTGAAAATCCCTTAGGACAACCCAACCCTCCTCCCATACCTGTGTAAGATGTATCAGGAAGCCAGTCTGGTGTGGAACAGACCGTCGACCTTTGCAAGATAGAAATTAGAGTCAGCAGGACTGCATCTAATCCATAGAAGTGCTCCTCTGAGGAACATGGCTCAGAGGGGCTCAAAGGTCATGATAAAATGCTTGCAAAGAAATATGCTGCAAGTAGAATATTTTCAAAGCATGTTATCATGTATGTGCAAAGCATGTAAATAGTCACTGTCTAAAAAGATGTGAAGTTTAAACTTGTAGTTCAAAATGGAGGCTTCTGTGCACGAGCCCTGTTGAACAGCTGGAATAACATACCCCATACCTTGATAGTGTATGTCGGAACTAAGGCTCAATACATCCACAGATGCACCTCTGAGCATACAGCTATCTTCCTTCTTAGGATGGAGGTCATGTAAAGCGGGACTGCATCTTTCAGCAACGTTCCCGGATGACTCTGACAGAAGTGCACCTCTCTTCGACTTCGCATGGTCATGGTTTAAATAAGAAAACAGCGAGCTAATTGAACTGTGTCAACGGTGCAGGACAGCGTTTTAATTAGACTGAAGCAGAAGGGTCATCTCTTTGTGGGCACAGAAAATAAAACAATGCCTCATGTTCTGATTTTGTGCAACTCTGGAATTAACTGTGTAGACTATAGGGCGCCAATGCCTATCAAGTACAAAGTTCCATGAGAAAATGAGGCTAAGTTAAAACGAGAACTAAAATGGAAGCTAAATGCAAGCCACATAGCAGCACCTCCTGCCCGTCTGCAGCACCTGTGTGGCCTTGTGTGGTGGCCTACAGTACCCTGGTTGTCCTCTGTGTGCCCCTCTGCCACCTAGCATCCCATCCCTGTTCTCCCCTGCCTGCCCTGCAGCCCCTCTGTGAGCCTACGAGCTTCGAATCTGTAGCCCTCTGTGTTCTCCATCCCCTGCTGGCCTTGTGTGCCCCTCCTCTCCCATTTATATCCCTCTGGGCTCGTCTTGCTTCTCTAAGCATCAGTAGCCCCCAGCTCTTTATGCCTCCCTCCCCTGCTGCACGGGTATGTTCCCATAATGCTTCTAATGCGCCCTAGCCCTTTCCGCTGAAGGGTTATATTAAACTCCCTCTTCCTCTAGGTTTTTTTTAAACAATGTCTTAAACTTTGGGGAGATTTATTTTTAAAACAAAATATGCCTAGGGATCAATGGGGTGTATCGTAAATGTCTCTCAAACTCTGCTCATTTTTTTTATCAGAATCTTTCCAAGTGTTTGTGAATATCAAAAAAAAATTCGAAGCCATTGAAGGGAAGGGATTTAATATAAACTCCTAGGGAGGGGGTCTTTAAAGTCAGAGGAGCTAGTCAGCTTACACCCACTCCCCACCCTTTTCTCAACAATGAACGGGACACAGGATCGCTCTTCTGACCCGCTCTACATGACACTCAGCATTTTACAGGACAGTGATATCTGCTAGTCCCTCTCCTGAGGCCACAGTTATGTTATGTTGTGTTATGTTATGTTATGTTACGTTATGTTATGTTATGTTAGGTGTTCTTTTGAAGCACTCAAGTACCAAAAAAGATTTCTGGGCGCTAGCTGAAGTAGCAGAAACGGTGAGAAACATGTGAAGGGTATTTAGCAAGAAGAGAAAAGCCATGTATGTCTTCAGTGATTTTATAAAGGCCAGAAGGTGCCCTTCCTTCATGCCAGCAGAACCCCAAGTAACAGGTGTATGTAGAGACAGGTTGCAAATGGTGCAAATTGCACACTAATGATAGAGCGAAATGTTCTTGTGAATTGTAGGGGTGCATCATAATCACTGATAGGCCGCACCCACATATATGCAGACATATATTCGTTATATTCAGTTATATACTCATGCATGTTTAGTAAAGAATGAATAGTTCGTTGAGACAAAGTGAACTCAGCAGCATAATGGTGTTAGGATAACGATGTAATGTAATGCTTATTGAATTGTGTGAACATAATGCATAGAGGAATTAGTTCATGTGTGTAATGTAATTGCAGTAGTTTAAACGTGCACCATATTAAAGTTGCACATGTAATTCATTGTTTGCATATGAATCGTAATGAAAATGCTTATAGGGAAACGTAAGACGAGTGTTTAAAAGTCATATGTAAGGGCCTGACTACATATATGCTTAGGGAAGGCCTGGTTTATTTTATGTTAGCTTAGGTTGTAGGCCGAGAAAAGTTTCTCTTGGTAAGGCTCTCTGGGCACAAGCAGTAGATTTAATTTGCACAGTAGAAGGTTTCTGTTGAACGTATCTCTTGTTGCAGGTGCAAGGACACATGTCTCGTTAGTAAAGACTAACTCTTTGTTTTCAAAAGTTAGAGAGATGGGAGGCATGGTACGGGAGTGAAATGGAATTTAGGGATGATACTTTCGGCGGAGAAGGTGCCTGGGACTCAAGGCCATCGCAACCGTCCAGGATGAAGTAACCGTTTCGATGGAAAAGCACAAGAAAAAGACCTGGCCAAGGAGGCGTGACAAAGGCGTGTACAATTGTATTGTGGTTTTGGATTAGGGATAGTGCCCTGAGGGAGGAGGCCAGAGAAGAGGTAGGGGAGACCTGAGAGAAGGACAGAGCTGAGCCTTGGTATTATGTGATTGCACTTCTGAGGAAGTCTTCACAGCTGACACCTTTTATTCACTCTTGCCTTTGAAAATCGTTATGCAGGGATGTCACTTAGCGTTAGTGTAGGGACAGCAATTGATGTAAAGCTTGTTTAGTCCAATGAAGAGCAACTTAGAATTTGGAGCAATCATAGTCTGGTTGATCCTTCTAGAACTTTCTATTCTCTTTATCTTGAGTCGGATGAGATTCCTGCGTAGGTTATTATTTGTATTAGTGCCCATCTATTTCTTTAACCTCGTGTTGAGGTGCTTGCACGTTCAGTTATTTTTGGCGATAATAAATTCTTAAACTTGAATTCAGAGTCAGTGGTCCTTTCAGTCAAATGAATGCTGTTATATAATCAGATGAGATTCTCTCCTTTACACTATTCAACAGGTAAAAAGATCTTGGCGACCAGAAGGTTCTTATAGATAATTAGATAAGAATCGGCGTTATCAGTTGGTAGCAGAGTAGGATGGTTATCTTTGATGGTAAGGGGAGATCTAGAGCAAGATAGGAGATTAAGTTGCCCCATAGAGCCCGAGTGATGCAGATCCAGAGGACCGCGGGAGAAGGATGTCGGAGGTCGTGGAAAACTGACGGAGAGTGACGGTGCGGCGGAAGTAGCAGTTCGTAGTAGAGTGAGTATGAAAAGAGTGATGTTTGGTAGATTGCGGTGTTTTATTGTTGTGTGATGTCTTGCGGAGTTGGAAAGAGAGTTGTGTGATTGAGGAACGGACCGTGAGCGCGCGCGGGACCGGGAGATTTATTGTGGTGTAGAATACACCCAGAGTGAGAACGTTGACCAGAGGTTGTGGGGTCACGAGACGTCATTGACAGACCCACTGAAGATAGGGAACACATGAGTGAGTGTGTGAATAACCAACGCAGGTCGTAGGTTATTGTGTGCAGAACATCGAGTGGTTGAATCCTATCGAGTGTGTTAAAGGCGATTGTCCGGTCGTTTCGCGGACAGACGATTGCCAGATTGAGGTCAACAAGCTCAAGAGGCTGATCGGTCATTGGTAAGACTGACGGTCAGAGAGGTAATTGTTCGGTAGGACGGACATTATTTCAGAGTATGATTGGGACAGGTGCGAGCGAGAACGAGTGAATTAGAAAGGAGGGGAACTGCTGCGAGCGGAGGAAAAGTGACGTCAGACAAGTGCCGCGCTGCGATAGGCCGGTTGGTGTGAGCCGCGCTGGTATTGGTGGATTGAAATCAGGAAGTAAAAGCGGACATTTTGAGTGCAAACAAAAAGTTGATTCATCATGAAATGTTTTAAAGCTTTACGGGAACTTTGTAGAGGTGATAGACATGTGGTTGTTCGGGAGGGAGAGAAGCTCCTCCGAGGATACACTCAGCACATTATATGGCAAAGAATGTAGGATTGCATACTATAATTTGGCTTGAGAATTGGCATAAAATGACAGAAGCAGAAGGAGAATTGTCGTTCCTCGATATGGTACTTTCAGGATGTAGGTATTGTACCAGCTAAAAGTGTAATGGCCTCATTACGACCACTACCTAGACCGACACAGTTTGAGGCATTGCATGCGTGGATTAGAGCAGCACACGAAAGGAATAGAGACATGGGTCAGGAAAGGGTGAAGAAATCGATCAGGGCATTTCAAGATGCAAAGTGGGATGCACTGGAGAAACGGTGGAGGGTGGCAACGGTTGAAGTGGATAAGTTGTACCCATTGTTAGTACAAAATGGGAAAATAATAAGAATCGATGAGGACGACAGTGATCTAGATGACAGCTTGTTGGATAGGTTGTTGGCAGAGAGGCCACCACCATTTAATCCAGATTCAGAAGAAGGAAAGACGACCCCAGCAGTAGCAATAGTTGATGAGAGCCAGAATCAGACTAGCATGAGAGTGGTGGGAAGGATTTCCACAGGAACGGAGGGGGCAACGGCGTCTATGATAACACAGCCTCCTGTGGGGAACACAAGATTACCGGACTCTTTGACAGTACCGGTTACCATAGGCCCTATAGTACCGGTATATGACCCAGACCGAGTGAGAGAAGGGGGCTCCGTACCGACGGGAAGGGAGGAAGGAAACAGTGAGAGTGGGAATGGGTTTGGAGTAAGAGTGGTTCATTTCCCAAGACCAATGGAGACAAGTACGCCGTTACCGGCTACTGCGAACTCTTCCTTTAGGAGAGAAGAGGAGAGACCAGAAAGACCGAGGTCTTTGTGGGAATCTAAGTCAGCTTTGAGGGAGTGGACACCAACAGTAAAGAATCAAGAGGATAGGATGCAAGGAGATAGGGCACAGAACGTCTCGGGAAGACAGACCAAGTTCCAGGGATATGAGGGAAGGGAATAGGTCACAAGGACAGAATAGTGACTGTGATGAGCGGGATGGCTCGGGTTGTCGAGATGTACTGAGGAGTGCAGTACAGGCAAGGTTGCTAGATGTGGTGAGGCTGAAAGCAGAGGTAGACGAAATGATCAGTGGGGTCTGCCTTTGGAAAGGATAGAAATTTATGGATCAGACGAACTGCTGTTTGTAGCAAAAGATGTGACTCGAAAAGCTAGAATGGCACATGATAGATTGAAGGAATTGGCCAAAAGATATGAGGTGGACCTGAATAAAACTAAAGCGTTGCAGGGACCACATAGATTGCATTACAGTGATCAGGAGCTGGAGGAGAAAAGAATCACAGGATTAAAAACACACACAAGAGACCTGATTATAGGAATGAGAATATGGATTTTGTTGGACAAATGGGAAGAAAGGTGGTCCAAGAAGAAACCAGTAAAGAGAGCAGAAGGGAAACGCCGCCGCCAGGAGGGGGGGCGACGGGTGTTGGAAATTTTCCTTTACGGGAAGTACAGAATGGAGGGTACGTGCATGTGCCGTGGAATAGAGGTGATTTGGCTGCATTTACAAATGATTTTCCTCGGCTGAGGGAGAAACCAGTAGAGTGGTACAAGCAGGTTGAGCGGTTCGTTAAAATTTCAAAAGTATTGTGGATTGATTTGAACACCTTGTTTGACATAGTGGTACCGGGAGATTTGTGGACAGCTTGTAAAGTCGCTATTGAGTGGCCGACTTCGGAACCGGATAGAGAGGCGGTTACAAATGGTCCATCACCCCTAGTTATGAAAAAGTATGAGCAGGTGATCACATGGCTAAAACTGAAGATTTCACCCCAAGATATAGATTGGGTTAAGATAGATCGGACCGTACAGGAACCCAAAGAAACGGTGCATGAATATTACGAAAGACTTCTACAAGTTTTTAAACAGTATAGTGGGTTAGATATTTTGGACCCCAAGGATATGGGACAGTTTGTCTCAAAGTTTGTAATGGGTCTGAGGATGGAAATCAGCCTCATGATACAGCATCATTTGATCTGCTGGCAGAACAAGCCGTTAGATGAAATTTTGAGGTATGCGAGATACTGTAGTGATGAGGTGGACTCAAAACATCGGAAGTTAAAAGATAAATTGATGCTTGTCCAGATGCAGACAGCACAGGGTCAGCCTAGTGGAGGGACCTTAGGAAGAAAGCAAGGAAATTTCAGGGGAACCAGAATGGGCAAGGACAGGGAAGGGGAAAACCAGTAGACCCCAAGACAGGAGTGGACATAGCCACACTGAAGAAGACCACGGCGTGTCATCTTTGTCGCCAGGTCGGACATTGGAAACGCGAGTGTCCTTTGAACCCAGCTAACCAGTTGCAGGAAGAGGAAGAGGGGGCTCAGGCACCCGCGCCAGAGGTAGTTAATACAGTAACGAGGCCTAGGACGATGAAAGGTGGGGTATACAGCTCTCACGCCCAGGTTCCCCAGGCTCCAAGGATTACACAAGGAATACGAACGTACCAACAGATGCCCCTGTTCGAAGACTATGACGAGAGTAGCTTAGACCCTTTATCCTGACGGTGCCTGAGGGGGGAGGAAGACTGCACGCTTGGAGCGGTCTTGGAGGTAGACCAGAGAGGACCTTTTGTGGAGGCAGATATTGAGGGTCATCCTGCCACACTTTTGGTTGATACTGGAGCTACCCGGTCTACTGTAAGATCAGCAGTAGTCCCTAACCTACCCCTCTCGGGACAATCAATCCAGGTCGTTGGAGTAGCGAACAAGAGAATAAGCAGCCCATTGACAGAACCGATCTTAGTAAGGATAGGTTCTTTCCAAACTAGACATCAGTTTGTAGTGTGTGATACGAGTCCAGTTTGCCTTTTGGGAAGAGATCTGTTGTGCAAATTGAACTGCACGATTTATTGTACGCCTCAGGGAGTGGAGGTCCAGACGAGAGATGACGATGCTGACTTTAAGGTTGCAAATCAGCATTTATGTATAGATCTGTACCCAATGGTGACAGTGGAAGAACTTCCACCTGATCTGAGAGACGCAGTGTCGTCTGTGGTGTGGGATTTCGCAGGCGACGAAATAGGTCTAATCAGAGGGGTTGAACCAGTGCGGATTGAGGTGAAACAAAACGTTGATTTCCCCAGAACACCTCAATACAACTTGTCGCCTGAAACGATTGCAGGGATAAAACCTGTGATCGAGACTTTCATTGAGAAAGGCATTCTAAAAGAGATCCGAGGTAGCCCCTGTAATTCACCTATTATGGGACTACAGAAACCGAGCGGGAAATACAGGATTGTGCAAGACCTGCGAAAGGTCAACACGATAGTTATCCCTTGTTGTCCAGTGGTACCGAATCCTTCAGTAATACTGTTCCAGATCCCATGCGAAGCCGAGTGGTTTACGGTCATCGATTTGTGTCAAGCTTTCTTTTCGATACCGCTCCACGAGGAAAGCCAATTTCTTTTGCGTTCAGGCTGGAAAATCGCGTGTTAACATGGTGTCGTATCCCTCAAGGGTATACGGAAAGTCCATCGATCTTTAACCAGATCCTGAAGAAGAACCTTGAAAGTCTTGTGTTACCGCAGAACTCAGTTCTCGTGCAATACATAGATGACTTGCTCATTGCCTCAGAAACAGAAGATGCTTGCAGAATTGACACGATAGCTCTGTTGAACCACTTAGCAGAGAATGGACATAAGGTGTCCCCGAACAAGCTGCAGTACTGTTTAAATGAGGTACAGTACTTGGGACACAGATTAGAAAAGGCAAGAGGAAGGTGTCACCAGACCGAATTGAGGCAATAATGAGTATGTCAGTACCCACTACACAGAGAGAAGTTAGGATGTTCCTGGGAATGGTTGGCTATTGTCGACAGTGGATTCCTAGTTTCTCCTTGAGAGCAAAGCCTTTGCAGAGGCTTACACACAAGGATGTGAGTGATCCGGTACCATGGGACGAGGAGTGTTTGATATCATTCCTGAAACTGAGAGAGGAATTGTGCAGTGCTCCGGCACTGGGAATGCCAGATTACAACAAGGCCTTTACATTGTTCTGTTATGAGAGGGAAGGATGTGCATTAGCAGTGTTAGCTCAGAACCATGGAGGTGTCCGTAGACCAGTTGCCTATTTTTCAGCTACTTTAGATCCAGTAGCTTCTGCGTTGCCCGGATGTCTAAGATCCATTGCTGCAACAGGTGTCAGCATTGAAAGATGTGAAAGCATTGTAATGGGACATCCATTGACTGTACATGTGCCACATTTGGTTGAGTTATTGATGACCAGGACCAAGACCCAGCACCTAACGAACAATAGGTTAACGAGGTACGAGCAAGTCATACTTGCCGCAGAGAATGTGACTCTGAAAAGGTGCTCTGTCTTGAACCCTGCGACATTAATGCCTACACCGAACGCAGATGATGAAGATTGTGCGGACCATGATTGTCTCGATGTGACCGAGCTTTGCACCAAACCGAGACCCGACATTGTCGATGAACCATTGGCTGACCCAGATGAAATTTTCTTTGTCGATGGTTCATGCTTAAGAGACAGTGTGGGGCAATTGAGAGCAGCGTTTGCTGTATGTACCATTTCAGGAGTGGTCGAGGCTGCTTGCCTAGAAGGAGTACGCTCCGCGCAGGTAGCTGAGATCATTGCCTTGACCCGTGCCTGTTTGGCCGCTGATCAAATTCGAATAACAATTTACACAGACAGCCAATATGGGTTTGGCGTGGTGCACGACTTCGGGCAGTTATGGTCTCAGAGGGGATTTTTGACATCATCTGGCTCACCCATTAGGAATGGAGAATATGTAAGACAATTGTTGGATGCATTACAGCATCCAAAGGAAGTGCTGTTGTAAAGTGCTCAGCCGATGGGAAAGGGGAGGACTTTGTGTCATTGGGAAACAATTATGCGGACGAAGTCGCCCGTTTCTGTGCAGAACAAGGATGCATATTCACAGAAAGAGAGATAGGGGAGAGCCAAGAAGGAACCGAGCTCAGCATAATGTTGACCATGGCAGACACTTGGGAAGAGCTTAGCGATTGCAGGATGAAGTTTCAAACCAGGAGAGAGAGGGATGGATCAAAGCTGGGTGTGAGAAAGGAGATGTGGATGTGTGGGTATCCAACGATGGGAGAGCCGTGTTGCCTGAAGAATTGTTGAGTCCGATGGCAAGACTGATACATGGACAGGCACACCTTGGTAGAGACGCAATGATGAGAGTGTTTAGACAGACGTGGTATAACCCACGGTTCCGAGCAATGGCTGAGACGGTATGTCAGAGGTGTGTTACGTGTCAGCAGATGAACGCTGGAAAGAAAACTGTAGTTACATTGAGTCACATTGGGAGGTCAGGTGGGCCTTTCAACAGAATACAGCTCGACTTTGTGGAAATGCCTAAGTGCAATGGATTGAGGTACATTTTAGTGCTAGTATGTGTATTCTCACGGTGGGTGGAGGCGTACCCCACACGCAGGTGTGACACTCTCACAGTGGCTAAATTACTCTTGAGGAGCTCATCCCTAGATTCGGGATCCCGACCTCTTTGGAATCAGATAGAGGAGGGCACTTCCATAGTGAAATCATGAAGTTGCTTTGCGCTGCATTGAACATTGACCAGAGACTCCACTGTAGTTACAGACCAGAGGCTTCTGGGATGGTGGAACAAGTTAATGGAACTTTAAAAGCCCAGATGGCAAAAATGTGTTCTTCGACATCCCTGAAATGGCCCGACGCCTTGCCACTCGTGCTAATGAGCATGCGAAGTGTCCCTGACAGAAAGACCGGGTTGTCCCCCCATGAGATATTAATGGGGAGGGCAATGAGATTGCCAGCAGTACCAGCTACAGCCTTGATAAGCATCACTGATGATTTGATTCTCGATTATTGTAAAGGACTCTCTGATGTGGTCCGTTCTGTATCCCAGCAGGTGCAAGCAGCAGTGGTCCCAGCCTCGAGTGATCTGTGCCACGACTTGTGTCCCGGTGACTGGGTGCTCGTCCGGAAGCACGTGAGGAAGAGTTGCTTGGATGCCCGCTGGCGTGGCCCGTATCAGGTGATACTTATCACGAACACAGCAGTGAAGTGTGGAGGATTGCCGAACTGGGTGCATGCCTCCCATACCCGCAGAGTTCCAGCACCCTTGGAAGAAACAGCTCCTCTCGTAAATGAAAATCCAGCTGATGTGGCAGGGCCAAGTGGGAGGACAAGTCAAGCTGTAAGGATCGCTGACACAGAAGGTGGTGCACTAGAGCAAGCTGAAGGGGGTTTCCACAGTTCGAACCCTGACTCAGACACCGAAGACAGAAACGGTGCAGTGGGCGGAGAAGAGTCAGATTCAGCCGAAAAAGGAAGTAGTGCTCTGGGTACAGAAGGGGAAGGCAGACGCACGAACAGAAGTGCAGAAAGTTGGCCCGAAAGACAGAGGCGACTGAACCTGAGGTTAGCACCTGAGAGAGACCTTGCTCCAGTGTCTGAAATATCTGAAACGGAAGCAAGTGACGAAGACCAAGCACAAGACAGTCGGCGAAGGTCGAAGAGAACAAGAGTGCCTTGTCGCAGATACTCTACCCCTGAGTGGACTTACACTGTGTTTGATGCAGGGGGTGGTGAGTACGGGAAGACTGAGGTCAGTGCAAGTGGTCAGTCGGAGCCCGAATGTGGTGGTGAAGGTGGTGCTGCAGTTGCCAGGGCTCGAGATAGAAGGAACACTGACTCTCACGGTTCCGAATCCCCCGCTTCTGAGTGAAGTCCGAAACTTGGTTTTGCATCGACTCGAATTCCCGCCTTTTGGAGTTGAGCCGTTTTCACATGAAGTGCTGATTTTGCGTCTTGAACTTTTGTATCACGTTCTGGTATTGCTCAATGAGGATCTTATTGTGGATCAACTATAAACTGTAAATAAACGTCTAAAGAAGAAGATAACCTAGGTCCGAGTGGAAGAAGAATAAACTTAGGGACTTTCCACAGAAGAGGAACGAAAACTAGGGAAGTCTTTTTCTGGACTGTGTAAATAAGATTCTGAACGAAAGGGAAAATCCGGAGATTTCATGGTTGCTCGAGCTGGTTAAGCAAGTCACAATTAAAGGACAGAGACTTTTACAGGGTTCTTTGCTATAACCAAGACTTTTTGAGAACTTTCGAAACCATGGAGCCGGGAGATCCCAATCGTAGATCTAAATGGATTGTAGGCATCCTTATAAGTAGTGTAATAGTTTCTATAATCATAGTAGTTATAGTTTCATATACTGGTTCGCACGAGCAAGAAGTAGAGGGTGACAGGGACACCTACACCTATTACACCTAGCGAGAAGGGGGTAGACAGGGCAGCTGACAGAGCTTTGCTATTAGAAGAAAGTCGTAGATTACATGTAGATTTATCTAAAGGTGATTTTAAGTTGAATGCATATGCTAAGTTGTTGTATGAGTATGTTGATGTGATGGATGCGAAAGATTGTTATGTGTGTATGCAGTTGCCTACTTCAGTGGACGAGGGTATTAGGTATCACCATCTTCCACTGACTTATGGTATTTCATGTAGTCTTTTGCTTAGTTTATTTTATGAGAGAGATCAGTTCGAGTATTTCTTTTCCAATTTCGACGCAGTGCTTCCTGAAGTCCCAGCTTACAAGCATTTGAATAAATATGACTATTATAAGACGGAAGATAGACTCAGGAAGTACTTCATACCGAGTTTGGAATTGGACACAGCCTTTGCACACAGACACAATCTGACTTGTTTGATGTCAGATGTAGAGAGAAAGTTTGTAGATCAGGTTGAGGATAGGTATAGAAAGCTGACTCACTCCCGAGACTTGGGGCATCACAGGACTGATTGGACAGAGGAAGAAAAGTTGCATAAGACCAGGGAAGCTATGGTCCTATAGCGTTAGATAAGGAGCAGAGGGGTAAGTTGTGTATAAGGCGTTATCAGACTTACTACGAGAAGGTAGCAGTGGGACAAAGTACTTGTGATCACGTTTTCACCATGGCAGATGTGGCAAAAGATTTTCTCCAAGGTCCTGTACAAGTGATACCAACGGTGTATTACGTATGTGGGAAGAATGCTTATGTGAGGTTGCCTGCAAATTGGTATGGAACATGTTATTTGGCAATAATATTTCCAAAGATTTACCATACAGAAGATTTAGATCTTCTAGAAGGTGGGGAGCATTCAAGGGCGAGAAGAGCTGCAAGTGCAGGAATTGTAGTGGGAGATATCTTTGGAGCTATGATACCCAGTCTGGGAGTAGTCTTGAATGATGTGAAAATTCGGAGGTTAGCGACAGTGGTGGATGAATTTTCAATGAACACAGCAAAGTCGTTGGTGTTGGTGGAAGGAGAGATGTTGTCGATAAGGGGAATGGTTTTGCAGAATCGCCTTGCTTTGGATGTCCTATTGGCAAAAGAGGGCGGAGTCTGTAAAATGTTGAAGGTTCAAGAGTGCTGCACTTATATACCAGACCGTAGCAAGGATCTGGAGAAATATATAAGTAATATCACTACGATCCACACAAAGATAGCGGATTTGACCGAAGAAGGGGCCTGGGAAAAGGTCGGAAAGGATTTTGGTCAAGTGGGAGGTTGGTTTGCGAACCTAGGAAAGGGATTCCTTGGATACTTTCTGAGACCCCTCCTTATCTTGGTGGGTTGTGTGGTTGGCTTGTGGATTGTGATCAAGGCCTACAAGTGGTATCGAGCAGGCCGAGTCAAAGAGAGCGTTGAGGGAAAATGACATGAGATTGGCAAGACTGCAGGACAGTCAGTATCAAAGGCTCAAGAGCATGGAGAAATTTAGATCAGGGAAGATGGCAAAAAGTTCTGTTTAGGTCGGTTCCTTCTCTGAGGGAGTAGAATGAGATGTGATGACAGGAGTCATCAAAGGGGGAACTGATAGAGCGAAATGTTCTTGTGAATTGTAGGGGTGCATCATAATCACTGATAGGCCGCACCCACATATATGCAGACATATATTCGTTATATTCAGTTATATACTCATGCATGTTTAGTAAAGAATGAATAGTTCGTTGAGACAAAGTGAACTCAGCAGCATAATGGTGTTAGGATAACGATGTAATGTAATGCTTATTGAATTGTGTGAACATAATGCATAGAGGAATTAGTTTGTGTGTGTAATGTAATTGCAGTAGTTTAAACGTGCACCATATTAAAGTTGCACATGTAATTCATTGTTTGCATATGAATCGTAATGAAAATGCTTATAGGGAAACGTAAGACGAGTGTTTAAAAGTCATATGTAAGGGCCTGACTACATATATGGTTAGGGAAGGCCTGGTTTATTTTATGTTAGCTTAGGTTGTAGGCCGAGAAAAGTTTCTCTTGGTAAGGCTCTCTGGGCACAAACGGTAGATTTAATTTGCACAGTAGAAGGTTTCTGTTGAACGTATCTCTTGTTGCAGGTGCAAGGACACATGTCTCGTTAGTAAAGACTAACTCTTTGTTTTAAAAAGTTAGAGAGATGGGAGGCATGGTACGGGGAGTGAAATGGAATTTAGGGATGATACTTTCGGCGGAGAAGGTGCCTGGGACTCAAGGCCATCGCAACCGTCCAGGATGAAGTAACCGTTTCGATGGAAAAGCACAAGAAAGAAGACCTGGCCAAGGAGGCGTGACAAAGGCGTGTACAATTGTATTGTGGTTTTGGATTAGGGATAGTGCCCTGAGGGAGGAGGCCAGAGAAGAGGTAGGGGAGACCTGAGAGAAGGACAGAGCTGAGCCTTGGTATTATGTGATTGCACTTCTGAGGAAGTCTTCACAGCTGACACCTTTTATTCACTCTTGCCTTTGAAAATCGTTATGCAGGGATGTCACTTAGCGTTAGTGTAGGGACAGCAATTGATGTAAAGCTTGTTTAGTCCAATGAAGAGCAACTTAGAATTTGGAGCAATCATAGTCTGGTTGATCCTTCTAGAACTTTCTATTCTCTTTATCTTGAGTCGGATGAGATTCCTGCGTAGGTTATTATTTGTATTAGTGCCCATCTATTTCTTTAACCTCGTGTTGAGGTGCTTGCACGTTCAGTTATTTTTGGCGATAATAAATTCTTAAACTTGAATTCAGAGTCAGTGGTCCTTTCAGTCAAATGAATGCTGTTATATAATCAGATGAGATTCTCTCCTTTACACTATTCAACAGGTAAAAAGATCTTGGCGACCAGAAGGTTCTTATAGATAATTAGATAAGAATCGGCGTTATCACTAACGTTTTGTGATCTGACTGGCATTTTGCGATGCAACCCAAGTACTAATAGATATTACAAAATGGACATTCGTAGTGGGTTTTAGAACAACCTGACTATTGTTAATCAGGCCTGAAACTATTTGTGACCTCTTGAGACAGAGTGATGGAGCTCTACAAGGCACTCATACCTCCATCCCAGCATTTGAATTCCTTGAGGGATTTTATTTTTTAAACTACCCATGTTCCTTAAAGGAAGAGGTGCTGATAAAAAAAAATAATAATAATTTGGGAAGACATGTAGGAGAGCAAGCAGTGGTCCACTTCTTGACTACTGCATGTCTCCGAGGCTGCCTGTCACAATTTCTAAAGGGGAAGTGGTCCAATGGCGACAGCTTCCCTATTGGGAATGAGTTACCATCTCCTTTAAGGTGTTGGTAACTTTTCAATTGTTTACAACCAAAATTGAAGTCACAAACCATTGATATATATCACTGCGAATCGCAACTAGGAGGAGATGCCCATTTCATACCCCTCCTCATTATGATTCGAAATGAGCTGCAAAACCCCCATTCTGAAAGGCTTTTCCAAATCGTAAAAGAGCTTAAGTATATTGTAAAAAGCACTCATTTTGCTGTTGCAAGCCCTGTAATTTTGTGATTTTCAGAGTTTGCAACTTCAATATAATTTTATACATCTGGCCTCATGTTTCCTAACTGAACTGTATTTTAGTGAAATAAGTGCATTCTAGCATCTGTTGCATTCATTTGCTTCAGTTGAACCAATTTGGCTAAAGTACCATGTAACAATATTAAAATGGAAATTATAGTTCTGGAAAGATGGTTCCTTTCAACACGGAGCGATCTGGCAACCCTACTGGGCATAAGAGGGGCCATAAGCAATGTGCAGTATGAAACCTTTTCCTGGATCTGAAATGAGAGTTCTAGTTAGAAATGGACTGGACGCTGTCACAAAAAGTCTATGAAAGCCTCAGGGAGAGGGGGTGACCTTGGAACAGGGGCCAGGTGAGGAGGGGCCTTTTGGCCAAACCTAGTGTAATTCTATGATGGTTAGTTACCCAATATGGACAAGTTCAAAGTCCTGCTGAACAAGACCAAGTCACCGGTGCACCTTGAACGCACTTTCCCACCAAAGGGAGTCAAAGTTCCAGCGTTGAAATATGTGACAAAGTTGTCCAGTCTGCACTGCTTTTAATATAAAAAAGAAGGGAAATTCCTCGAAATGATCAGGAGGTGGGAAAGTACAAGAGCGAATTAAGACGCACTGTAACAGCACAGAGAATTCCAAGGAATTGGAACATGCACATATAAATTTTCAATCAACTTTGTGCTAGAAAAAAGTATATTTTTGTCTTAATCTTCCTGTCTAGGTATTCAAATCTGAAAGGAGTTTGGACTGGATGCACTACTCCAGTCTATATTGTATCCATTTTGACCAGGACTGGGACTGTTAAATATTTGGAAACCTTGACTATGCATATGTGTTGAAGCGTTTCACCTCTGTCATTGTTATTGTTTTTGCAATGAAGCTTGAGGCAGTTTCCTGGTCACCCATTATCTTATGTTGTTGATTGTATGTGTCTCCACCTCCATGAAGATCAAATTACACATGCAATCTTTGCATAGAACTGTATCCTGCATCTAGCATTGCATTTGGTGTGCGAGTTATGGTTTGTCTGACTTTTGTGCCAGTTGTGGTGCACAGCTAAGGATAAATGGTGAATTTCAGTGGTTTTTCATTTTTAGTTTGTAACCACAACTGTACTTTTAGGCAGGATTTTGTGTGTATATATAAAAGTCATACAGAAACGTGCTGCTGGGAAGCAAAAACATGAAAAGTAAAAAGAAAAGACATACTCCAGTCAATTATTAACATCTATTCATGCCTGCATATCAAATCATCAATCAAAAAGACACTGGGCCTGATTACAAGCGCGGCGGTCTTCCGATTGCCGCACTTGCGGTGGCGCAGCAGTGGTGGTCCATCGTCTGCCGTATTATGACTTTTACTGTCGTACCGGCGATAGACCGCCGCCTGTGCCAGGGAACTAGTGGAGGGGCAATGCAATATGCTGAGCGGGACTGGTGCAGTCCCGCCGAGCATATTACATGTTTATTGACAACCAGCCTGTTCATGGCGATGAGCCCGCCTTGAAAAGGCTGGCTTTGGGGAAACAAAGCCATAATGGGGATGCATTCAGAGGGGCACAACATGTGCCCCTATCTGCTTGCACCCCCAGTTCCAGCACGGCATGGACTTCCCAGTCCATGCCGTGCTGAAACATTTTTGCCGTTCCCATTGCGGTGCCCTTTTTCAGGGCACCACAGTGGGAAAAGCAAAAAGACCATCCGCCTGCATGAGTTGGACTCGTAATCAGGCGGGCGGTCTTTGCGTGGCTTAGGGAAAGCCGTGCCAGCGGAGAGCCGGGGCAACTGCGCACAAGTCGTAACCAGACCCACTGTTCGTAGGTAAAGGCTCCTCTCCAATGTTTTTGCTGCTTTCAGCATCTTCATTAAGAAACATTTAGTAGCCAAATTAACAAACGTCCATGGTGCATAAAAATCACAGTGTACAGGCTTCAGGGAATATATTTATTTATACGATGACCTAGCACGTTACCTTTCTTTTAGCATCTTTGCCAAGTCATTATGGTAGTTGCTGTCACCTTTCATTTTCCAAAGAGGAAAATGCCAGTTCATGTGTCAAGATTTTTTATACAATAAGCCGGCTAGTGCGGAGTTCCTTCAGAGAATAGTGGTAGTGCTAGAACATTCCATTCACATTAGCCCAAAACAAACTCAAAATTAGGAAGCTCTCAGACATGTTCTAGACGGCATAACATTGGTACTTCCACTGAGTTTTTTGAAGACACAAAGGGCCCGATTCACAAAGGTAAAATGAGACGAAAGTCTAACTTTACGACTTTCTAATCCAGCGCAAACCCCTAAATTCTGAAACCAGGGATCAAGAGAAATCTCATCACACATAAATTACTTCACCAAACAACGGGGCCCATCATACATTTCCCATAAATGGTCCCTGAGAACAGGCGCTGGATTTTGGGGGGTTTATTTGTCAGTTTTATTAATACAGCGCTACACTTTACATTATTAACACTTATTTATATTTATATCTATTTGTAATTTCAACTTTCTTCTTCCTTTGGTCGATGAACCATTAGTTGAAGAGTTGATGGTCATCTGTCTTTGTCTCATCTGTTCCTCCTCGCTCTCGCCTTCCTCCGCTTTACTACTGACCTTCACGCTCACCCTCTCTCTTCCTCCGATACCTCTCGCCGTCTCCTGCTCCTCCGCGTCTTTTGTGCAGCCCTCTTCCACCTTCGTCATGATCTCCTCCCCACTCGCCTGAGTCACTGCTAGACCGCTGCCGGCTTCCGCTCCGCATTGAGGTGTCGCAACCTTTCTCCACTTCCGGTCTGCCTCAGCGTCGTCCTCCTTACATACCCATACATCATCATCTTCTCGCCTTCTACATCCTGCTTTTTCCCATTCTTGTCTTTCCTCATCACTTGCCCCTTCCTGCAGTTGTCTTACTTCATCCCAAGTTTCAATTGTGTTAGTAAACATAAGTTGACAAACCGTATGTTCTTTTGCTTTTCCCTGATTTATGGAAGTCTCATTCTTAGCACAATATTGTGCTACTTGGTCATCAAATCTGTTGCCTTGAGTCACATAATCATCTCCTGACTTATGTGCGGCACATTTGACCACTGCAATTTGTTTTGGCAATTGTAATGCTTCCAGCAATTCTTTTACAAATTGACTATTCCTAATGGGGGACCACGAAGAGGTCAGGAATCCCCTCTGCATCCATAGTTCTCCAAAATCATGCACAATGCCAAAGCCGTATTGACTATCAGTAATTATGGTCACTTTCTGACGTTTTCCCAATTTGCAGGCATGAATTAGAGCTATCAATTCAGCCACTTGTGCAGATTTTACCCCTTTTAGACAGGATGCTTCCAGGATTTCTGCCACAGTACAAACAGCATAAGCAGAACTCAATATACCTCTTTCAGTTCACAAACATGAACCATCAACAAACAACACACAATCTGATTCCTCGAGAGGAACGTCCTTGATATCAGGACGGAGCTTGGTACAAAATTCAGTCACACCCAAACAATCATGTTCAGCTTCATCCTTTACTTCTTCTTCCCATACATCTGGGAATAGAGTAGAAGGATTCACATTTGTACATCTCACTATGGTCACATTTTCTGCTCCCAGAATCACTCTCTCATACCTAGTCAGCCGACTATAGGTGAGATGCTGAGTCTGTGTTCTTGTTAAAAGGATCTCAACTGAATGTGGCACATATACTCTCACAGGATGACCCATTATGATTCCTTCACTCTGTTCCAAACTCACACAAGTAGCAGCTACTGCTTTTAAACATCCAGGTAATGCGGCAGCTACTGAATCTAATGTAGCTGAAAAGTATGCCACAGGTTGTCTTGACATTCCATGCCTCTGGGTTAAAACTGCAAGTGCACATCCATCTCTCTCACTTCAATATAATGCAAAATCCTTTGACTAATCAGGCATTCCCAATGCCGGAGCCTTACACAAACTCTCTTTCAACTTAACAAAAGCATCCATACTTTCTTCATCCAATTTAACTGGATCTTTCACATCATTCCTTGTTAACCTTTGTAGAGGTTTTGCCATCAGGGAAAATCCACTGATCCACTGTCTGCAATATCCAACCACTCCCAAAAACATTCGCACTTCCCTCTGTGTCGTTGGAGGCTTCATATCCCTGATCACTCAAATACGCTCTGATGTTACTTTTCTGACTCCCTTCTCAATCTTATGACCTAAGTATTGGACTTCTTGTTGGCAGAATTGTAATTTTGCAGGGGACACCTTATGTCCACCCTCTGCCAAATGGTTCAGTAAAGCAACTGTGTCCACAACACAGGCTTCTCGAGTCTTTGATGCCACCAGTAGGTCATCAATATACTGAACCAAAACAGACTCTTCAGACATTCTCAATTCCTCCAAACACTTTCTCAATATCTGATTAAAAATTGAAGGACTCTCAGTATAGCCTTGAGGAACTCGGCACCATGCCAAAACACGATCTCCAAACCGAAACGTGAACAAATATTGACTATCTGGATGCAGGGGAATCAAAAAGAATGCATGACACAAATCAATCACTGCATACCATTCCGCATCATGTGGGATTTGGTATAGAATCACTGCTGGGTTTGGCACAACTGGACAACAAGGCGCAACAATTTTATTTATTTTTCTCAAATCTTGTACTATTCTATAAGTTCCATTTGGCTTTCTCAATCCCATAATAGGTGAATTACAAGGACTACTCATTAACTCTTTTAAAATTCCTTGTTCAATCATTTGATCAATTACAGGAGTTATTCCTGCTATTACTTCTGGTTTCATCTTATACTGTGGTGTATTTGGATAGTCAACACGATCTTACACTGTAATTCTAATCGAATCCACTTTCTTCATCAACCCAATCTCCTGTCCTGTAAAATCCCATACTTCCGGATTTCACTATTTTCATTAATTCTTCAGGCACACTTTTGTCTGTAAGAAGCGAATATAGCTCATTCACTTCTGTTCCTTGCTTTGCTAGCACCATTTTAAACGCGACAGCCTCATCAGGTATCTGAAATGCAATACCATCCGGTGTGCAGTAAATTGTGCAATTCATCTTGCACAGTAAATCCCTTCCTAACAAATTCACTGGACTCGAGTCACACACTACAAACCGATGCATGTCTTTGAAGGGACCAATATGTACTTCAATTGGTTTAGTAACTGGCGTATTTATCTGTTTGTTTGAGACTCCTACTACTTGAATAGTTTCTCCCGAGAGGGGTAGGTTTGGAATTTCTGCTGCTCTCACAGTAGAATGGGTAGCACCAGTGTCCACAAGAAAAGTAATATCATTACAAATGGACCTGACTGATCTACCTCTAGAGTAGCGCCAAGCACGCACTCTTCCTCCCCCCTCAGGCACCGTCATTGACTCGATTTAGCATCATTTCCATCACATTGCATCCAAAATTGGGGAATCACATTTGTGTTAGTATTTTTACCAACCTGGTCTCCTCCGTGAAACCCTATATCCGCACTGTATCTTTCTGCATTTACTCTATGTGGTAACGGTGGTTGCGGGACCTGATATTGGGTAGTTACTACCTGCTGTTGTGGTGTCTGCTGCACAACTATCTCACTCTGCACCTGTGGGGTTAAAATTTGATTTCCTCCATTAGTCCTCTGCACTGATCTACACTCATTCTTCCAGTGTCCATACTTTCCGCACCCATGACAAGGAAATTTCTTTATCGCCTCTTCTCTGCTCATTTGTCCTCTACCTCTACCTCCACTGGGTTTTTGAGCATTCTGACTAACTCCTCCCATTTGGTTTATAGCCTGAGAATTCAACTGAGTTTCTTGCTGCTCTGCCATCTTTACTTGTGCCCACATCATCTTTTCTTTTAATTTACGATGGCGAGACTCAATATCGTCGCTGCAATACTTCGCATACCTCAAGATCTCCTCAATCGTTTTTGCTTGCCAGCACAACATATGCTGCTGTATCATCTGACTAATCTCAGGTCTTAATCCATACACAAACCTATACACAAAATGACCCATATCTTTGTCTCCATTATTCTCAAAACCACTATACTGCTTAAAGACTTGTAAAAACCTCTCATAATAGGCATGTACAGATTTTTTCGGCTCTTGGGTTGTTCTATCAATTTTTACCCAATCTGTTTCTTTAGGGGAAATTTTGCTTTTCAAGAAAGTAATCACTTGATGATACTTTTTCATCACCTCATCAGAAGGTGCTCCTGTTTTAGGATCTCTAGGATATTCGTCTTTCGGCCAATCTACTGTAATCTTACATTCAGTCCATAAATCTGCAGGGACAACAATTTCAAACAATCCATCTAGATCCTTTAACGATACTTTCGATACTTTCACAAACCTCTCAACTTGTTTATACCATTCCACAGGTTTTTCTCTCAACCTAGGAAACTCATTGGTAAAAGACAATATATCCTGTCTAGTCCAAGGACCATGCACATAACCTCCTCCTGGAACTTCTCTCATGGGACATTCCAAAGTTACATTTTCCACTTCTCTTACAGGATGCAAATGTATTTCTTTAGCAGCTAATTCCTCTTTCTTCCTCATCCATCTACCTTTCCATCTTTCGACGTCTCCCCATTTTCTTAATACAACCATTAACTCTTTTATCTGCAATCGCCTACCAGACGTATTCATATTTTCTATATCCTTTTCAGTAAAATCCACTCTATATGTCTTCTACAACACCTTTGATCTTCCTATATCCATTCCCAACTCCTCTGCAGCTTCCACTAACCTTTCATGTACATTTTTCGCTTTACAAGTAATACTCTTACACAGATACATCAATTCATCATCTTGATAAGTCTTTAGCCTGTCTGGACTTATGGTTCCAATTATCATTTCTTCCAAATCTACTCTTAACTTACATACATCTATAGGCTGTGGTTGTGTTTTTCTCCTTTGTAACCCTTTCACCCAATCAACCAATTCTTCAGTATTTAGTCCTATTAGAACTTCACTTCTTGGAATCTCATCCAACTCTATCCTTTTAGGCTGTAACTGCATTATTTCCCTAGGTGTTTCAATAATCGTTAAATTAGTCGGAGGTGTAGATCTAATAACTGTAGTAGGTTGTTCACTTTGGACACTACAGCATTAATTCTACTACTAGCTGATGTTATAGCAGAATTTTATGGGACAGTTAAGGAAGGTTCATGGACAAGTCTATTTTCAAATACAGGTATTGCTGGACCTATAGTTACTGGCACAGTTATTGCATCTATTTTCATATTCATTTGATTTAATTTTTCAACTAATTCTTTAGTTTGTATGGCAAATTCTGCTTCTCCTTCCTGCTCTACATCACTTACAGTTGGAATTGGTGTCGTTTGAGGTGTCATTGGGACTTCCATTGACGGTGCATTTGGTGTCACCATCACGGAATTTTCTTGATAAGGTGGTGGTCATTTAACTAATATGTCATCCAGCAGCTAGTCATCAGTTTCATTCGGGTTATATCCATAACCAAATTGCTCTAAATGTTTCTTCTTTTCCTTACACTTATTTCCTACAGTCTTTCCTGCCATTAAAACTGGATACAATCCTTCAGTTATCTCTCCATTTCTCCACCTCTTCATTCTGTCTTCGTGTCTTTCATCATGAAATCTTCCAAACATAAACCTATTAATTCTACCACTTCGGTGTCTCTCTCTTTCATACATTTCATCTTCCCATTCTACTAGTGCTTCAAACTGTGTAGGTCTAGGTCTCGGATCTAATGCCATCATCTTATCTCTTAAATTACGCAACACTGCCAAATTAAAAGAACCATGCTCTGGGAAAGCTAATGTACCATCATTCTTCGTATATCCTACCCAGTTCTCTAACCAAATACATGTGCGATAACCATATTTTAACATCATATAAGACGCTGGTGTCTTTGGTGGAGGGATAGGAACTCCTTCTCTCGTTATTACTGGTTTGTCCTTTTTAAAGAATCTTTTAATTTTGCCAAACAAAGTCAATTTCTCCTGTTGCGGTGGTTCGAAATACATTTTCACTACTTATTCAACACCTTCACTCGTAACAAATCTTTATCAACACAATTCACTAGAATTCACCAGTTGCACTCTTTTACTTTCTTAAACACCTGACCAATGTCAGCGCGACACACTCTTAACTCTTCCAATCGGAGCTTTCTACTTCTCCGCTATTTTGTCCAATACCAGCGCGGCTCACACCAACCAACCAATCGGTGCTCACTCTGTCTTCACAGACTGACCAATACCAGCGCGGCTTTCTGTGACGTCAGCTTCTCCTCCTGCTGCTGACCCTCCCTTTACAAAAATTATCGGCAATCTTCTTAGTCCGATTTTCTTTAAAATAACTTATTAGTCACCACATTTAAACAATACCACACTGTCTGTTTTCTATATAGAGAGATTGTTTTTCACTCTTAAGAATATTTCTTTCGATACAGGCAAGTATAACAGTTCCGCTATCCTCCCTTCACTCAAGCTAAGAGAGGACCTGTTACTTCCTTAGGGATAAGGCCAAAGTTTCATAAGAGGACCCTTTTGTCAAAAAGGAGATCTCACTACTCTTCTGGGGATAAGGCCAAAGTTTCACAGGTGGACCCTTCGCTATCACATACACACTCAATAGTCCCTAAAATAACCTAACCAGACAATGTACCTATTCCCGTGTGATTCCACTTCTCACACTTTTCCTCTGCCTTATTTCAGGCTAACTTTTACTCTGCCGGCTTCCCAGATACCCTTCCGTACCTGTGTTCCAAAGACTACATAAAAACGTAACAGTGACTCACTTTACATAGAATGTTAACATATAATCAATAATCAATAATCACCAAACTAATCAATAATAAACATCATTCTGCTACCAGTAAAACTGATCCAGCGCAAACCCCTAAATTCTGAAACCAGGGATCAAGAGAAATCTCATCACACATAAATTACTTCACCAAACAACGGGGCCCATCATACATTTCCCATAAATGGTCCCTGAGAACAGGCGCTGGATTTTGGGGGTTTATTTGTCAGTTTTATTAAATACAACGCTACACTTTACATTAATAACACTTATTTATATTTCTATCTATTTGTAATATCAACTTTCTTCTTCCTTTGGTCGATGAACCATTAGTTGAAGAGTTGATGGTAACTATGATTAACTAAACAGTTTAACAATTAACTAAATAACCACAAAGTCACTTTCTCGGTTAATGATTTTATATTATTAAATGCTCTTTATATTGATTCTCAGTGCTTACACAAGATTGCATATAAGAGAACAAATTATCAAGCAATGTAATCAAAATGAATCATTTGCATCGAAATCAAAGCGCGCACCAGGAATGGGGAAGAGAAGGAACAGCATAAACTTGCGGAAATATACTTTCAATTAAAGCAATGAAGGAGGGTGATACCCACCAAAAGAAATCAGGAAACCCACTCCCTTGGCCAAGGTTGTGGCAAGAGGTCCACAGAGATAGGCTCTGAAGACAAAGATAACAGGACAGATGCTGTAAAGTTTACTATACTACCAATCAAATGTATCTCCCACTTAATCTACCTCCTCGGTCGCAGTCTCCTCCCAAGCACTCCCGTGACGTTCTCGTACATACAGGTTCTCTGTCTTTATGCGAGTCAGCTCTCTCTGTCTTGGATCTTCTTTCTGATCTGTCGCATCCGACTGCTCTGCTATACAGGACCGCACTGCTTCGCCATACTGCCCTGCCACACCCCTATTGGGATATCAATTATACTCTTTTCTCCAGCACACTAATTTACAATGTTGCTGTATCAGTAAAACTCAGACTGTGATTGGTTGTCGTGAATCATACTAGGGTCGTCCCATTCAGCTCTCCCCACCAAATCCATCCTATACCGGTTCTAACAAAGGAAGGATTAAGACAACTTTATTTCATATACTATTAGCATTCATATTTATACATTCGGCTACATTGTTATTATCAACATCCGTCTTCACATTCAAATTGCACGTAGTGATGGCTGTTCCCACAGTCGCTGTCGCATCTTGGCACATAAACAATAGGACACAGGTCAACATGGCCTTCACACGAGTTGCATCATCGGGTACATCCAGCAGTCTGCGAGCAAGCAACCCCTCCCGACACATGCGCACTCAGGACCAACTAGGCCAGCCACATGCTGGTTTCAACAAGAGGCCATTTTCATGCAGGCCCAATCCCGTACTAAAATAAACAAACACAAAAGAATATGAATTCGTGAAAATAAACCCATTATGTTTACCTCCCACCATACTAATGCCATATGTTAAATAAATCCTAGCAAAAGCTATTAGTTTAAAGCAACCTTTTCGTTATTTGTGCACAACATGCAAAATGTGCAATGTACAACACAGCATAAACATGCAGTAGTACTGTTTTTCAATGCGCAAACAATTAATTCGTACTCATGCCAACATGGTTTAGTATATTATATAATATGCGTTTGCCCCCTATGTAGATGAGTGTATCTGGAGTTGATTAGTTCATGCAGTCAATACGTTGTTATAGAGTTGCTTGACTTTATGAGGATGTATTTTACAAACCTCACTCCATCAGTATTCACAAAGGGCATTTACTACTCGAGTAGTAAATGCCCTTTCGTCTCAGTTTACCTTTGTGAATTGGGCCCACCAACTTTTATTTTATTATTATTATTAATGTATTTGCTTAGTGACTCCTCTATTCCTGAGCTCATGTATGTCATGCTACTTTTCAGCTCAACAAAAATGTTTTATATGTTGCTTGTTCCGATTTAAATTGTACTGAATCATTGTGCTCGAAGGAGGCTACGCTCTAGCTCTGAATGCGTGCCATGCTTGTAACACCTCTAATGACCTAAATTACTTAGTCAAGCAGGCTTTCCCGTTTTAATCCAGTTAATCATGCTCCTCTCTCCTGTCTAATGTGGACACCTTTAGATGAACAGGGGCCCTGTTGCTGGGAGGTCCAGAAGGTTTAGGCATTTTAATCCTAATTGCGTCCTTGCGTCAAAAGGTGGAGAACGGTGCACACATGGAAACAACCAGTAAGCAGCTTGATTGGATGGTTCCTGTCTAACCCACCAATCATTTTGCTTTTTTAGTGTTCACCTCTGCGTAACCCCTCAAGTGATGCAGAGGGAAATGATCGCATGTTTTTATGTTTTAATTTTGTTCTTTCCTCCCGTAATTTTACTCGGTGTGGGTGAATCAAACAAGATTATTCTGGCCTGTGATTTCAGATAGACAAGCAGCATGAGGCTTTGGCTGTCAAGCTTCATTACACAGTTTTTTCCTCTTTTTCTTTTTATCCATGCTAGAAAAAAGCTTTCCATTAACAACCACCATGTCACAGTCACTCCTTTCCCCTCTCTCCTCTCCTACCCCACAGAGACGCTCAGAACTTGTGGCAAATATACCTGGAATTGGCGATTTCTTATGGTTTCATGACTTGAAAAATCAGGCCTACACTGTAACTCCCCATTCCACAAGGACTTAATTGTAGTTGTAATGTACTGGGGCGATTTAACCAGGTGGTAAAGCAGCCCTAATACTGTGCAACTTAGAATCAGATCCTATGGGGTAGATTTACTAACATTTTGAGTCCTGGTTGCACCACTTTTGTGGTGCATCGGTGACTCAAATTGCTAGTAGATATTTACAAAGTCATGAAAGAGGCGATTTGCATGCATGCAGTGGCGGCTCCTTCGCTAAGGCGGAGGAGCGTCGCCCCACTGAACAAAAGGAAAAATAATATGATAATAACTATTATTATTATCATTTTATTTTTCCTATATACGTCAGTGGCTCTCGGACAGGGCGGGGCTGTCGGAGAAGGGAGAGGAGTGGTTTTCACTCCTGAAGTGTGCAGGACTGCTTGGCCGGCCCTCTCATGCTGCCCCAAGCAGTCCTGCGCACTTTGCATGTTCCCCACCAGGATGCATTACACAGCTTGGTGAGGATCATGCAAACCCTCCCAGTCCCCGTCTGAGAGCCGATCCACGGCGCTCAGACCAATCCCAACGCTGCATCGCAGCATTGTGATTGGCTATGGGGAGGCTGGGAGGGCGAGTGTTTCCTGCTGCTGGCCAGGAGTGCCGGAAGATGTCGGAGGGATGGAGGACAAAGGAGAGGCTGCGGCCGTTTTAGATAAGTATTTTTTGTTTATTTATGTTTACTTTTAATGTCTCCCCCCAGCCCCACCACCCGGGTCCGGTAGCAGGCGTTACTGCATGCACAGCTTTGTAAAAACAAATTTAACACAGCAGCTTGCGCTGCATTTCATTCTGGGAGGTGTTCCATTGGTGGAACATGGGACATGGGTGTTCCCATACATCTCAGATTTACTAAGGTCTGCAAACCTGGGATTGTGTGCAGGTCCGGACTGGGAATGCAAATCGACCCTGGCAATTAAGTCTGACCAGCCGTGGTGGGAGGGTGGTGGTGTGGGGGAGGGGTGCTGGTGAGAAACACTGCTGCTGCTTTTGGTACAGGGGGCCGATATTGCAGCACTGCTGCAAAACCGGCCCCCTGTGCCAAAAACGGCCCACACCCTTCCGGCCCACCGGGAAAAGGCCCGGTGTCCGCAACAGCCAGTCCGGCCCTGATTGTGTGAAATCGCTACGTCTCCCAAAGGATGGTGTAACAAGGAGAAAGATCTTTTTTTCTCCTCGTTATTTACTCTTTCTATGTGTGCTGCAATCTGCAGAACAAGTAGAAAGAGGAAAATGCCTTGAGAGATTGTTTTTGTGCGCAAAGGTATCCCTTCCTGCACAAAACATGTATCCTTGTAACTCAGCACCCTTGCACCATTGTGCAAGGGTGTCTGCATTGGCGCTAGGGTGCCTTAAGTGCCCCAGTGCTATGAGAGAGCAGAAGTGCGCCATATCTTAGTAGATATGGCGCATTTCTTGTCTCTCCCTTTCACGCAACGCAGCACTGCGTTGCGTGAAAGGTTAGTAAATCTGGCCCTTAGTGTCTAAACTGTCCTCTGAACCTTTCTTGGCTATGAAAGTTGCACTGCAAAGTAAATACTCAAAGTACAGACTGGTGTAATTTGCTCTTAATGGAATTTGTGAAAGTTTCCTACTTTCAATGAAATCACAAGACACATTGCAAAAAAAATGTAAATGACATTAAAAAAATTTGCAGTTTGTCTTTTTGATTCCCTGACATAAGGCTGAGGTGACTTTATAGGGTTAATTTAGTGACCTGCAGATGAACGCGTTGTTTTTTCAGCATGTATACTACACAGAAACACATTTCTCATTCTTCCACCATGTAGTTGACTACCTCCAAAAAGTCGATCCCAAAAAATATATCTAGGAAATATGGGGGCATATTAGCAAGACCCACGTTAAAATTATCGCAGTTTTAGCGGCAGGAAACTGCCGCTAAAACGGCGATAATGGGCTTGCTAATATGCGTTATAGAATTCCAATAGAAGCCCAGGTTAGATGTGCAGGACATCTAACCTGGGCTTCTATTGAATTCTATAACGCATATTAGCAAGCCCATTATCGAGGTTTTAGCGGCAGTTTCCTGCCGCTAAAACGGCGATAATTTTAACGTGGGTCTTGCTAATATGCCCCATGGCTTCTAAAGAATCCCCTTCTGCTCTGCTGCTCTGTTGCAACCATGGCCGCATCTTATTGTGAGTGAAACCTGTATGACGCAGCTATGTAGAAACCCCAGTCCGAGCTAATAAAGCCCTTTCAGCTGCAACTTTATTAATCCCGCCAGATTTACGCCGAGGATTTAGCTAATACCATCTTCATCCCTTTTAAGCAAAGCTTTCCAGAGAAGGTGTGCTATTCTGGGACAGCATGACTAAAGTGATTATAGGAAACAGAGAATATTACTTTTAAAAATAACCCTGTTTAGGCGGAAAATGGCGTCCAAAATATGTTTTGTAATATGAGACATTATCCAGCATTGTAAATTCAAATTAAAAAGTTCTTTACTTTTTGGCAACAGGTGCTGATGTTAGAGAGTTCATTAAAAGCCTGGAAAAACAGTATTAAAGGTGTATTTTTGTGGGACTGTCTCAGAATGGCTGGGAGCACAGCTTGCGACCTCGCCATGCTCTTCTCGGTGACTTGTAAGCGCATTTTCAACTGAGATGAAACAAAAATAACCCAGCATGCAATTTTATGAATTTATTGATTTGGGAGAGCAACTTATTTTGCTCTTATGTCAATATCAGTATTTCCAACAATGAACATTAAGGGCGTCGTTCACAAAGGTAAACTTACACTTTTGTGTAAGTTTGCGTTTGTTTGCTATTCACAAAGGTATTTTACGAGTAATATCTTTACGAGTGCAGAGTCTCCACACATAAAAAGATAGGACAGTGTAGGAAGCTGGCTCTGTATATACTATATCAAAGTGAGGTATAGTGTGCACAGAGTCCAGTGGATCCCCAAAGGTGGGCAGAGGTAAAGTTAGACAGCACCTCACTCTCTATTTGTGGTAGTGTGGTCGAGCAGTAAGGCAGTATGAGAGGACAGTGTTAAGCATTTGTTGTACACACTCAGTCAGCAAATGAATTCACACACTCAAAGACTGAACTTCAGACCAATTGTTTTGTATCAAAAATATTCTTTTAGGTATTTTATTTCCTAGAACCAAGCAAGCCTGGCACAGGTAAGTGATAAATATTTTGCAGTAAATATACAGATTGTAACACAGTTTGGATTGCAATTGTAAATGTACTTTGATTTGATTACTGTAGTGTTACTGATAATGCAATGCTTTTCAGAATACAGTACATATACTTTGAATGGGATTTTCAGTAAGATTAAAGGTAAGTTACTTTTGGATTACTTTTCTTACTGAGGGTAGTATACCTGGATACTACTCTGGGACATTTCCTGTAAACAGGTAGGTAAAATCGTTTTTGTTAAACAGTACAATTTTAAAGAATTTCTTTAGGTTTTCAAACTCCACTCTTAGAAACTTTTCACAGAAAAACAGTCAATGTTATCCTATGGAGGAAAATAGTGTTATCAGTTTTGAGGTAAGTATTTGGTAGTGGGAGTTGAGGTTCTGGGGGTAGACTCAGGGGTCCCCCAGGGTCAAGGATGCACTCTAGTTACACCCTCAGCGGCACTAGGGCGGCCGGGTGCAGAGTGCTGAGGCACAATGTTATCCAATGGGGGATAGGGGACCTCCGGTTGGTGGCTGCTGGCAAGCAGGCCACTTGGGTGTGGGAGCAAAGCTCCTGGACTTTAGCTCAGGGCAAATGGAGAAACAAAGTAGCACCAAAGGTGCACCCTCAGTGGCACTAGGGCGGCCGGGTGCAGGATACTGTTTCGACGTCGGGCACCCTGCTGTTTTCAATGGGGAACCTCCGGTTTGCAAAGGCACTGCAGGCTTGGGGACGAAGGTCTTCTGGGTGCGACCACCACTTCGAGAGGTAAGTTGGGAAGTTAGGGGTTGGTTAGGCACCGTCGGTTTGGGCACTCAAGGCCGTGGGGCGTCGGGTGCAGGGGTGCTTTTTGGGGTCGGATCTTCTTACCAGCTCCTGGTTGCGGTTGGGGGGACCTTCTGGATTTAGGCTGCAGGCGTCGGCTGGAGGCTTGAGGCAGGTCAGGAGTCGCCGGATCTCGGGTCAGGATCGCTGGGGGGACCTCCTTGTGGTGTTTGCCCACTTGAGCTCAGGCCGTGGACGGCGGGTGCAGAGTGGGGCAACTCCGTAGTGTCCGGCCAGAGCCAGAGGTTGCAGATGAACAAATCCGGTGTTCACGGGAGACAAAGTCTATCTGGATGAAGGCAGGCAGGTCCTCCGGGGTTTTCGAGATTGTTGGCTGCAGGACACACCGGGATTTCGCAGGAGCAGGTTCGAAGGGGAGACAGGCCGGTAGGGCTGGGGCCATGTCAGTGGGCGTCTTCCTCTTGTTAGCTGCTGCACGGCTGTTAGGTCCTTCTTCTTCTTCTTCTTGTAGTTTCTTCTTGTCTGAGGAAGCAAGGTTCAGGGGTGCCCCAAAATACTAGATTTAGGGGCGTTACAGGTAGGTAAAAGGCAGGGACCAATGGGTCCCTTCCCTGGGGTGGGTACACCCCCTATTATGCCACCCTCCAGTGGGAGGGGGGCATGAGCCTGTCCCTGGTTGGCTGAGTCCCCCCATCTGCAAGATGGCGGGGACTGAGAGTTGTGCTTCACCTCGCCTCCCCCACCTGAGGGGTGGAGTTGGCAGAGGTGGGCACACCTCTCTTCCTCACTTGTTTTTCCCGCCGGTTCTCCCGCCCAAAGTGGGGGTCAGAACAAGTGGGAACCAGTTGCTGAAAGCAGCAAGTGGCCTGGGGAAGCTCACAAAGGCGGCAAGCCTTCGAAGCTTCCCCTTCGTGAACCCTGACCATCCTGTGGGAGGAGGCTTGGCACCTCGTCCCAGGATGTGCATCGTTTCAGGCCCCAGAGAGCAGCAGGCTCTCGACCCAGGGGTCCAGAAACATGTCTGGTGGCGGCAGCTGAAAGCAGCCACTCAGCCTGGACACTAGTGGTAGGTTAGTTTTCAGGGGGCATCTCTAAGATGCCCTCTGTGTGCATTTTTCATTAAATCCCACACTGGCATCAGTGTGGGTTTAATGTGCTGAGAAGTTTGATACCAAACTTCTCAGTTTTCAGTGTAGCCATTATGGTGCTGTGGAGTTCGTAATGACAAACTCTCAGCACCATAGACTCTTAATGGCAGCACTGCACTTACAATGTCTAAGAATGGACTTAGACACTGTAGGGGTACAGGGCTCATGCACCTGTACCCTCACCACTGGTATAGTGCACCCAGCTAGAGGGGTGACTGATCTATGCCAGGGCAGTGGGTTGTAGGCATGGCACACAGAGATGTGTGCCATGTCAACTCTTCACTCTGTTCTGCATCCCAACACGCAGCCTGCAAAGGCAGTGTGCGTGTGTAAAGGTACAGGGCCTCTAAGGGTGGCACAATAAGTGCTGCAGCCCTTAGAGGTCTTCCCTGGTCACAGTGCCCTGGGTGCCTGTGGTACCATTTACCAGGGGCTGACCTGTGGCCAGAAATGCCAAATGGGTTTGTTTTGGGGAGAGAACACAGGCCCTGGGATCCTGATTGGCAGGGACCCAGGGCACATCAAGTCAAAAGTGCATCAATAGTCTGGCAAAAAGTAGGGAGGGGGTACTGCAATAGAAACCCACTTTCCTACACAAGCGCCCCCCCAGCCCAAAGGCCAGGAGACTCAGCCAAAGCTGGGAGAGTCTTCCTAGTCTTTCAGGTGAGGAAGAGTAGAGGAAGTGGTTTGAAAGTTGCAGGGCCTACTCTGCCTTACATCCTTACATCCTTCTGTCCAGGTCAGTCCCTTTCGGGAGCTGGCCTACCTCAACAGTTTCAGGACCTAATTCCCAATGCTCTTTTCCTAGCTCTTTACCCCATCTTTTTAGGTTGGGTTCAGAGGTGCCTTCCTCTGCAATTTCTAACTTAGCTAGGGCAAAGCCCATCTTACCCACAGAGGTCACCCACAGCTTGAGCAACCCCACCATGACCAATAGGATCAGGGGGCCTAACTTGCTATTTGGCAGGGGGCTAGACCACCATGCCAAGGACAGTGCTGCCATGAAGGCTAACACCCAGCTGAGGCTACTGACAGCTGTCAGTGCCCAGAACCACATCTTTAGCTCTTCACTGGTAGGTGGAGTAGCTAACTTACAGGCTTCTGTGGGTTTGGAGGGTCTGTCTGCTGTTTTAGGGTGGGAGGTCACTACACTTGGTAGTGAACACCCTTCTTCCACCCTCTGTTCTGCCAGCTGAGGAGCCACCAATTCAGGCTGGACAATTGCTTGAGTAGTCAGGTCTTTTTGTTGGCTAGGGGGGACTTCAGCAGTGCCAATTTTGGAGTTCTCCCTTACTGGGATAGAATCTCCCTGGCCACCGGAACTGTGGCTAACAGTTGCCCACCTTTCCTACACTGTTTCTTCTTTTTCTTTTGGGGCTTAGCTGCACTAACTGCAGGGTGAGCCCCCCCAGGGTTCTTGGGTGAGGTCTGGCATTGGACCAGTACCTCTCTTTGGCTCACACCAACCTCTGGGTGGTCATTCCCAAGGAGGCAGTCAAGGGAGAGGTCTTTACTGACTACCACCTTTCTACATCTAAGGGACCCAGCTATTTCTAGGAGCACTACAGCCACAGGCCTAACAGTGACACCCCCTGGTGTAGTCCTTACTCTTTTTCTTTCCCCTGGGACATACTGGTTTGAGAGAACCAACCTGTCATGCACCACAGTGTGACTGGCACAGGTATCTCTCAAGGCAAGGGCTGGGATTCCATTCACCAGTAGGTGGTGGAAGTGTCTCTTCCCCTGTGGAATCTCCAACTCACCTTGTGGGCCCATTTTCCAGTTGAAGGCTATGAGGGCTTCCTCATCTGAGGAATCACCCTGTAAAGCTACACTGGCAACCCCATGAGCTACACTAGGGGTTGTAATTGTTTTAGGACAGCTAGGGTCCTTGGTGTGGTGTCCTGCCTTTTGGCAGTTGTGACACCATACCCTGTTGGGATCCCAATTCTTACCTTGGTACCCAGTTTTAGTTTGTGAGGTGTCTTTGGGCCCTCCCTCCTGGTCAGGTTTTTGGGGGGCTGCCTGGGACTCCTTACTTTTATCTTTTAGAGGCTCACTGTCTTTCCTCTGGGGAGGTTGTGTAACCCCTTTCTTTTGGTCACCCCCAGTGGACGTCCTAATTACCCTTGTCTTGACCCAATGGTCCAACTTCTTTCCCAATTCTTGGGGAGAAATTGGACCTAGGTCTACCAGATACTGATGCAACTTTTCATCAATGCAATTACTTAATATGTGTTCTTTCATAAACAAATTATAAAGACCATCATAATCTTGCACTTTGCTTCCAGTCAACCAGCCATCTAGTGTCTTAAGTGAGTAGTCTACAAATTCCACCCAGGGCTGACTCTGGGTTTTCTGAGCCCCCCTGAATCTAATTCTAAACTCCTCAGTTATGAGTCCAAATCCCTGAATCAGAGTTCTCTTCATGAGGTCATAAGACCCAGCATCTGCCCCACTAAGGGTCAGAAGTCTGTCTCTGCACTTACCAGAGAACAGTTCCCAAAGGAGTGCCCCCCAGTGAGTTTTCTTCACTCTTCTGGCTTCACAAGCCCTCTCAAAGACTGTGAACCATTTTGTGATAACATCACTCCCTTCATACTTAGGGACAATCCCTTTGAGGATTTTAGGATCATAAGATTGCTCTTTATCCTTATTTAGTAAATTGCTGCCACCATTGATGGGTCCTAGGCCCATCTCTGCTCTTTCTTTTTCTAGAGCCAGGAGTCTGGTCTCTAGGTCTAATCTTTTGGTCAGCCTGGCTAGCAGGATGTCTTCCTCATTGAGGTTGTCCTCAATGGTACCTGATCCACCTGTGTGGGATCTAGGTACTGAGAGGTTGATTCTTGGAGTCAACGGTACTTGAACCCTTTTCTCCCTAGGAAGTGGAGGGGGTTGATCTACCAGGTCATCCCCTTCCTCTCCTTCCTCATCTGACTGGTCAGATGGGTGGTCCTTAGCATACCCAGCCAACAGCTCCTGGAGATTTTGTTCGGTGGGATGGGACCCCTTGGTTATGTTTTTAATTTTACATAGGGACCTTAGCTCCTTGAAAGACAAGTGAAGGTAAGGGGTGAGGTCGAGCTCCTCAACCAAGTCCTCTATGTCATTGTGGTTATTTTCACTAACAGCTGGGTTCTTGTTTTGAGTCATAGTTAAAAAAAACTTCTAACCCCTCTAACCCTAGCTAAAGTGACTTTTTATTTTTCTAAAATTTTAAAGGGACTTAACCAAGGCCCTAACAAGACTTTTAGGAGTTTTGCAAAAAATGCCAATTTGAAAAATCAGAATTCTAAACACAATTTAAGAGTTCTGTCGTGTGATCAGGTGGTAACCAAGTAGTCAAACAAATGCAAAGTTGTATATCCCACCGCTGATCCACCAATGTAGGAAGCTGGCTCTGTATATACTATACCAAAGTGAGGTATAGTGTGCACAGAGTCCAGTGGAACCCCAAAGGTGGGCAGAGATAAAGTTAGATAGCACCTCACTCTCTATTTGTGGTAGTGTGGTCGAGCAGTAAGGCAGTATGAGAGGACAGTGTTAAGCATTTGTTGTACATACTCAGTCAGCAAATGAATTCACACACCCAAAGACTGAACTTCAGACCAATTGTTTTGTATCAAAAATATTCTTTTAGGTATTTTATTTCCTAGAATCAAGCAAGCCTGGCACAGGTAAGTGATAAGTACTTTGCAGTAAATATACAGATTGTAACACAGTTTGGATTGCAATTGTAAATGTACTTTGATTTGATTACTGTAGTGTTACTATTAATGCAATGCTTTTCAGAATACAGTACATATACTTTGAATGGGATTTTCAGTAAGATTACAGGTAAGTTACTTTTGGATTACTTTTCTTATTCAGGGTAGTATACATGGATACTACTCTGGGACATTTCCTGTAAACAGGTAAGTAAAATCGTTTTTGTTAAACAGTACAATTTTAAAGAATTTCTTTAGGTTTTCAAACTCCACACTTAAAAACTTTTCACAGAAAAACAGTCAATGTTTTCCTATGGAGGAAAATAGTGTTATCGGTTTTGAGGTAAGTATTTGGTAGAGGGAGTTGAGGTTCTGGGGGTAAACTCAGGGGTCCCCCAGGGTCAAGGATGCACTCTAGTTACACCCTCAGCGGCACTAGGGCGGCCGGGTGCAGAGTGCTGAGGCACAATGTTATCCAATGGGGGATAGGGGGCCTCCGGTTGGTGGCTGCTGGCAAGCAGGCCACTTGAGTGTGGGAGCAAAGCTCCTGGACTTTAGCTCAGGGCAAATGGGGAAACAAAGTAGCACCAAAGGTGCACCCTCAGCTGCACTAGGGCGGCCGGGTGCAGGGTGCTGTTTCGACGTCGGGCGCCCTGTTGTTTTCAATGAGGAACCTCCGGTTTGCAAAGGCACTGCAGGCTTGGGGACGAAGGTCTTCTGGGTGCGACCACCACTTCGAGAGGTAAGTTGGGAAGTTAGGGGTTGGTTAGGCACCGTCGGTTTGGGCACTCAAGGCCGTGGGGCGTCGGGTGCAGGGGTGCCTTTTGGGGTCGGATCTTCTTACCAGCTCCTGGTCGTGGTTGAGGGGACCTTCCGGATTTAGGCTGCAGGCGTCGGCTGGAGGCTTGAGGCAGGTCAGGAGTCGCCGGATCTCGGGTCAGGTTCGCTGGGGGGGACCTCCTTGTGGTGTTTGCCCACTTGAGCTTGGGCCGTGGACGGCGGGTGCAGAGTGGGGCAGATCCGCGTTGTCCGGCCGGAGCTAGAGGTTGCAGATTAATAAATCCAGTGTTCACGGGAGACAAAGTCTTTGTGGTTGAAGGCAGGCAGGTACTCCGGGTTTTCGAGGTTGCTGGCTGCAGGACACACCGGGATTTCGCAGGAGCAGGTTCAAGGGGGAGACAGGCCGGTAGGGCTGGGGCCAAGTCAGTGGGCGTCTTCCCCTTGTTAGCTGCTGCACGGCTGTTTGGTCCTTCTTCTTCTTCTTATAGTTTCTTCTTGTCTGAGGAAGCAAGGTTCAGGGGTGCCCTTAAATACTAGATTTAGTGGCGTTACAGGTAGGTAAAAGGCAGGGACCAATGGGTCCCTTCCCTGGAGTGGGTACACCCCCTATTATGCCACCCTCCAGTGGGAGGGGGGCATGAGCCTGTCCCTGGATGGCTGAGTCCACCCATCTGCAAGATGGCTGGGACTGAGAGTTGTGCTTCACCTCGCCTCCCCCACCTGAGGGGTGGAGTTGGCAGAGGTGGGCACACCTCTCTTCTTCACTTGTTTTTCCCGCCGGTTCTCCCGCCCAAAGTGGGGGTCAGAACCAATGGGGACCAGTTGCTGAAAGCAGCAAGTGGCCTAGGGAAGCTCACAAAGGCGGCAAGCCTTTAAAGCTTCCCCTTCGTGAACCCTGCCCATGCTGGGGGAGGAGGCTTGGCACCTCGTCCCAGGATGTGCATTGTTTCAGGCCCCAGAGATCAGCAGGCTCTCGACCCAGGGGTCCAGAAACATGTCTGGTGGTGGCAGCTGAAAGCAGCCACTCAGCCTGGACACTAGTGGTAGGTTAGTTTTGAGGGGGCATCTCTAAGATGCCCTCTGTGTGCATTTTTCATTAAATCCCACACTGGCATCATTGTGGGTTTAATGTGCTGAGAAGTTTGATACCAAACTTCTCAGTTTTCAGTGTAGCCATTATGCTGCTGTGGAGTTCGTAATGACAAACTCCTAGTACCATATACTCTTAATGGCAGCACTGCACTTACAATGTCTAAGAATGGACTTAGACACTGTAGGGTTACAGGGCTCATGCACCTGTACCCTCACCACTGATATAGTGCACCCAGCCAGAGGGGTGACTGATCTATGCCAGGGCAGTGGGTTGTAGGCATGGCACATCTGTGTGCCATGTCGACTCTTCACTTTGTTCTGCACCAAAACACGCAGCCTGCAAAGGCAGTGTGTGTGTGTAAAGGTACAGGGCCTCTAAGGGTGGCACAATAAGTGCTGCAGCCCTTAGAGGTCTTCCCTGGTCACAGTGCCCTGGGTACCTGTGGTACCATTTACCAGGGACTGACCTGTGGCCAGAGATGCCAATTGGGTTAGTTTTGGGGAAAGAACACAGGCCCTGGGAAACTGATTGGCAGGGACCCAGGGCACATCAAGTCAAAAGTGCATCAGTAGTCTGGCAAAAAGTGGGGGGGTTACTGCAACAGAAACCCACTTTCCTACAAACAGTACCCGGCAAAATTGTGCAATATGTTGCAATTAGTCATAAAAGTCATAAAACCACAAGGAATCGCCAATTCCAGGTGGTTTTACCAGATATTTGTGCCCCCTGCTCTGAGCCTCGGGTGGGGGGGGGAGTGACTGTGACGGGTGTGGTGGTTAAGGGGAAGCTTTTTGTCTATGAGGGATAGAAAGAGATAGAGAAAAAAAAAGTGGAATGAAGCTTGGCAGCCAAAGCCTCATGAGATTTGTCCGTTTGGAATTACGGGCCAGTAAAACGTGTTTGGTTCTTCCACACCCTGTAAAATTCTGGGAGAAAACCAAACATCTCATAACTATGTAGAACAAAATTAACACCTAAAAACATGCATTCATTTCCCTTCATATCACTTGCAAGCTAGGCAGAGGTGTACACTAGACAAGCAGAATATTGGTGGATTAGACAGGAGCTATCCAATCAAACCGCTTACTGGTTGTTTACATGTGTGCACTGTTCCGCTCCTATTGACACAATTACGATTAAAATGCCTATACCTTCTGGACATCCCAGCAACAGGGACCCTGTTCATCTAAAGGTGTCCACATTAGACAGACGAGAGGAGCATGATTAACTGGATTTAAATGGAAAAGCCTGCTTGACTAAATAACTTATTTCATTAGAGTTTTTACAAGCATGGCCCATATTAGGAGCTAGATCGTAGCCTCGTCCGAGCATGATTCAGTACAATTTAAATCAAAACACCCAACATATAAAACAGTTAAAAAGTATCATTAGCATGTTGAGCTCAAAAGTAGCATGACATACATGAGCTCACAAATAGTGGTGTCACTAAGCAAATACATTAAATAAAATGATGATGATGGTAATAATAATAATAATGAAAAACGAGCTAGCTATAGTGATTTCCATTTCTGCAAGGAGAAACGGGGATTACATAATAATTAATGTAATTCAAACTACCAACCCTAACCAAGGTAGGGCCCCATCACTGATTATAGGAAGCATCTATCAACATCCTTCGAAAGTTAAAAAAGAGAAAACACTAGCTCTATCACTCCCTGCGCTGAGAGAGCAAAAATGTCTCCCATAGAGTCAATAAGGCTACTCATGGGTGACTTTAACGCCAACTTAATGAACACAGAGGCTACCAACATGAGCAGCAACTTGATAGTCAAACTTGGAATATCCCCGAGCTCATGTCGCAATTCCAAAGATCAGATAAACATGGCAAGGAAATCAGCATGGCCCTTAATACCCATAGGCTACGCCTCCCAAATGGTAGGTTAAAGTCAGATTCACCTGCTGCTTATATGCACTCATCCTTCAACATCTCCTTCGAGACAGCAACCTTCCCGGAAAGCTGGAAGCACGCCGAGATCACCGCCTTACTCAAGAAACCCAAGGCAGACCCCAAGGACCTCAAGAACTTCCGACCCATCTCTCTGCTCCCGTTCCCCGCGAAGGTCACCGAGAAAATCGTCAACAAACAACTGACCCGCTACCTCGAGGAGAACAACATCCTGGACCCTTCCCAGTCCGGCTTCCGCAGCAACCACAGCACCGAAACCGCCCTCATCGCCGCCACCGATGACATCAGGACCCTGCTAGACAACGGAGAAACAGCAGCCCTCATCCTCCTGGACCTATCAGCCGCCTTCGACACGGTCTGCCACCACACACTACGAACACGCCTTCACGACGCCGGGATCCAAGAGAAGGCCCTGGACTGGACCACATCCTTCCTTTCCGGCAGAACACAAAGCGTCCACCTCGCCCCCTTCCGATCCAAGGCCACCAAGATCATCTGCGGCGTACCCCAAGGCTCCTCCCTCAGCCCAACGCTGTTCAACATCTACATGGCACCCCTCGCCCACGTCGCCCGACAGCACAACCTCAACATCATCTCCTAAGCCGACGACACCCAGCTGATCCTCTCCCTCACCAAAGACCCTCACACCGCCAAAGCCCACCTCCACGAAGGAATGAAGGCCGTCGCCGAATGGATGAGGACCAGCCGCCTGAAGCTGAACTCGGACAAGACGGAGGTCCTCATCCTTGGTTCCAACCCTTCAGCCTGGGACGACTCCTGGTGGCCAACATCACTGGGAACAGCCCCGCCACCCACCGACCACGTACGCAACCTAGGGGTCATCCTCGACCCCACCCTCTCCAAGACTAAGCAGGTCAACGCCGTTTCCTCATCCTGCTTCAACATCCTCCGAATGCTCCGCAGGATCTTCAAGTGGATCCCCACCGAAACAAGAAAAACAGTCACCCAGGCCCTCGTCACCAGCAGGCTGGACTACGGAAACGCCCTCACGCAGGAACGACGGCTAAGCTCCTGAGACGGCTGCAACACATCCAGAACGCCTCTGCACGTCTTATCCTCGACATCCCCCGATGCAGCCACATCACACCCCACCTGAGAGACCTGCACTGGCTCCCTGTCAACAAGAGGATAACCTTCAAGCTCCTCACCCACGCACACAAAGCACTCCACAACTCCGGACCAGCCTACCTCAACAGACGACTCAGCTTCTACACCCCCACCCGCCAGCTCCGCTCGACCAGCCTCGCCCTCGCCACAGTCCCCCGCATCCGGAAAACGACCGCCGGCGGCAGATCCTTCTCCCACCTCGCCGCCAAGACCTGGAACACCCTCCCCACCAACCTCCGACAGACCCAAGACCTACTGGCCTTCAGAAGACTCCTCAAGACCTGGCTCTTCGATCAGTAGCAGCACCACCCCCCTCTTCCCCCAGCGCCTTGAGACCCTCGCGGGTATGTAGTGCGCTTTATAAATGACATGATTGATTGATTGATTGATCCTCCAATCGAATGGCAACACTTGACTACATATGAACATCAATATCTCACTTCCATCAAATAAGCGAATTTAAGGTGCATCCCTCCTTGACTACTGACCATGCAATGCAGACATGCGAGATAAAGTCCTCGAATGTGCGCCACCCCAAGCTAGATCACGTCAGTAAACAGGAGGGCCTCGAATCAGTCAGGAGAATAAGATGGCTCTTGGAGGATCAAGAGGGGCTTAGACCCTTGATGGAGCAGCTCCTAGAGGAGTCCCCGAGGAATGCAGTAGGGTATCCACCCAATGGAGACCTATGGAGAGTGCTGGGCGACCTCTCCAAGAGGCCGAACAGAATCATCAAGTCACTTTGAGAATCATCAGTGAGGAACGTTTCTCCTCTACTTGACACCAAGCGAGGCTTCAAACTGTTTTAACCTCTTTCCAGTATTATACCAGAGCTGGGTGATGAGTTCACTGCCCGATAGACTGCATCTTTTACATTTACTTTCTCTTTTGCTCAATTAGTTCACCTTTCTGGGGATCATAATGTAAATTAAAGATTGTAAAAAAATAATGCCCCTTCTGCATCTTGTAGCCTTTTATGCAAGTACTCTCAGCTGGTCTGAAAAACAGCATTCTCTAATAAGAGCAATCAATTCTGCCACTTGTGCAGAAAATTCTCCTTGAAGCCAGGAGGCTTCGCTCACACCTTAGAAAGTACAGACTGCGTAGGCAGCTCTCAAGCTTTCTTCATGGTCTCATAAGCAGGAACCATCAATAAACATTACATAATCTGATTCCTGTAGTGGTATGTAAGGTCTTGGCTTGGTGCACAATTCAGTAACAACGAAACAGTCATGCTCAACCTCCCCTTCCAAAACATAATTCCCAGGTATAGGTAAAAGAGTAGCAGGATTAAAGGTAGTATATCTCCTCAATGTGATGTTTTCCGCAGCAAGTATGACTTGCTCATACTTTCTTAGGCAGCTATTCATGAGGTATTGCGTCCTGGTACGGGTTAACAGTACTTACACAGAATGGGGAACAAAAAGAGTTTGAGGATGACATAAAGCAATGCTCTCACTGCTGGATGCTGATGCCTGTGGAAGCCACAGCTTTGAGACAGGCGGGCACTGCAGCAGCTACTGGGTCAAGTGTAGCTGAAAAATTATCAATGGGTCTGCGAGCAGTCCTATGCATCTGGGCTAGCACTGAGAGAGCTCAGTCTTCCCTCTCACTGCAAAACAAAGCAACACTGTTTCCCACTGCACCCTAAGCACGAGACTCCACGATGCCGGCATCCACGATAAAGTCCTGGACTGGATCCACTCCTTCCTCACCTGTTGGACACATCAAGTCAGACTACTACCTTTCCTCTCAGAACCCACAGAGATCAGCTGCGGAGTGCCCCAGGGCTCATCCCTGAGCCCCACCCTCTTCAACGTCTACATGGCCCCACTATCCACCATCGTCAGGAACCAAGGACTCAATATCGTCTCCTACGCCGACGACACCCAGCTGATCCTCTCCCTCACCAACGAACCCACAGCCGCCAGAGACAACTTCCATGAAGGGATGAAGGCCGTCGCCACCTAGATGACAGACAGCTGCCTCAAGCTCAACTCGGAGAAGACTGAAGTCCTCATCCTGGGATCCACGCCCTCCACTTTGGATGACTCCTGGTAGCCTGCCGCATACGGAACACCCTCCACACCCACAGACCACGCACGATACCTCTGCGTCATACTGGACTCCTCGCTTACAATGAACCGCTAGATCAACACCGTCTCATCATCATGCTTCCACCCGCTTCACCTGCTTTGAAAGACCTTCAGATGGATCCCCACAGAATCCAGAAAGACGGTCACCCACGCGCTCATCAGCAGCAGACTTGACTACAGCAATACATTCTACACCGACGTCACCCAGAAACACCTCAGGAAACTACAGAACGTTCAAAACGCTGCATCCAGACTAGTCCTCAACATCCCCCACCGCAACCACATCACCGAACACCTGCGAGAACTCCACTGGCTCCCAGTCAACAAAAGAGTCACTTTCAAGCTCCTCACACACGCCTACAAAGCCCTCCAAGACGCAGGACCAGCATATCTGAACCACTGTCTCACATTCCAGGTACCCACTAGACACCTGCACTCAACTGGCCCTGGCCACCGTCCCACGGATCCGCAAGACCAGGACTGGAGGAAGATCCTTCTCCTACCTCGCCGCCAAGACCTGGAACACCCTGCCTCTCCACCTCAGGCAAGCCCCGTCGCTGACCCAATTCAGGAAGGATCTCAAGACCTGGCTCTTCGACTGAACCCCAGCGCCCCCCAGATGGATCAGCAGCCCCCCACCCCCACTCAGCACCTTGAGACCCTCATGGGTGAGTAGTCATGCTATATAAACCATGATTTATAGACATTTACCCCCACCAAAATATAACGAATTGGGTGACCCAAGGAAAACGTATATGGCACCATTTTAAGGTAAGATACTTGTTTGAGTAGTAGTGTCTACCTGTAATAAAATATCAATATGGATTGTCCCTTGCTGATTTGTTTCTACTTTGACTTTTCAAAGGTCAGATTTTAGTGTTGGGGATCTTAAGTTCCACATAAAATATCGAGGAAAAGCAAGTTCCCCTGATGTAGGAATTGATACGAGGTTATAAATGCCACCTTTGGTGTGCACGGGACAGCTCAAATGTTCTGAATAAACACAAGTGTCCTATGATATCTAAAAGGTAATAAAACTAGAACCGTCTACTATGTGAACAACAGATGGAGGCATGGATTTATGTAAAAAGCCCCTTAAGAAATTGTAAAGGTTAAGGGTACATTTGATCTTTCCTTTACTCCAGAGTGATTGTACCGCACAACACTCCAGGTTTGATACAAATAACAAGTTGGGAAACCAGGGAAAGAAAAAACCTCTAGACACCGGGACCATAAATAGAAGGCTGGGCAGAGGAAGTTTCATTAAATGGTGAGTGAAAAGAGTTAGCAGTATGAAAGTAAGCAAAATGTGAATTTGGAACCATTGGGTGTTTAGACAAAATCTGACTGAGAAATAAGTGATTCCTATAAATGTTTGTAACCAATACCTGGAGTACCAAAAAGGGAAATCTGGCACTCTTGGTATCTTGATAAGAATGGGTGTTGAAGGTTGTAACTCCATTGTAGTAAGTGTGGGAACAAAATAAAACGGGGTGCTGTATGAATGTATTTGGACGTTAAGGGGAGTAGCCCCTTTGTGTGTGAGAACAGTGTGTGAGAATGATGCACAATGGGGTGATGTACGAATGCATATGGTGGCACTGAGCCAGTAAGAATACCCCTTTCAGAATGTATATGAAAGAAGGAATAATTTATGAGTATGATGTAAAGTATCATGTTGAGGTCATTGGCGCTGAGATTTGATGGTTTGGAAATAACAGTGGAGTAATTGCTATCATATATTTCTCCACAAAGGTTTTCTAAAATTAATATATGTTTTCGTGTGAAATTGTGTGGGAGTGTCGCACTTCCCTGATCCGGAACACCAAATGACTCGCTGGGGTGAAACGATGACGCAGTGGGAAGCGTCCCGTTTCACGCCCAAACTACATTTCTCATGATTCCACCGGCCGTAGTCGCGCGCGTGCAGTAATGACGCGCCTACCCGGAAGCCTCTTAATCCGAGCCTTGGCATCAGTGCATTGCTGCGTATTCTGGGGAAAGCAGACGTCAGAGAGAGAGCGTGGATCCTCGAAGAGAAAAGCCTTGGTTCAAAGCTGCACGCTACAAGTGCGGTAAGGGTGACGCTGTCACCAATCGTGAGCGTGTGATATCTGCTGCACGTAACAAGCCATATTGTGAACCTTACACCCAGGTGGGGTGCGCAAAAGCCTGTCGCTTAAACCTCCAAAGATGCTAGTGTGTTTGTACTTTCTGTTACCTATTGTCTAAGCTGATTACGTGACTCTAAAGTGGAAATACCACTCGTGATATCTGCTGTGAGTAAACAGTCAACTTCGTGTTAGGCATGAGATGTTAAATGCCGATAAGGTTATTCATTTTCTGGCTGATATATCTTCATAAAGGCTTCATGTGGTTCTTTTGATTCATTTTTCCTAGCAGGGGATTGTGGTGTGTGTGGTGTACTAAAACCCCCGTTGTGACGAAAGTTCCTTGAAATTGTGGTGGGTAACGTGTGACGTGAATGTAAGCTTGTGTGTGGTGATTGCCCAGGGTGTGTTTCAATACTGATGGAATGGTGTTTTCTTTTTACATTTAAAGAGCCTTCCGCTGATAAGATATATCCAACAAAGATTGTCCACAAGATTGCAAGTTCTTTTTCTTTACAGGTAGCTATAGCTGTTAGTATTTGTTTGCACATCAGAGCAGTAGCGGCCCGTGGTGGGAGTGCTGCCGGGCGGTGACGTGGGGCGGGGGAGGGGCAGGGTGGGGGGTAGTAAAGTACGGATTACGGCCGAATAGAGGTAAGTAAACATATAAATAAATAAAACGAATTTCGTTGCGCACGCTGCATCGCCAAATGCGATGCAGCGCGCACAATGAAATTCGTTTTATTTATTTATATGTTCACTTACCTCTATTCGGCCGTATTCCATATTTTACCACCCCCCACCCTGCCCATCCCCCGCCCCACGTCACCGCCCGGCAGCGCTCCCACCACGGGCCGCTACTGCATCAGAGTATTTGATATTGGAGTTAGAACGTTTCTCTAATTGTGGCTTTTGTGTTGTAGGTCTCCCTCCCCGCTGTCCCCATCCTTTACTTCCCTCGCTTAATCATTCCTACCCTCTGCGCTGTTATAGCATCAGAGGGTGGAGCGATTGAGAGGTGGACCCATTTGAGCAACACGCCGATCCTGGGAGTTTGGAATAAAACCTTGACAGGGAGATTGTATTTTATGTTTTTGTCCTGAAGAAGGTGGCAACATATAAAAAAATCCACCAAAACGCATTGACGTATAAAACATTTTCATGCATCTGCATGACATTCTGATATGGTAGAGAAATACCCTTGTGAAAATACCAGGTACAATATATATAATCCGTATGGGTTCCGGAGTAGTGTGCTACTCGCCAAGAAAGTGCTTCAACACCCCATTAGGGGTAACAAGCGCTATATAAATGCAAACCTTTTTCCCCTCTTCTATCCCTCCGCTATCCTTCTCAATCCAAATAACTGATTAATATCCACCGCTCAAATTACTTTCATATTTCACTATAGTAATTCACCACTAATCCTTATGGGTTCCGGAGTAGCGTGCTACTCGCCAAGAAAGTGCTTCAACACCCCATTAGGGGTAACAAGCGCTATATAAATGCAAACCTATTTCCCTCTTCTATCCCTCCGCTATCCTTCTGAATCCAAATAACTGACTAACCTATCCACCACTCAAATTACTTTCATATTCACTGTACTAACTCAACACTAATCTTTTATGGGTTCCGGAGTAGCGTGCTACTCGCTGAAAAAGCGCTTAGATGCCTCATCAGGGGTAGTAAGCGCTATATGAATGCAATTACAATACAATACAATATATTACTTGATCAGAAGCTGACCAGCACCACTTGAATAGCTTCATGTGTAGTTTCTTGTGTTCTCTCCTTGTGTAATTTTTTTAATTGATTATATGATTTTATTTATTTTGAACTGCTATTAAACTGTTGCGCCGTATAATGGGGAGGGGGTCAAGATCTGCATAGTGAGATCTCAATGCTCTGGGGCCCTTCCCTTTTGTAATTTTATCCTAGTTAGAATTCTATGATGAAATGTGGACATTTTTCTTGTATAACAATGTATATGAGTAGTCTCTGAATTCCTGAGCAGGATCTTATAAGTAATTAAATCTCTGTGCAAACTTGAGATTGACTTGGTACAGATTTATGTTTATAGATCTCTGTGGTATCAGCGAAGACTGTGGCGTGATTGTTTGAAGATTAATATGTGGTTTTTCTAATTTGCTTCCTCAAGGGGAGAATTGAATTTACTGAGTTATTGACCCACACAAGCCATAAAACTAGGAGGTTATGTAGGATTTGGCAGATGAGATACTCTGTGTCAGCCGTGGCTGATGTCCCTTTCTCTGTCTTACAAGCGCATTATAGCCTATGTCACTTGTAATATGAAAGACAAGACATACCCAAGTACCAGACTCTAAATAAGACCCACAGTCAGGATTCAAAAGAATAATCTTAGACTGCTTAAAACAGTATGACCCTGCAATCTATTGTTCATTCAGCTCAATATTTGGATAGCTGCATATGTCTCTGGATCAAATGTTTTTTCATATTTAGGCTTGAGTAGACACACACACATTCAAGGCACCACACAACTTAGGCTCACCTACCTAAACAGTCGCACCTCCTTCCACCAAGCAACCAGACACCTCGCTCAACAAGACTCCTACTTGCACACATCTCAACCATAAACAGAACCAGATCAGGAGGACAGGCATTCTATTACATCAGTCTTAAAGTGTGGAATGGTCTACCACTCCACATCAGAGCCAACCACCTATCTTCTTGAAGCTAAAGATGAAGATCTAGCTTCTCAATTAACCAACCGACCATAGAAAGGGCTAGGCACACACACCTACTCAGTGCCAGGATACCCTCGCGGATGATAGTGAGCTGTACAAATACACGTAACATAATATAACATAATAAAAGGTTAATGGCTGTGGAACACAGTCATAGGTTTGAAAGTTTCTTTCTAATTACTCATGGAGAAGACTTGGGTGGGAGTGTGTACAACACTCTCTATTCCCATGTCTCCTCAATACAGGCTGTCAAATTCCAACTGTTCCAGTTCTTCTTTCTACCAGTAAGGGATACATCACTACCCAATTATTTTTCTCCTAGTTAGGGAAGATGGACTCCTTGGTGGCAACCTCAATATGGGCACAAAGACTTTTCTGGATATAACTAACCCTTCATGGTTTTCGTAATTCAGGTCCTAATTTTTGCTATGGCAACTATGCAGACAGTAGGTTTGCTGAGAAAGACACACCAGAGGCTTATCAGTACAATTTTCCTTGAAAGAGTGTGAGACATATGAGGCACTATTTCCAGTTTCCTTTCTTTTCTCTTCTTCTATCAGTATATTATCAGTAAAGAATCATTTGACTGAGGTGTGCACAGTAAGTAGTAATCAATATTCAGTACTTTGAAGCATTGATTGCTTTGGAAATAGTACATTATATTATTGCTTTGTTGGAACTGAATCATTGAATACTGAACTGTGAGTGCCTAACGTCTGACGTAAAGCCTTCAAACTTCCTGATGTTAAATGTTAAGGGATATAATTCTCAAACAAACCTTTCTCTGGTGGTCAGAGAAATGTACTGGAATTTACAATGGGAATTCTTCAGGTTGAGTCCAAGGACTCCTCAAACAGACAAACAATAATTGTCCTAAGTTATCATCATTAATAAGCTCATGGATGGTTTTCAGGGAGAGGTTAGACCTCATTACTGGGCTGAGGTGGCTTTGGTTTCTGTGCTTAATAAAGATCAGTGCTAGTTCAGTATCAGGGTGGGATGGCAGCCCTGACCCTGGTTGATTCATCCATAGATTTTTATGTGGTTTCCCATGCTGTTCTCCTTGAGCGACTGCATCAGTTCGGTGTTAAAGAAGAGTCCTCAGGGATGATAATATCTTTTTTGGGCAGAACGCCCCCATACTGTGTCTCTTCCCCCTTTCTACTCCATTGCTAGAACATTGAGATGTGGTATTCCACATAATTCCTTTCTATGCCTGGCTATTTTTCACATCTATTTTCTCTACTAGCTTGCCTAACTGGATACTTTGTCTTTTCTATGATGCTGTATCATGTCAAACAAATTACGTTAGAAGTCAATTTGGCAACCACTCAATCCAACTTTTGCAACTGCCTGAGTGAAATTGCCTAGTGTATGGTCCAAAACCTTTTAAAGCTAAACTCAGATGAGACCAAGGTTCTTATGTTGGGTCAAGCCCCATCTTTTTAGGGAGTGGAATGGGAGACTTCAGAGCTGGTGTCATCACCTAAATTCACACGTGTTGTGTAATTTGGGGTTTTACTTTGATTAGGCTCTGTCTACAACACTCTCAGTTCAACATTTCTTTGAATTTTTTCTTCATCCTGTTCCCAAATTATGTGTTTAACCACTTATAGTTAGTTCAGCACACTACCACTTTGCAGGGTTTTCCCAGCTGAGTATCAATTTCTGGTCACCTGATTTGGGTTCATTGGCTTCCAGTGTCCAAACGTTTTCTTTTAAAAAGTTTGTATATGAATCACAAAACCATTTCTCTCAACAAGGTTATTTTTATTTGTAGTCTTTTAATGCCATATGTTCCTTGCTGAGCCTTGCAAGCATATAATGCTAATCGTTTGATTGTTCTGAAATTCAACAAGGCCTGCAATGGTGGTAAAACCTTTTCCTTCCTGATAGCTAAACGTTGAAATTTGCTTCTCTGAACTAGTGTCAGTCATCTGAAATTCTGCAACCTTTTAAAGGCCTGGCTCTTCTCTCAATAATTCTGCAAATTCTGACTGGCTTCAGATGTTATAAATGGTGCCTGTGGATTTTACAAATTTCAAAATAAAAACATAATAATAATAATTAAAGGAGATCCATGAATGCACCTGATTTTCAGGTTCATTCATAAAGTGTGAGGTGAGTTTCCTACTTTGAAAGCATATTGAGCATAAAATACAAACGTTTAAAAGAGAAATGGCGGGCAAAAGGTTTTCTGAGAAGCAAGGCTTGCTTGAGAATCAGAGATCACATTAGTTATAATGAGCTGTATGAATATGAGCCAAAAAGTAATTCTGGAGAAAAATCTCAGTGACCTGGTTGCTTATTTTTTAAGCCTGCTCATACATAGGTAGAGACTTTAGCCAATCTCTTAGCTCTGGTACTGATAAATCTTTAAAATGGAATTTTGATATTCCATATTGGAAATGACTTCTGTCTTAAACCTCACAAACCTCTATGAGAGTATACCACCATCACAACAAAATCTACACATTCTTTTCTGCCACCATGACACTTTCTGATCCATAGACGTTTTTCGACTAGAGATAGGATGGGAGTTCTCATGTAAGTTTGTGTAAGCAACCCATTAACTGATCAGTTCTGCAGATGTTGCGAGATGATTTAGGGACATGATTCTCAATATATGACAATGTATTTTATCTCAAATCATGACTCCACTAAGGCAAAAAGTATGCAGAGCTTTTTATAAAATACTTTAAAATAAATTAACTTAAATTCACCCACTCCTGTCATACAAAGTCTTGAAATTCATTAAGGAGGTGGCTATGGGATTTCTCAATCTGGTGGAGCTGGTGTAAACATGAATTGTAAAGTAAGATACACTCCGTGATACAGAAGTTGGAAAACCAAATACCATTAGATGATTCAGCAGACAAAGATACTGTGGAAAAGCTAAGTGAAGTTAGAGAAGAAGTTAGAGACTTACTAATGAAGGACACCAATTGGAAATTGTGATTTGTAGGACAATGCTTTAATGAGGAAGGGGGTAAAGTTGATAAACTATTGACTTAATAACGGGGAAGAGTTCTTAATATAATGAATTATGGTGGTTTTCATTTAGGAGATTGGAGGAAAACCCAATAAATTTATGGGGATATTCATTTGTATAATATGGATAATTAGGACTAGATCTGGAGATAATTCAATGTTTTAGTCAAAACAAGAGCATAGATAGCTCAGTGGAATCCCTTGAAGTTACAAAGGCCATTGTGTTTTTGATGAGAAGTAAGACTCCACATGAGGACAGCTTTGTAATGCTTTATATTATGAAGAGGGTAAAGATCCCAAAGTGTATTCATCCTATCAACCTAGAAATTGGAAGTATTGCTGTTCTACAGCAGAGGATAAACCATATCCTACCTAAATTAGTACACAGAGATTAGTAGGCAGGAAGACAGGGGTTTGACATAGAGGTTAGGAGGGAGGGACATAGCGGTGTCAATACATAGCAACCCTGAATTTGATGTATCGATTACAGTAATAGCAGGAGGACATAGCCAGTCTATCCCTTGATAGAGAAATGTTCAAGTTCAAGTTTATTCTAGTGTTTAGTCTTTTTAAAACCATTACACTAAAAAACATTCATAAAAACCTTTTGTGCACTTATTTTACAAAGTTTTAAAAATAAGTATAAATATAAGAGAAAATTCATAATGTCATCTCATTAAAATACATAATATAATTCACACATTTCTCATGCAACAGAACATTGGCAAAAGATGTGTCTTTACAGTCAGAACAAGATATAAAACGACTTCAGTTTTCTTTCAAGATTTGCATGTAAGATGGGGTTAATTTGTTCCGTCAAGATCATTGTTCGTGACTAATTTTAGTATTGTCCTTAAGCACAAAGTTTCTTCTTAATGGGGTGCTGTCATCAATCATTTAGTTTGAGATTACTAAACTTTTGGTCGGTTTATAATCCAACTGATCTTTACATGTGCTTTTTGTGTTATTGGTCCTTTATTTGATCTATTTCTTTTAAAGTAAGTTTTAAAAAAGTTACCCCTCTGCAGACAAGTGAGAGTGAGATTCCTCCCAACCAAGTTGTCACCGCTTGGCTGCAGGAGCGAATTTTCAATGTTGTAAAATTTGTTTTCAATAGTTTTTTCCTTTCTAATCCAAACTTTGGGCACACACAGAGAATATGCGTTAAAGACTCTTTCTTATATTTACACAGCCGACATTCTTGATTTTGAAACTGATTTTTCCAATTGGGAGCGAGAACTTTGATTTCCCACATGCCAAAACGAAATTGCATGAACTGTTGTTTTATGTTCAGTGAAAAATGAGCTGAGAGGTATTCCTGAGGCTGCCACTTTTTATAGGAATTAATCACTGTCCAGGCGTGGCGTCTTTGTGTGAGGATATTCTTGTCAGTTGTATGGGACAAAAGTTTGGCTGTGGCTTGAATTGCCTGATAAAAGGCTGCTTTTCCTGTACTCGCCAACCAAACTTCTTGCACGCCTGATTCCTCAATTACCTGCATTAGGTAAGATCCCCAGGATCCTTTTTTATTCATCAGTTTTTGTTCTTCTATTTCCTGCCAGCACAAGTTATCAATAGTGTCTCTTTCAGGTGCGCACAGTCTCCAGCATAATTTAACAAATGCTGTCTTACTTTGAAATGTATAATTTATCAATCCGAACTCAAGATGGACTTGGGCTGGAGAGGCCGATTTTGATATATTAAAAACTGATTTATATACTCTTGTTTAAATTTTGTTTAAGATGGTTGCTGCGCGACCCTTCATCATTTCTGTGCCATACTGATGGAGCAAGGTAAGAAAGAGACTTGCTCGGAGGCAATCCACTCGTTTAACTCATTAACAAGTTATTAAACATAATCTGTGAATAACTAATACGCACCACATGAACACACGGGTTAGTGAAGCTTGCTTATGTGTGTATTAATGCGGATAACAATGAAAACGGACTAATACCGCTTTAAACGGGGAAACTGTTGTGCGCAGGCGTCAACTGCATCTACGCAGTATGACGAGGTAACTCTTGGAGGGAAATTCTAGCGCATGAGCAGAAGACACTAAAATGGAGTTTTGAAGACTCGCGTGCCTGGCACCTGTTCAGCTGAAATGAAAACAAGCTATTTTACTAATGTTAATGCGGGAAAAGTATTAATAAGAAAAGGGGAATAGAGTAGAGGTGTGACCATTTATTTGTGAAATTAATATTTGTCTTTCTGAACTTTATCATTAGTGCACATTTGGGCCTCTCACGCATAACTGAATTAAGCAGAGTGATGAAGCGACTGCGCATGTCCACTGAAAGTTAACCCGGAATGATGACTTAGAGGTTGAATGGGAGCCAAGGTCGCAAATGATATACCCTGAGAACGGATGGTGAAAAAGTTCAACGATGAAGACTCTTATTCATAAAGTTATAATAATGTTGCAAGTAAAATGTGAACCCTTGTGGGAACCCAATACATGAATAAAAATTAAGGGGATGGGTTTGCGAACAATAGTTGAACTAATTTTAATGACATGTAAGCATGGTGTGATGGAGCTTCCCCCCTTGCCTGACCAATCATATTTCGTATTTTTACGATATTGAAACTTTAGTGGGTGGAACATGAAGAAACGAAGGTATAACTAAGGTAGCGTTAGTTAGTTAGTTAGAGAGAGGAGTCGGGTCAAGATGCTGTCTGTCCAGATGCTGTGAGTCGGAGATGCTGTTGCTGGGAGAAATGCTGTGAGATGCTGATGAAGAATCGAATGCAGACTCAGAAGAAGAACTTTCTATCCTAACTTAATTGGGTTAGATCAGAAGATCGCGGAAGAATCTCGAGGAGGAAGAGAGTGTCAGAGAGGGGTGCGACGCAATCGTCGGTATTTTAGAGAGGTCAACTATCCTGTCCTGAAGTCTTTGTCTCCTGTCCTATCCTGGGGACCCTTACCAGCCCTTTGGCCAGGGGGTTGGTCTTTCACGCCGTTCTTGGTAACTATAATTTCACGTTATTTGCAAATGTTCTTTTCTCTCTGTCCTCTCCCTTTCTGAGCATTTATTATTGTATGAATCCGAAATATATGCTTGATGTTTAATCAATTGAATTTTCTCTCCTAAGAATGATGGCGACTGCACTGTATTTTTTAAATGGTTCACATGCATTTAATTTAGATAAAGATTTTAAACCTTCCTGAGTCTGTGATCATTTACTTAAAATAAAAGAATAGTTGAGGGTTATGTTAATTATCACCATCAACTAGTTCAACTAATGGTCCATCGACCAGAGGAAAGAACATTCTGATCAGTGAAAGGTTAGTTAGGAAAATTAAATAACTAATCCTAAATGTTATGAAATATATATAAAACTTTGACACTCCAGTGGTTTTACTCAATGTGTGTATTTTATGGGCCCTGGTGAGTATATGGTAGTGGAGTATCTGTTGTTGGTATACCGCTGGATCAGTTTTCTGGTAGCAGAGTTATGGTTATTGTTGATTAGTTTGGTGATAAATATTGATTATTGATTATTGATTTATGTTTAACAAAAAAGTTAGCGTCTTGTTTTATGTTGTCTAGAAATCCCGGGAAAATGAATAGCGGGTGGTGACAGAAGCCACACTGCAGTGAGGTTACTCGTCTGTTGGAATAATAATGAGAAGCTACGTAGGGCTGGCAGTATTAAATTAGGTATTATTTTGTATAAAAGTAGAGTGCGGATGATAGCGAAAGGGGTTCGCTGGTGAAACTTTGGTCTCATTTCCCAATACGGGTGACACTGAAGAAGTAACAGGTTCTCCTGAGCTTGAATGAAGAGTAAACAGGGGTTTTACTCGCAGTAGAAGAAGAGTAATTCTGATACTCAAGAATAAGTTGAAAATCTATCCTTTTGTTTAGTGGAACAGACAGAGTAGCGAATGTTTTTATGTTGTTATTAACGAAGAATTTAATGAAAAGTATTAAGAAATAAATTATCGTATTACCTTGTGAAGGGAGGGTCAGTCGCCGGAGTTATACTGACGTCACAGAGAGCTGCGCTGGGATTGGTTGAAACAGCCGGCGTGAGACAGAAGCTGATTGTAAAGGAGGGGTCAGTAGTGAGGAGTAATACTGACGTCACAAAAGGCCGCGCTGGCATTGGTCGGAACACGAGCGGGAGCCTGAGTCTAATTGGTTGATAGATAAAAGCTGCGCTAGGATTGGTCGGGAAAAGAATTGTATGTTGAGTCCTGATTTGACTGTGGGTGTGAGTCGTGCTGACATAGGTCGCGAAGTAGGTAATAGAGCTAGGAGATATACGGAAGACTCTTTCCTATATCGACCATCTGAAATGTTTGGAAGACCAAGGAAAATGACATTAATGAAGAAAATTAAAAATTTCTTTAAAAAAGACAAGCCTGTAATGACTAGAGAGGGAATTCCTATTCCGCCACCTAAAACACCTGCTTCCTTTATGATGATGGAAAAAGGATATCACACGTGTGTATGGTTGGAGAATTGGGTGGAGTATACTAAAGGTGATGGTGTTTTGGCTTTTCCGGAGCATGGTACTTTTAATTTAAAGATACTGCAGAATTTGAGAGATAGAATGAATATGTTAGAACCAAATCCTAGAATGACACAGTATGAAGCTTTGGAAGAATGGGAAATTGAGGCATTTGATCGTGAAAAATACAGAAGTGGTCAGAGATTTAGAGGATTTATGCCTAGATATCCGTATGAATCAAATGGAGATCAAATGAAGCGTTGGAGAAGAGCTGTGGTGACCGAGGGTTTATATCCAGTATTAATGGCTGAAGAACAGATAGGAGGAAAGTGTAAAGAAAAAACGAAACACATAAATACGACAGGATATGGCGAATCAGATGATGAGCTGTTAGAGGATATTTTGATTAAAAACCCTCCACCGTACCAAGAAGCACCTAGTAAGGTCACCCCAAGTGCACCAGTGATAGGAATGCCTTTAACCCCGCAAGTCTTACATGCTGTATCACTTAATAGGGTGTTGCAGGATAATGAGAGAGAAGCTTTAAATAAAACTAGAGAAGAATTAGTTCAGAAAGTAAGCCAATTGAATTTAAATGCTGAAGCTTTGACAGTACCAGTGACTATTGGTCCTGTAATCCCATTATATGGAGATAAAAAGACTTGCCAGAAACCTCAAACTGTGACAATTCCGTTAACGAGTCCCAGAAGAGAAGTGATAATTACGGATGATCAGACTAGTGAAAGTGAATCAGTAATTTCATTAATGGACCTCCCGAATGTAGAACCTTTAACTGAAACTCCGAAGAGAATTATACCTGCGAATTTGAAAGAAAAGAGATCTTTGGTTCCTGTAGGAGCTGGAGGTTCAACAGTAGTTACCCCTGAAGATATAGAGAGATGGGCACAGGAAATAGAAAATCGAAACCCACAACCAAAGATTCTAGATATCAGTAGATTGAAAGTAGACTTGGAAGAAATGATAACTGGTAATGTGAGCATAGAAAGATTGAATGTTTATAATGATGAGGAGTTGTTATTCTTATGTAAGAGTATAACCAGAAGAGCGAGAGTATTTCATGAGAAATTAACAGAAGTTGCCTCAGAGATTGGAATAGATATAGGGAAATCGAAACTGTTACAGAAACCATATTGAGTGGATTTTACTGATAAAGATTTAGAAAGTGTAAATGCTTCTGGTAAGAAACTACAGATAAAAGAGTTGATGAATATTTTGCGAAAATGGGGAGACATTGACAAATGGAGAATCAGGTGGATAAGAAAGAAAGAGGAAGTACAAGCGAGAGAAGCATCATCTGCATTTCCAGTGAGAGAATCAGATACGGTTGAGAAAATGTGTCCAATGAGAGAAGTCCCTGGTGGTGGATATGTTCATGTCCATTGGAGTAGGCAGGATATTTTGTCATTTACGAATGATTTCCCCAGATTGAGAGAAAAAACAGTTGAATGGTATAAACAGGTGAAAAGATTTGTGAAGGTTTCAAAAGTTTTGTTGAAGGATCTGGATGGTTTATTTGATATTGCAGTACCTGCTGATTTATGGACAGAGTATAAGATCACAGTTGATTGGCCAAGTGAGGAGTATGCTAGAGACTCGAAGACAGGAGCACCCTCAGAGGAGGTGATGAAGAAATATCATCAAGTAATTACATTCCTGAAAGGGAAAATCCCTCCTAAAGAAACAGATTGGGTAAAAATAGATAGAACAACTCAAGAGCCAAATGAGTCCGTACATGCATATTATGAGCGGTTACTGCAAGTGTTTAAGCAGTATAGTGGTTTTGAGAACATCGGTGATAAGGATATGGGACATTTTGTGTATGGTCTGAAACCGGAGATTAGTCAGATGATTCAGCAGCACATGTTGTGTTGACAGAGTAAGACGATCGACGAAATTTTGAAATATGCCAAGTATTGTGGAGATGACATTGAGGCAAGGCGTAGGAAGCTAAAAGAGAAAATGATGTGGGCACAAGTAAAATTGGCCAAACAGCAGGAGAATAAATCTAATACCCAGACTGATAATCAGGTGAAAGAGCAGAGTCAGAATGATCAAGCGGCGAATGGTGGTAAATTAAGAGGACGAATGAATAGAGAGGAAGCGAAGAAGAAGTTTCCTTGTCATGCGTGCGGAAAGCTTGGACATTGGAAGAACGAGTGTAAGACTGTACCGAATAATAATGGGCCAAACCAACATTTAATCCCACAGATGCAGAATGAAGTACTTATGAATCAGCCGCAGCAGGTAGTTACTCCACAGTATCAGGTGCCACCAGCTCCTATGCCAAACTTTGTGAACACTCAAAAGTACAGTGCGAACACTGGATTTCACGGAGAAAGTGGTAAGAATAACAGAGTGGTTACACAGTATTTTTTGCAGAATGATGAAGAAAATTCGGATTACATGTAATGACGGTGCCTGAGGGGGGAGAAAGAGGAGTGCATGCTTGGCGCATCCTTGCCGGTAGATCAGAAAGGTCCATTTATTGATTGGAAAGTGGAAGGTAATGATATCACTTTTCTATTGGACACTGGTGCTACCCGGTCTACTGTAAGAACAGCAGACATCCCAAACCTACCCCTCTCTGGAGAATCTATCCAAGTTGTAGGAGTGTTAAATCAAGAGATTAGAACCCCAATCACAAAACCAATGGAAGTACATATTGGAAATGTTAAAGATATGCATCCGTTTGTAGTTTGCGATTCCAGTCCAGTAAATCTGTTGGGAAGAGATCTATTGTGCAAAATGAACTGCACGATCTATTGTACACCAGATGGTGTCGCTTTCCAAACCCCTGATGAAGATGTTATATATAAAATGATGCTAGTTAAGCAAGGTACAGAAGTAGATGAGATGTTTTCATTGATAACTGAAGGTGAATTGCCAGAAGAGTTGAGAACCACAGTGAATCCAGAAGTGTGGGATTTTACGGGAAAGGATATTGGGTTAATGTCAAATGTAGATCCAGTTAAAGTGACGGTGAGAGAAGGTGCAGTTTATCCAAATACACGACAGTACAAAATGAGTCCAGAAGTGAAAGCAGGAATTGCTCCAGAAATTGACCGAATGATTAAACAAGGCATTTTAAAAGAGTTAATGGGTAGTCCTTGTAATTCGCCAATAATGGGACTTAAAAAGCCTAACGGAAAATACAGGATAGTGCAGGATTTGAGAAAAATCAATAAAATTGTAGTGCCTTGTTGCCCAGTAGTGCCAAATCCAGCAGTGATCCTTTATCAGATACCCTGGAATGCAGGTTGGTTTACAGTAATTGATTTGTGCCAAGCGTTCTTTTCTATTCCTTTGCACCCAGACAGCCAGTATCTCTTCGCCTTCCGGTTTGAGGATCGTATTTTGGCATGGTGCCGAGTTCCTCAAGGGTACACAGAGAGTCCCTCAATTTTCAATCAGATACTGAAAAAGTGTCTGGAGTCATTAGTTATGCCCGAGAAATCAGTTCTGGTTCAGTACATTGATGACCTATTGGTGGCATCAAAAACACGAGAAGATTGTGTCACTGACACAATTGCATTGCTGAACCATTTGGCCGAAGGAGGACACAAGGTGTCTCCAGAAAAATTGCAGTTTTGTCAACAAGAAGTTAAATATTTAGGGCATAAAATAGAAAGAGGAGTTAGAAAGGTACACCAGAAAGATTAAAAATAATCAAAGAAATGCAGCTACCTCAGACACAGAAGGAGATGAGGATGTTTCTGGGAGTGGTTGGGTAATGTAGGCAGTGGGTAAATAGCTTCTCCATGCTAGCAAAGCCATTGATAGAATTAACTCGGAAAAGAGCGAAAGATCCAATTGATTGCAATGATGAATGTTTGGAAGCCTTTGTGAAACTACAAAACTGTCTATGTGAGGCCCCTGCTTTGGGCATGCCTGATTATTCAAAAGAATTTGCGCTGTTTTGTTGTGAGAGAGAAAATTGTGCACTTTCAGTTTTAACACAGAGACATGGACTGAGCAGACGTCCAGTGGCGTATTTCTCTGCCACCTTGGATCCAGTGGCCTCAGCCTTACGTGGCTGCTTAAAAGCAGTAGCTGCTACCTGTATGAGTCTGGAGCAAAGTGGGTCAATTGTGATGGGACATTCTGTAAAAGTCTATGTTCCACACTCAGTAGAGATTCTTTTGACAAGAACGCGAACACAACATCTCGCTCCTAGTCGGCTAACTAAGTATGAAAGAGTGATTTTAGGAGCAGAAAATGTGACAGTAATAAGATGTACAATAATGAATCCTGCCACATTACTACCAGACCCATGTTGTGAAGAAGTGAAAGATGAGATTGATCATGATTGTCTGGATGTGACTGAATTGTGTACTAAGCCCCGCCCAGACATAAAGGAAACACCATTGAAGGAATCTGATCATGAATTGTTCGTGGATGGGTCATGTCTAAGAACAGAAGGAGGAGGATTAAGTGCTGCATATGCTGAATGCAAGATAACAGGGGTAGTTGAAGCATCCTGTTTACCGGGAGTCAAGTCTGCACAAGTAGCCGAATTGGTGGCCTTAACAAAGGCATGCAAAAATGGGAAAATTGGAGAATAACCATATTTACGGATAGTCAATATGGTTTCGGGGTTGTGCATGACTTTGGCCAACTCTGGATGCAGAGGGGATTTCTGACTTCTTCAGGGTCTCCTATCAGAAATAGTAAAAATGTAAAGGATTTGTTGGAAGCATTACAGTTGCCAAAAGAAGTAGCAGTTGTCAAATGCGCTGCACATCAGTCAGGAAATGACTATGTGGCGGCCGGTAATAGATATGCCGACCAAATTGCTCGATACTGTGCAAGAAATACAATGTCAATTAACAGAAAAATTGAAACGGGTGAAACCAGCTGCCAACTTATGTTTTTCTCAGTTCCAAAAACATGGGATGAGGTCAGACAGTTACAGGAAGAAGTTGAGGGAAAAGAAAAGGAAATTTGGATAAAATCAAGTTGTACAAAAAGGACAGAAGATGAAGTGTGGGTGTACTTAGATGGCAGACCAGTCATGCCAGATTGTCTACTTTCTCAAATGGCAAGAGTTTACCATGGGACAACACATATTGGCAGGGATTCAATGATCAGATTATTCAGACAGAGTTGGTACAATCCGAAGTTTAGGGTAGTCGCAGAGAGCCTTTGCCAAAGATGTTTAATCTGTCAGCAGCAGAACCCAGGCAGGAAGACAGTGGTTAGTTGGGGAAAGATTGGAAAGGCAGAAGGACCCTTCACCAGTCTGCAGTTAGACTTCATTGAGTTGCCTCCTTGCAATGGATTGAAGTATGTACTTGTCATAGTGTGCCTGTTCTCGAGATGGGTAGAGGCATACCCCACTAGAAGAAATGACAGTCTAACAGTTGCTAAACTACTATTGAGGGAGCTGATACCTCGTTTCGGTTTTCCAGTCACTTTGGAATCAGATAGAGGACCTCATTTTAATAATGAGATAATTCGATTAATCTGTGCTGCATTTAATATTGAACAAAAACTGCACTGTGCTTATCGTCCAGAGGCTTCTGGAATAGTTGAACAGCTTAATGGCACAATCAAATCAAGATTAGGGAAAGTGTGCGTGTTAGAACTGGGGGTCTCTAGTTGGCAATGGTTTGCACCTTTGTCCAAATAGGGACCCTTGCTTCTAGTCAGGATAAGGGGGATACACTCCTAAAATAACCCCTGCTCACCCCCTGGTAGCTTGGCACGAGCAGACAGGCTTATCTCAGAGGCAGTGTGTAAAGCATTTGTGAACACATACAGTAATACAGTGAAAACACTACAGATGGACACCACACAGGTTGTTATGTAAAAATAAGTAATCTTTATATAGACTTATCACAAGACCCAATAGCAAAAATCCACAATACTGTACTCAAAAATAGACTTTAAAAGGTTATAAAATAGTTCAGTTCTCTCAAGTTGTAAATGCGACACTTTACTCTCAATGTACCTTGAATGCGTAACGCAAAGAAAACAAAAGGGTCGCAGGGAAGGTGATGCGTCGGTTCCTTACACTCAGGGGAGTGGATGCGTCGGTTCCTTACTGCTGCGCAGGGGAGTTGATGCTCGCTTCCTTACTGTGTGGGGAGGTGATGCGTCGGTTTCTTACTGCTTTCCGGTGCGATGCGACAAGATGGCACCTTGATGCGATACTCTTCTCCGGTACGATGCGACAAAATTGCGTCTTGGTTGCGATGTGACAACGTTGGTGTGATGCGTGCACGCCCGACGGCCGTGCGGCGACTCGATGATCTTTGGAGCCGCGACAGGCCCTGCGACGCGCTTCTCCGGTGATGCGACGATGACCTCTGTGGCAGCGTCCCGCTTCTCCGGTGATGCCCCGCGCTTCGGCGATGCGAGGATGACAGTGGCAGCGGCGTCTCGCTTCCTTGGCGATGCGATGACCGCGGCTGCGGCGGCGACACGCTTCTCGTTGTTGCGTTGCGCTTCCAGCTCCCAGCGACACGCAGTCTCTCAGAAGGCCCAGCACAACAGCAGGCACTTCAATTCCCAGCAAGGGAATGCAGGGGGAGCTGGTTGGTGAAGTCTTGTATCCCTGAGACTTCAGGCAGGAGGCAAGCTCTAGTTCAAGCCCTTGGAGATTCTCTTCTTCAAGATGACAAAGCACAGCAAAGTCTTTTCTCCTGTCCTTGGTAGAAAGCAACCACTGCAGGCCAACCCCAATCAGCAAAACAGCACAGGGGCAGTACTCCTCCTTCAGCTTCTCCGGTTCTTCTCCTTGGCAACAGGTTTCTTGATTTCCCAGAAGTGATCTAATTTCCTAGGGGTCTGGGTCCCCTTTTTATACACAGTTTCTCTTTGTTCTCTGAAGGCAGAGAGGCCTCTGCCTAGTCCAAAACCAGTTCTGGTCAGTCCTGGAGCACTTTGTTTTTCTGACTCCTTCTTTCCTTTGTGAGTGAGGGGCAGAGCCATCAGACGCCCGGCAGGAGGTGGAGCCAGCATTGTGGAAGGCAGGCACAGCCCTATTCAGACCCAGGTGCAACTCCTCCCTCCACTCTGGATGCAGATCTTTCTATTCAGCCCTATGCTGACTCACCCTGTCTCCTGTAGCCACCCCCAGCCCCTGTCACTCAATCTCCAGACAAGGAATACACAACCTAGCAGAGGCAGGCTTGGAAGCTTAGGCAAGAAAATACCCACTTTCTAAAAGTGGTATTTTCAAACACAGAATGTTAAAACCAACTTCACTAAAAGATGTATTTTATCATTCTGAGTTCAGGCATACTAAATTCGTTTTTCTACCATGTTCCCTGGGTCAGTTAGGATTATAAGGTGTAATAATCAAACTGCCCATTCTGGCCTATGGAGAACAGGTAGCCTTGCAATAGTGAAAAACGAAAATGGCTGTAATTCACTATTAGGACATGCCACACACACCAGGGCATGTCCTACCTTATACTTACAATGCACCCTGCCCTTGGGCCTACCTTAGGGGTGTCTGATATGAAGATAAGGGAAGGTTTAGGGACTGGCAAGTGGGTGCACTTGCCAAGTCGACATGGCAGTCACAGACCGCACACAGGCTCTGCAATGGCAGGCCTGAGACACATTTTACAAGCTGCTTCTGTGGGTGGCACAACCAGTGCTGCAAGCCCACCAGCAGCATTGGATTTACAAGCCCTGGGCACACTCAGTGCACTGTACTAGGGACTGACAAATAAACGAATCATCCAATCATGGAGTCACTAATCCATACATCAATTTACAGTAGGGAGCACTTGCACTGTGGCACTGAACAGCAGTGGCACAGTGCCCAAAAGCAAAACATAAGAGGCAACAGCAAAAAAATGGAAGGGAGACCCACGCCAATGGTGCCAAGTCTAACAGTGCGCATCCACAATGCTGAAATGGCCAGATGCATTGCCTCTGGTACTGATGGGTCTCAGATGTATTCCTGACAGGAAAACAGGATTGAGTCCACATGAGGTACTCATGGGAAGGGCAATGAGACAAGCATTTATTCCTGGAAATAAATTGATGAATATAACTGATGATCTGGTTTTGGACTATTGCAAAGGATTGGCTGAAATGGTGCGTTCTGTCTCTCATCAGGTTGGAGAAGACGCAGTTGAAAGACAGCCAGACCAAGCGCATGATTTGAATCCTGGAGACTGGGTGTTAGTGAAGAAACACGCAAGGAAATCGTGTCTAGCACCCAGGTGGGATAAACCACGTCAAGTCATACTAGTTACTACCACAGAAGTGAAGTGTGAAGGTTTACCCAATTGGATTCATGCTAGTCATACCAGAAGAGTTCCGAGCCCATCTGAACAACAAGAACAGCCACTGACTGAACAAGTTGAGACGTCAGAAGTTGAAAGTTGTGAAGCAGAAGAATCTAGAGTAATAGATTCTGAAAGACAACTATATGACGAACAGCCAAGTACAAGTCAGGAAGAGTGGATACCAGTGATTGAAATATCTGATGCTGTTGTCGAAACAAGAAGAACAACTGAATTAAAGAGACAGAAAGATAGAGAGGAAAAGTCAGGGAAAGAAGAACACACTCAGGTAAAAATAAACAAAGCCATTCAGAAACCTGAGCAGGGTAAGTTAGAAGAAGAAGAACGGGTTCAGACAGAAGAAGAACAAACTATAATAAGACCTGAACAGGTGCAGGTAGAAGAAGATCCGAATACAGAAAATACGGAACAAAGACAATCAGAAAGGGAAGAAGAACAAGAACAGATTGTGCCCAGATTAAGTGAAAATAAAAGAACTTTAGAAGGAGACGGAGAAGGTGAAAGTGCAGTCCAGTTCAAAAGAGTTAGAAAAGGAGATAATTGGCCAGAAGGAGTGAAGAGACTAAGATATCATCTAAGAAAATCAGAAAAGAAACCAGAGCAAGTAAATGAAGTTATGAGTCAGACGCAATCCAAACAAACCTTAGTAAAACTTACGCGAAGAAGCCCAAGATTGAGAATTCTGAACAGAAAATACAGGGCCCCTGAGTGGACCTATGTTATACTAGAAGAATTTGAAAACTTAGATTTATGTGAAGAATCAGAAAGAGTTCATGTTGCACAGATTGATGAAAGCAAATTAAGACCTCCATAAAATAAAAGACCGGATTTTAAGAAAAATTTAGACAAAGAAAGAAAAAGAGAGAAGAAATTTTCTCTGTTAATGGAAACAAATAACAAGAATAGTACAATTACTAGTGAGAAAGTAAATAGAATAAAGGGAACTAAAATAGAAATGGGGTAGATGATGAGATAAACTATCATAATGAATCAGACAATGATTCGTCTTTAAATATGTTTACTAAATTGTTATTTCAGTATGTTAATACGATGGAAATTAGTAATTGTTATGTTTGGATGAAGTTACCCTCATCAGTGTCAGAAGGGGTGACTTATCACCATATACCTCTAACATATGGTGTATCATGTAGTGTTCTATCAAGTTTATTTTACGTAACAGGGAAACTTCAGTATTTTTATTCAAACTTAGATGTAGTGTTTTCAGAACTGCCTATTCGAAAGAATATGAATCCAGTATTTAGTAGTAAAAATGCACAGTTCATGGGTGAATTCTTCTTAACAATGAGTTCAATAGATATAGCACAAGCACACAAGGATAACATAACATGTATATTACGTGAAGAAGAAAAAGAGTTTTTGAATTTAGTAGAAGAAAGGAGACAGGATTTAACAAAGAAGGCTGCTGAACAGAAATCCCATGTACCTCTATGGGCTGAGAAAGAGGGAATTTATGCAAAGGGCGAAGCTCATGCTGCGATGTCCCTAGACTTTGTGAAAAAGGGAAAATTCTGCCTCCATAGATTAAAGACAGATTATAATAACAATTTCATTGGTTCCAGTGAATGTGAACACAACTTCCTAATTTTAGGGGGATGGGGACTAAAAGGGGGAACCGATCCTGTATTTCCTGGAGTTTATTATGTATGTGGGAATAATGCCTATTATAGGTTACCTGCAAGATGGTATGGGAGCTGTTATTTTGGTATAGTTTTCCCAAAGATATACCATGTAGACAGAATCAATGAAAATTCTAATGGACTAACACGAAGAAGAAGAGCTATTTTTTCTGAAATAGTAGGTGATATATTTAGTGCATTGATACCCTCGGTTGGAGTCATTCTAAATTCACTTAAAATCTGCAAATTGTCAATAATAATTGATCGTCTTTCTACAGATACTGCTGGAGGATTCTTAATGATTAATACAGAGATGGTTGCAATAAGGTCTATGGTTTTACAAAATCGTCTTGCTCTTGATATTTTATTGGCAAAAGAAGGCGGAGTCTGTGGAATGTTGAAAATTCAACATTGCTGCACTTATATTCCGGACAAAAGTAAGGAAATTAAAGGGTATATTAGAAATATTACAAGAATGCATAATGACTTGACCCAACTGGAGGTTGACAGTGTATGGGGAAGATTAACAAAAAGTATAACATCAATAGGGAATTGGTTTACTAATTTTGGAAAGAGTTTTCTAGGTCAAATAATATTACGGTTAGTTGTGATAATAACAATAGTAATGACAGTAATGATCACATGTAAATGTTGCAGAAACAAAGGAAACAAAGGAAAGAGAAGGATATATGCAGAAAGGAAAGGAAAGGGAGAGAAACGAAAGAGGGAATATGACGAAATTCAGTTGGAGAAAATTAAAGGAAAGCTATACAAAAAGATGAAAGATTTAGAAGGGAAAGAAATAACTGATGAAATGATGAGAAAAAAAGGAGCAAACTGAGATGTGCTAAAGTTGGCATCTGGGAAGGAATGGGTAATTTTGTGATGGCTCAAAATGCCATCAGAGAGGGGATTGATGGAGCAATGTAAGAAAGAGACTTGCTCGGAGGCAATGCACTCGTTTAACTCATTAACAAGTTATTAAACATAATCTGTGAATAACTAATACGCACCACATGAACACGCGGGTTAGTGAAGCTTGCTTATGTGTGTATTAATGCGGATAACAATGAAAATGGACTAATACCGCTTTAAACGGAGAAACTGTTGTGCGCATGCGTCAACTGCATCTACTCAGTATGACGAGGTAACGTTTGGAGGGAAATTCTAGCGCATAAGCAGAAGACACTAAAATGGAGTCTTGAAGACTCGAGTGCATGGCACCTGTTCAGCTGAAATGAAAACAAGCTATTTTACTAATGTTAATGCAGGAAAAGTATTAATAAGAAAAGGGGAATAGAGTAGAGGTGGGAGGTATACAGTGTGACCATTTATTTGTGAAATTAATATTTGTCTATCTGAACTTTATCATTAGTGCACATTTGGGCCTCTCACGCATAACTGAATTAAGCAGAGTGATGAAGCGACTGCGCATGTCCACTGAAAGTTAACCCGGAATGGTGACTTAGAGGTTGAATGGGAGCCAAGGTCGCAAATGACATACCCTGAGAACGGATGGTGAAAAAGTTCAACGATAGAGACTCTTATTCATAAAGTTATAATAATGTTGCAAGTAAAATGTGAACACGTGTGGGAACCCAATACATGAATAAAAATTAAGGGGATGGGTTTGCGAACAATAGTTGAACTAATTTTAATGACATGTAAGCATGGTGTGATGGAGCTTCCCCCCTTGCCTGACCAATCATATTTCGTATTTTTACGATATTGAAACTTTAGTGGGTGGAACATGAAGAAACGAAGGTATAACTAAGGTAGCGTTAGTTAGTTAGAGAGAGGAGTCGGGTCGAGATGCTGTCTGTCCAGATGCTGTGAGTCGGAGATGCTGTTGCTGGGAGAAATGCTGTGAGATGCTGATGAAGTATCGAATGCAGACTCAGAAGAAGAACTTTCTATCCTAACTTAGGGGCCCATTACGATGGCGGGCGGAGACACGACCGCGGTGCCGGCGGTGGCTGTAGATGCCATTTACCGCGCACCGGCAGCGATCCTCACGCCCGCCATATTAGCATGTCTAGACAGAGCCCATTTCCCGTCCGCTGCGGTGTGACGCCGACCGCCATCAAAGTGCGCCCGCCAGTGCAGCGGTGTGAGCCAATGAGCACTCACCGCCGTGCGGAATGACGTCCCGTCTGCAGAACAAATCACAATGCCGGAAAAAGGGCAGCACACCGCGGCGGAGCAACCGTATAGCCAAAGACGGCGGAGACACCACAGAGGAGCAAGAAAATAGACACCCGGCCCACACCACGATGGATCCAGCTCTACACGCCTTTCCGGTGCTGTATATGATACACCACCTGCAAGTCATTGACCGGCGCGGACGCTGCCGCAGGTACGTACACACACAACTGTGCATGCAATACAATACACAAGTCAAGGGTTTGAAAACGGTGCATGTCCACACCAGACACCCCTGTGGGGACAGGCACACAGCCATCACTGCATCTACACATGTCCCACCTGTCACAAAAACACCTCGCCACATCCTGGCTGCCCATGTTCCGCGATCATGAACAAATGTCCCGGTGTCGTCACCGCCGCGGTCAGTGTGCAGGAAAACACAACGCAGAGGCCAGTGCCAGCGCCAGCCATGGGCACTGTACAAACAACACAAAACCACTACTCAAAACACAACACACTAGCCCTCTCCTTGAAGGGACATATCATGTGCCTGCCATGTGCCACTCCTGCACAACAACAACACAGGTGAATACACACCCTGCCCCACATCCCTAACAACTGCAGAGATAGCCACAGCAGGAGTTGTTGCACAGGAACACATACCACAGAAGGCCAGGCCCCAGCCAACACACACACCACAACAACACCACACACATGCCCAGAACACTGAGCTCCAGCACAACATGTACACACACACACATTGATGATCAAACAATTCACTGCACACACAGCCTACCAACTTACACAGGCACACCCTACCCTGCCTCACAGCCACATACACAGACCACATGCTAGCAGCAATGGAGGACAACATACATGAAAGCTAAAGTGATGTGCCCACAAATGGAAGGACAAGGACACAACTATCAAGCATGTGTACATCACATGCAAGACAACAGACATCTGAGCACACCCACAGCCCATCAAATCACACATGGCTGCCACAGTGAGTCAACCCAAAACACAAGCACCTCAATTCAACAACTCATGGAGACAGCAAGGCCACCCATGTCAAGGCACAGGGATGAGAGGAAGGCCATGAAGTCAAATACTGAACAGACACACATAGGTATGCAATTACCTGACAAGAGCATCTCTGCACCACAACACACAGGCCCCATTCACACACTCCATGATTGAGAAGCACAAGTAGGATACGTCACACATCCCCCCTCTCACATCACCAGCACACAACACTCCCATGTGCACCAAATCACAATTGCAGGGCACAAGTACACATACACGCACACCACTCCAGGGTGACACATGGGTGTAGTTGACAATGCAGGTGCACACACATCAAGAGTCACCACAAAGTCACCCCCTTCACACCACACACTTCTCCACCACCAAAGTGTACACTTTGGAAGTAAGGCATGGGACCAGGATTACTGACCACTACAAGAGGACCGTACACATACACTGCTGGGCACACAGTAAGTAAGCTCACACAGACACCATGACCCGTGCCAACATGCATGAAAGCCTGTGCATAAACTCCCACCCTGTGCTGACATTGCCTCCAAACATGGCATGTCTACACCATAGACAACATGGACAAAGAAGGATGATGACAACAAGAACATTTTCAAAAACCACCTTCACTGCACCCACAAGTATAAGAGTCAGGAAGAATTGAAGTCCCTGTCACCCCTGCAAAAACATGGAAACGTGAGACAACCCATTGCCAATGTTGAAGTGCCATACTCAGCATGTGACACAGTAAACCATGCACACACAGAAACAGTTTTATTGAGAAATTACACTGACAGAACTGACAACAGGAATAACTGTCTTTATTCACACTTGTGCAGAGATAGACAACAAATGTGGGCAACTGCAGGGCCAGTGGCCACTACAATGTACAGAGTAGTTACATCAGAAGCTGCACAGGCAGGGGGCAAACAGCAGTGATCAACAAGGCAAGTACAATGTGCAGATGAAGTCCATGAGAAACTGCACAGGCAGGGGGCAAACAGCAGTGCTCAACAAGGCAAGTACAATGTGCAGATGAAGTCCATGAGAAGCTGCACAGGCAGGGGGCAAACATCAGTGAGCAACAAGGCCAGTGGCCAGTCCAATGTGCAGATTAAGTCCATGAGAAGCTGCACAGGCAAGGGGCAAACAGCAGTGAACAACAAGGCCAGTGGCCAGGACACAGTGCAGGTGAGGTACATGAGAAGCTGCACAGGCAAGGGGAAAACAGCAGTGAACAGCAAGGCCAGTGGCCAGTCCAAAGTGCAGGTGAGGTACATGAGAAGCTGCACAGGCAAGGGGCAAACAGCAGTGAACAGCAAGGCCAGTGGCCAGTCCAAAGTGCAGGTGAGGTACATGAGAAGCTGCACAGGCAAGGGACAAACAGCAGTGAACAGCAAGGCCGGTGGCCAGTCCAAAGTGCAGGTGAGGTACATGAGATCCTGCACAGGCAGGGGGCAAACAGCAGTGAGCAACAAGGCCAGTGGCCAGTCCAATGTGCAGATTAAGTCCATGAGAAGCTGCACAGGCAAGGGGCAAACAGCAGTGAACAACAAGGCCAGTGGCCAGGACACAGTGCAGGTGAGGTACATGAGAAGCTGCACAGGCAAGGGGCAAACAGCAGTGAACAACAAGGCCAGTGGCCAGGACACAGTGCAGGTGAGGTACATGAGAAGCTGCACAGGCAAGGGGCAAACAGCAGTGAACAGCAAGGCCAGTGGCCAGTCCAAAGTGCAGGTGAGGTACATGAGATCCTGCACAGGCAGGGGGCAAACAGCAGTGAACCACAAGGCAAGTACAATGTGCAGAGTAGTTACATCAGAAGCTGCACAGGCAGGGGGCAAACAGCAGTGATCAACAAGGCAAGTACAATGTGCAGATGAAGTCCATGAGAAGCTGCACAGGCAGGGGGCAAACAGCAGTGAGCAACAAGGCCAGTGGCCAGTCCAAAGTGCAGGTGAGGTACATGAGATCCTGCACAGGCAAGGGGCAAACAGCAGTGAACAACAAGGACAGTGGCCAGGACACAGTGCAGGTGAGGTACATGAGAAGCTGCACAGGCAAGGGGCAAACAGTAGTGAACAGCAAGGCCAGTGGCCAGTCCAAAGTGCAGGTGAGGTACATGAGATCCTGCACAGGCAGGGGGCAAACAGCAGTGAACAGCAAGGCCAGTGGCCAGTCCAAAGTGCAGGTGAGGTACATGAGATCCTACACAGGCAGGTGGCAAACAGCAGTGAACCACAAGGCAAGTACAATGTGCAGAGTAGTTACATCAGAAGCTGCACAGGGAATGTGTGCGACTATACCATGCCATGCTCAGCAACAGAGTCATGGGGATAACAATGGGCATCACAGACACTGCTGTGGACAGACAGGTGTGTGTGTGGCTGACTACCACTCAGATGTGGCTGTCTGTCGGACTTGGAGGTGACTGTGTGTCGCGGTCAGTAGGAGGACTGCCCCGGGGAGTGTGAGGAACATCTGTGGAAGAGACATCTCTGGCTTGGGAAGCTGGAGGGCTGTTTGGACCAGGTGGGGTGGTGGCACGGGGAGGTGGACTGATGCTGTGGTGAGACCCAGTGTGTGCAGGAGATTGTGGAGGGGTGCCTTTCCACTTCTTGGGGATCCTGAAAGGCTTCCCTGTCTGGGGACTAATGTGAACTGGTGTGGACACAACAGGTAACCCCACCACCAAACCTGCTCCTGGTGCTGACTCTGGGCCCCCCTCTGGGGACATGCTGGATCCAGCTGTGCGCTTCCCTGGGGCTTGCCTCCGCCCTTCCAAACCCTGTCTACCATGTTTAGCCCCTACAGTGCCCCCTTGGGCCTGCTTCACAGGGCTCGGGATGGGAGTGGAGGTTGTGGGTGGATCAGCCATAGGGCCCTCATCCAGTGTAAGCCTTGCAGGTAACACCTCCTCAGTGGGCAGGGAAACTTTCTTCTTTGCTTTGCGAGCGGTCCGTGGGACAGGAGAGTCCTTGGCGGGGGATGACTCTGAGGCCTGTGACCCTGAGGCCTGTTTCTTGCCCCTCTGGCCCTTGGTGTCGCCTGACGGGCTTTTATCTCTGTGCTCTGGGGTGGTCTTAGTTTTCTGTGGGGATGGTGTCTGCGGCCTGGACCGTTTGGGCTGTTGCTGCTGCTGTGTGCTGCGTGTGCTGTATCTGGACTTTGGGGTCTGTTGAGCATTGTCACTGTCGGCAGAGGTGCACACTGACAGGACGGTGAACAAAGGGACAGGAGCTGCTCCCTGAGAATGTGCCTGTTGCAGGGCTGCCGTCACTGTTGAGGACAATGACTGCACAGTCCGGTGTAGCCCACCCACATCTGAATGTATGCCCTCCATGAAAGCTATCACCTGGCCCAACTTTTTATCGTGGTCTAGGAAGGCATTGAGGAGAGCTGTCTGCCCCACACACAGCTGGCGCAATAGCTCTACTGACTCAGCACTGAGGGCTGCAGGGCTGACATGGGCCGGGGCAGCAGTGCCTGGGGTGAAGGACACTCTTCCCTTTCGACTTGTGCGAACACGGGCAGCACCAGTGGAAGTAGATGGGAGGCTGGGCACTGGACGCTGTGTGGCGGAAGAGGAGGCAGAGTCCCCGTTCCCTGTGGCCCCCAACATGGATGCGTCACCTCTGGCGTCAGATGACGTAGAGCTTTGCGTCTCGGGTTGTGATTCCTCCAGCAGACTCCTGTCCCCCTCCTCGGCGCTGGTCACATCTGTGTCACTCTGCTCCGGTGCGGCTGTTGCACTGGATGCCTCACCGCTGGTGTCCGTCCCCTGTCCCTCAACGCACACGGGAGATGCTACATGGGAGAGAGATGTAGTGTTAGTGGAGTGGCACCAACTGAAGTAACATGTGCAAGTAAATCACCATTCAAGAAGATGTGTTATCCACGTTGCACATCACCCTGACTAAATATACATTGCCACCTCAATTATCAACCCAACAGTGCATGTAAGGAACAAATCCAGCCATAAGTGATCCCGGTGACTCGCACAGCACACCATCCTGCTTGTGGCCCACTTCAGACACAGGCACAAAAATCTCTCTGACCACACAGGGTGCTGAGGATGGCAAGGATGAACACCACAACATGGTGTCAATTACGTACATGGATGGAGCAGTAGGGGAGCACACACACACAGACCACAACATAATAGCCCACAATGGCCATTAGCGCATGCCAGCCACCATGTTGCTTGCACGGGCACAAGTACTGTAGCACATTGTCCTCAAACGTTGTAGCAGCTGAAATCTCCTGTCAGGCAATGCACGCATTGATTCAAACACACTCAGATTAGGCACACTGCCGTCAACATCAATATGAATTCACACAGTACCCCACTGCACAAGGTACCTGAATGCCACAGCTTTGAATGCAATGGCAATGCACATTGCGCAGATCACATCAGTGAGTACAGGTGGGACAAATGCATGTCAGATGCACCCAGCACAGACGCCACTTACAATCCACTGCATCACACTACCCACTTCACATAGCTCAGAGTTTGTCCAATCTGTGGACACATGCAGCCACTCCCTGCCAAAGTCACCCGTCAACAAATACTCACCCCTAGCTTGCTGCTGATGCTCCTTCAATTGTACATCCAACTCAGGCTGTGTTACGGCCAAGATGCGGGCCATTAGTGGTGTCATGGTGCGTCGGGCCAACCTGCCGCTCCGAGGGAGCAGCCCCAGCGTCATCTCGGCCATGTTCTTGCTCAGCCGGTAGATGTCGTCCCACCTTTTATGACAGTGGCTGCGCCGTCGGTTTGACACACCCAGATCACGCACCTTGGAGGCAATGGCCCTCCACACGGCTTTACTCTGGTGGACTTTCAGCTGCAGGCATGGGAGACAAGAGGGGTAATACATCAGTGACACAGTGTATACTACCAAAATCTTTCAATACAGTGGCACGATACTCACTCATCCCAAATCAACAGATATGTGTAACAGAGCCAAGAATGCTTGGCACATGGTACAATGGCATTGGAGAACCACACGTGAATCCATGAATGTGGGAGGGTGGACACAGTACCTGTACATCCCATTCACATGCAGGATGCCAGCACATCAAGCAATGTGTAGTCTGCCCACATCTACTGTCCGCTGTTAGCTAGAGCAACACATAGATTAGATAGCAACACATGGTTGTTGGTGGACTCACTGTGTCCAACACTGCGCAGCCCCCAATGTCCTCGCCCTGTGAATGGCTCACTGTGTCATGGAGCTCACATACAGTGACATCAACTCTCATACACACACCCTTGTCACAAGGCTTGTCGTGTGCAATCTACAGGGCTGAGATGGCTCTTTGATCAAGATGTGTGAACAAAAGACACATGGAACACACTGTACATGCAGTGATGTGTACTTGTGGGATTGGGCGGCGACTGTGCAGGCCAGGTGGGCTGACACTGAGAGGGACATTTGGGACCCACACAGCCATTCACACAAGCAATCACTGGCCTGACTCCTGCATTACCAATTTGCTGCTTCACTGTATGGCTGACAGGACAATACATGTCCCTCAAATCTGGATGGGCATGCAGGGAAACGTGTGAAAGAGGCTACACAGCCCTTCCCCCTGGAGAAAACATGCTAGGCAGTGCATTTCAGAGCCCCACACTCACTGACACATAATGCAGCACCTCCACCTCACGTGTGCCCCCCCCTGCACTCTCACTCACACTGTTGGAGACTTACCACGACATTAGGGGCACCATAGAGCCTTGGGTACTGTGCAAGCACCCCATCCACCAGGACCTCCAGCTCCTCGCTGGTGAAGGGACTGGCCCGGATCTTCTGTGTCCTCAACATCACTGTGGACAGGTGGCAGCAGCAGCAGGTGGAGTTCAGGGGTGGCAAGCAGCAGTCCCTGGAGGCAGCAGCAGCAGGTGGAGGGTGGAGGGTGGCAGGCAGCAGTCCCTGGAGACAACAGCAGCAGGTGGAGGGTGGCAGGCAGCAGTCCCTGGAGGCAGCAGCAGCAGGTGGAGGGTGGCAGGCAGCAGTCCCTGGAGGCAGCAGCAGCAGGTGGAGGGTGGCAGGCAGCAGTCCCTGGAGGCAGCAGCAGCAGGTGGAGGGTGGCAGGCAGCAGTCCCTGGTAGCAGTGGAAATGTGGGGCACAGTCCCACGCATATATAGGCCCCTGGGGCTGTGTCAGTGGTCCCACGCCGCTGCAATTGGTGTACCAGGTCTGCTATTTTTAAAATCATCCAATGTCCGCCTCCGAGGTGGCGGTGCACGCCTACCGCGATTTTCAAAGCCATATGAAGCAACCGCTAGTGTGCGTCCCAATGGCTGCAAGGGCATGGACCATGGCGGTGACACACCGCAGGGGCCAGGCGCTCGCTACCGCGGTGGTGCATCTTTTGAATGCTTCCAATGACCGGCTACGCGGTTGCGGAACATGCCTACCGCTATTTTCAAAATTGCATCAGGCTACCGCGAGGGTGTTTCCCATTGGTTGCCAGGGCATGGTCCATGGCGGTGACAGTCCGCAGGGGCCAGGCACCGCCATATGGGTGCCATACAGTGCCTGTAGTGACCGTGAGCTGGGTAGCGGTGCATGCCAACCGCCATATACACATGTAGATATGGCTGAGACTACCGCGATCGTGTCTGGGGTATTGGCGGTGACAGTCCGCAGGGGCCAGGCGGTAGGCACCACCAGATGGGTGCCATACAGTGCCTGTAGTGACCGTGAGCTGGGTAGCGGTGCATGCCAACCGCCATATACACATGTAGATATGGCTGAGACTACCGCGATCGTGTCTGGGGTATTGGCGGTGACAGTCCGCAGGGGCCAGGCGGTAGGCACCGCCAGATGGGTGCCATACAGTGCCTGTAGTGACCGTGAGCTGGGTAGCGGTGCATGCCAACTGCCATATACACATGTAGATATGGCTGAGACTACCGCGATCGTGTCTGGGGTATTGGCGGTGACAGTCCGCAGGCGCCAGGCGGTAGGCACTGCCAGATGGGTGCCATACAGTGCCTGTAGTGACCGTCCGTGGACTTGCGGAGCAGGTTTGCTGCACATATGGAGTCATCCATCTCTATCCATAGCCCAACATGAACAGTGCCCAGTGTCTCCAACATTGAAGGACCCTCATGAGGCCAACATTACAAATGGGACATTTAACTCCATGTCACCTACACATGCCATATATGTGTATGTGATAAATTGCATTGACACATACACACACACATGTCACATGTGATGTGTAAGGGCATGTAGACTGTACAGTTTTTGTGTTGCATAGCATATGTAGCTAATGGTCAATGTGTGTAGGTGCAATGTAACGCACAATGCTGTCTCATTGTGTGAACTAGGGGCATCATTGACTGTCACATTGTCTACTGCACATGCATACACGTGTTCACCATGCTCAGCCTGTGGTCAGTGTGTACTTGATGTGTGCCATGTGCAACCTGTGTTGGGAGGTGTATCATGGACAGCAGCACGGTGTGCTAGGGTACTATTGTAGTTTGACACATATGTGGGGGTAATACTCACAGGTGTGCGCACACATGTGGTGCCATATCCCACTGTGCATGCCAATGAGCAGGAGGTGTGCACAGACCATTGCTGCGGGTAAGGGGACAAGTGTACGAGTAGTGTGCCTGATGTGTACCGACTTGTGCAGTGCTCTGTTGGTTGATGGTGCAGTCTGTAACATTTGGCAATGTGTCTGTAGAAATGTGAAATGTCCTGTACATCTAATGGTGTGTTTCATTGACATATGTGCACTTTCATCTGACCTAGGAGGAGGCCCAATATCCATCGTCCATTCACAGTGCTGGCTGACATGGAGAAAGAAGAGATCATCTGCAAATTCAGACTGGATAGAGTTTCCCTACAAAACCTATGTGCCATGTTGGAGCCCCACCTGCAGCCACGTCGCACATATTCAACAGCTTTCACTGCGACTTCAAAGGTGATGACATGCCTGCATTTCTTTGTGACAGGCTCATTCCAGCACACGGTAGCAAGCGCAGGTGGGATGTCACAACCGATGTTCAGCATGGTGCTGAGGGATGTACTGTCAGCTATGATGAACTACAAGGACAGATACATTCAATTCCCCAGGGGGCCAGAGTTGGTGGCTGTGAAGGGAGATTTTTATGCCCTTGGACACATCCCCCATGTTGTTGGTGCCATTGATTGCACACATGTTGGGCTTGTGCCACCACAGGCACGTGAGCAAGTTTACAGAAATCGGAAGCATTACCACTCAGTAAATGTTCAAGTGGTGTGCCGGGCGGACATGATCATCTCCCACGTGTGTGCCAGGTATCCCGGGTCAGCCCATGATTCGCACATCATGCGCAGCAGCATCGTCCCGCAGCTGATGGCCAATCTGCCACCTGAGCGTGCATGGCTTGTGGGTAAGTATGCATAGTGGAGTAGCGTGGTGTGTGTGTGACATGCTGTCCTGTGGCATTGTGGAACATCAAGGTTAATCTGTGTTTCTCACACCCAGGTGACTCTGCATATCCTAACCGTCCGTGGTTGCTGAGCCCACTGCGGAATCCTGTGACTGCAGCTGATGTGCGATATAATGATGCCCCTGGGAGGACACGGCGTGTAATAGAGCGTACATTTGGTCTGCTAAAGTCACGATTTCGCTGCCTGGACTGTACCGGAGGTGCCCTGATGTATTCGCCAAGGAAGGTGTGTCAGATAGTCGTGGCATGCTGCATGCTCCACACCTGGCCATTCGCAAGGCAATACCCCTGATCCTGGATGATGATGAGCAGCCAAGGCCCCCGCCTGCAAACCAACCCGGGTCCAGTGACGAGGACAGTGGAGAGGAGGAAGGTGTCGACATGCGTCAACAGCTCATCAACCGCTACTTCACTTGAAGGTGAGTGACGATGTAGGAGGGACACATGGTCTGATGGTGTTGCAGTTGCTGTGAGGGTGTATGTGAGCTTGGTGACTGCAGCCTTGTGATCACTCATTGCTGGTTGGCAATGTTTGTGGGATAGGGTAGTTTGACACAGATACAGGATGTCTCCATGGCGACTGTTGCTCTGTGTAATGTGTGGAGATTGGAGTACCTTGTTGACAAGTGTTGTGTGATGTGTGTGATGCCACACCAAAACAAGTGACTCTTGTTCTAATGTCTTTTCCTAGGTCCCTTCAGCCTCTCCTTGCCTACCTACATTCCATTTCTCTGGGACATTTACATCACGGTGAAAGTTGCACATCCTGTATTAAAGACGGAGCAGACACAACAACATGTGTGTAAGGTGTATTTATTTACAATTGTGACATGTGAGGGTCGAGAAAATGTACATGGGGGAATTTGAAGAAATGAGTTGACGGTCATGGTAGATGAGATAATTGAGTAGTCACCACAGTGATGTGGAGACCCAGTCCAACAGACAGATGCCATTCACATGGCAGTGTGGGGAAGGATAGTCCAAAAGGTAAATGAAGTGGTGCAGTGGTCTGCCATTATGGCTGGCTCCGGGACTTGCCTTTGGCAGGTGCTTTGGCACGTGATGCCTCCTGGCCTTTCCTTGGACGGCCCCTTTTGCGCTTGACTGGAGGGGCCTGTGCTGCAGGGGCAGTGGTGTCTGAGGACTCACCCCCCTCCGTGGACGCAGGGGAGGATGACGAACTGTCATCCTGATGCCCATCAGGGGGAGGCGGAGATGTTGAATGTTGCGCTGGCCTGTCCCTCAGAACCGCCACTTGCTGCCCAAAGAGGTCCACAATTTGTCCCATGCGGGTGTCCATGGACCTCAGCAGCAGGAGGAGCTCCCGAGAATCTTCCTCAGACCGGCCCATTCGTCCCTGGGCCTGTTCGTATGCCCCAAGGACTCTGTTGATGTGGGACAGGGCTTCTGACACAGGCTCAGTTGCCCTCTGCATGACCCTGCCCCTCCCGCCTACACTGCTGCCACGGGCCTCTTGGCTCCCCACATTGCTCCGCTGCGTCCTCTCCCTGGCCTCCTCAGTAGATGTCGTGGGGTGCTCATCACCTGGGGCAGGGAGGGTGTTGCGGGCAGCTGTGGTGGTGGTGGTGGTAGTGGTTGCCACACAGGCCGTGACAACAGCTGTCTGGGGAAGGTCATGGGTTGCAGCAGATGTGGTTGTGGGGACAATGGGTGCCTGGGCCTGGTTGCGGCCTGCCACAACAGATGTGCTGGCTTGGGGCTCCTCATCCAAGGAATCCAGGGAGTCTTCATCCAGTAGTCTCTGTTCCGGGGTGGGGGACTGGCTCTGCAGGTTGGTGGTGTCGTCCTCTGCAGTGAGTTCTTGGTCACCTGTGGGTCAGATGAGAAATGGTCATTGTGTTGCAACCAGCAAAGCTTCTGTTTGCACTGTTACATCAACTGTTTGTACATGCAGCAGTTGTTCACTCATCTAAGTTGCAGTTACCGACATCCAGTGATGCATTACAAGCTGTTGAGGTACATGCATTACTCGTCCATATTGTGAGTTGGCAAGACATGACATGCACAATTTATATTTTTTACATTGACAGGTTCATGTTGGCATCTAGTGAGTGTTTAATCATATGTGATCCAGTTACGCATGTATGTCGCTTGTTGTGCCCTTGCAGCCATTTTCTCTGCACATTGGGGGAACATTGTAGTTGCAGCCATACCTTGGGCATGTGGTGTACATATCTGTAGTTGCACTTCCAGCCATGCTTTCTTTGCTTTCATTTGGTCCTTGCTGGTCTGGACCCCTGCCATTTTCAGATGGCATGCAGTGGTGTGCAGGGTTGTGCACTGAGTTACATCTACATGTGGATCTGAATGTCACACTTTGGTTGCTGTCATGGTTTCATTTGCTTAGGTGTGTGCACACTATAGTGGCCAATGCTATCTGGGTGTGCAGTTGTGCAATGTGAGGCCTGGTGTCCTATGCCACCATGCTTGTCGTGAGGCATATCTGGCTGCATGTAGTGGCTGGTGATATGTTCTGTTTGCTGTTTTTGGCTTGTATTGGTAAGACCTCTCTGTGTGTGTGTGAGGAAGGCTTCCATCTTGGTCCAGTGTGGGACAAGTCAGCATGATATGTCTACCTACCAGTGATTTGGAAGTGGACATTGCAATGACTGACACATGCATTTTAGTGCGAGGGTGTTATCAGTCTTGGGGACTGGAGCTCATGTTGGCTTGTGTGAGTTGTTGTGCAAGCTTCCCACCCCCACACACCCCAACTTGTGAGATGCGGTTAGCTACCTGTTAGTTGAGTGTGTGGCATACAATGCCTGCCACATGATTCTGATGGGGGGTGGAGTGGCCCATCCTACTCAGGGGTGGGACAGCATGCATAGTGGGATTTGTGGGACAATTTGCCAACCCCACAACACCGTCTCCGTGTGAAGATGGCTACCTACCGGTTGAGGTGAAGGTGAGCAATGACATGGCTATGTGACTTAAGAGTCATTCTTGGGAGGAACGTGCCTGTGGTTAGCAGAAGGTGTGTGTGGGTTTCAGTACCCAAACTTTTCACATCACATTAGGGCATGGGGTATGGCCCCACCATCATTGTTGTCTCAAGTATCTGGGTGTGGGGTTCACTCCCCCAAGATTTGTAGGCAAAATAGGGCATGGGGTATAGGCTCCTATCACTGTGGTGACATACAGCAGGTTGAACATCTCACCCAGCAAACATTTCCACACTATTATGGTTTCATGGTATTTGTGGACCTGTGAACATGAGCAAAGTACTGGTGATGCAGTTGTTCCGGGGCATCCATACACTTACATGTTGTCATCAACAGTGGTGTGTGTGTAAGATACAGACAGCCATGTGCATAAAATGTGTGCTTTTGGGGCCAGACTATACCAGCACTGTTCAGACAGACAGTGTGAGATGTGACCATTGTCAATGCATACACACATTGCTGGTCCCAAGCAGACCCATTTGTGCATTTTAGTCAGACAAAGTACTCTTGTTATGCAATTCAGTGCAGCACTGTGGCTGCTGGGTCTGTTGCAAGACAGTTGGGATATGCATAGTCTAGCAGTGTGAGTCCCAGGTCCAGTGGAGTTTTTGGGTAATCTGCACTTCCACTGTTTACATTGCAACATTGTGGTATGACATGGGTGATTAGCACATTGACAACCAACCTGCCAGACCCTGCTGCAGGGAAGCATGATCGGTGTTAGTGTTGCAGTGTGTGATGCCTGGCACAGTAGACACAATGTGGGTAAGTTTTGCACTGAGACTTGTGCATGCTGAGTACAATACGACTGTTTAGCATGATTTGTGTAAGTGACTGTGGACAAAGTGGTATGGTGTGATGTGCGGGGGAACAAACGTCACATGCCTATGAGTGGGACAAGTGCTCCATCATGCTGAACTGTTGAAGAAGTGGGCCTGTTGTGGGTTGTACTGCAGTGTCACCAATTACACACACCACTCCCTGTTGAAATGGTTACCTACCAGTAAGTTTGATGAGTCACATTCAATATCTGCCACATGATTGTGGTTGTGGGGAGTGCTCCATCTTGCACAGCTGTAGGACAAGAGGGCCTGGTGGGAGTTGTAGTGCAGACTTCCAAACCACCCACACACCTCCCTGTGAGGATGGCTACCTACCTGTTAGGTTAAGGTGAGCAATACAATGGCTGCCACATGGGGGGGGTCAGGGCTCCATCTTGCGCAGCTGTAGGACAAGGGGGCCTGGTGGGAGTTGTAGTGCAGACTTCCAAACCACCCACACACCTCCCTGTGAGGATGGCTACCTACATGTTAGGTTAAGGTGAGCAATACAATGGCTGCCACATGGGGGGGGGTTCAGGGCTCCATCTTGCGCAGCTGTAGGACAAGGGGGCCTGGTGGGAGTTGTAGTGCAGACTTCCAAACCACCCACACACCTCCCTGTGAGGATGGCTACCTACCTGTTAGGTTAAGGTGAGCAATACAATGGCTGCCACATGGGGGGTCAGGGCTCCATCTTGCGCAGCTGTAGGACAAGGGGGCCTGGTGGGAGTTGTAGTGCAGACTTCCAAACCACCCACACACCTCCCTGTGAGGATGGCTACCTACCTGTTAGGTTAAGGTGAGCAATACAATGGCTGACACATGGGGGGGTCAGGGCTCCATCTTGCGCAGCTGTAGGACAAGGGGGCCTGGTGGGAGTTGTAGTGCAGACTTCCAAACCACCCACACACCTCCCTGTGAGGATGGCTACCTACCTGTTAGGTTAAGGTGAGCAATACAATGGCTGCCACATGGGGGGGTGTCAGGGCTCCATCTTGCACAGCTGTAGGACAAGGGGGCCTGGTGGGAGTTGTAGTGCAGACTTCCAAACCACCCACACACCTCCCTGTGAGGATGGCTACCTACCTGTTAGGTTAAGGTGAGCAATACAATGGCTGCCACATGGGGGGGTCAGGGCTCCATCTTGCGCAGCTGTAGGACAAGGGGGCCTGGTGGGAGTTGTAGTGCAGACTTCCAAACCACCCACACACCTCCCTGTGAGGATGGCTACCTACCTGTTAGGTTAAGGTGAGCAATACAATGGCTGCCACATGGGGGGGTCAGGGCTCCATCTTGCGCAGCTGTAGGACAAGGGGGCCTGGTGGGAGTTGTAGTGCAGACTTCTAAACCACCCACACACCTCCCTGTGAGGATGGCTACCTACCTGTTAGGTTAAGGTGAGCAATGCAATGGCTGCCACATGGGGGGGGGTCAGGGCTCCATCTTGCGCAGCTGTAGGACAAGGGGGCCTGGTGGGAGTTGTAGTGCTGGCAGCATGTACACATGTACCCATGGTGATGTTTGTAGCTACCTTGGAGGTGAACTTGAGGGACTGTTGGATTAATGTGTGAGAGATGTGTTGGTGAGAGTGTGGTGCACATGACTGCATTTGTACCTAGGAGGTATAGCTTAGTAGTGGTGCAAGACAGTACATATCAGTGTGACGTTAGGCATTTGTTTGTACTTACCAGCCTCCACTCCCCCGGGTATTCCTGTGAGACTCTCTGGATGCAGTATGCCAAGCACCTTCTCCTCCAATTCGGTGAATGTTTTGGGTGGAACGGGAGGGCCACTGCCTGTCCTGTGAGCCAGCTCATGGTTCTTGGCTCTCTTCTTCTTGACCACTGCCTTCAGATCGTGCCAGCGCTTCACAATTTCATTTCTATTGCGTGGCACGGTCCCTACTGCATTTACCTTATCTACTATCCTTCTCCACATTAGCGTTCTTGTGGCTACTGGTGTCTGTTGGACCAGGTTACCAAACAATTGGGGTTCTACTCTGATTATCTCATCTACCAAACAATTGGGGTTCTACCCTGATTATCTCTTCTACCAGTACACTCAACTCACTGTCAGTGAATTTGGGCATTTTCTGTGGTGACATGGTGTGTGATGTGCCAAGGTGTTTGAGGTGCAAGTGTTGAAGTGGTGGTGGTGGTGGTGATGTGTATGGTGTGTGATGTGCAAAGGGGTTAGAGGTGCAGGTGTAGAAGTGGTGGTGGTGGTGGTGATGTGTGTGTGTGTTGTGCAGATTTGCCTCTCCTGTCAGCTGTGGTGTATGTCCCTTCAGTTCTGGAGTTTTGCAAAGGATTGTGGTCTGGTAGGGGGCTGGATTTATACTGGGCTATGTGGGTGTGTCAGGATGGGGTATTGGTTGCAGGTGTGGTGTGTGTGTCGTCCTGGGATTTGTCGTTTTTGAGTTTACCATGGGGGTGTGTCTTTGGGCTGTGTTAGGTGTTTTTGGGTGCATGACTTGTTTGCTTGATGCACTTTGTGGGCATGTTGTGTGTCTTTTTTCCGACCGCCATTTTTTTCACGGAGCGTACGCAGCGGTGGCTATGCTACGGCGCTTCCGCGGGCTCTCTCATTCCTCACTATTGTCGACCGCGGCGGTCGTAAACAGCGCTCTGCACCGCAGTCATGTCGGGGATATCATAATTTCCATGGCGGTGTCTCCGCTGTGGTTGCGGTGGTTTGGGCTGTTTCCGCAGCGAATCCGAACGCCGGGGACGGGTTTCGGGCTTCTCCGCACGCGAGGGGCGGTTTCTCGGGTCTCCTTTCCGCCGCGGTTGGATTTTTACCACCGAGGATCCTAATCTAGCCGTCGGTTTTCCCGCGGTAGCGGCGGGTGGTGATTTTCCGCTACCATGGCGGTCGGGTTGCTTTTCCGACCGCCATCGTAATAGGCCCCTTAATTGGGTTAGATCAGAAGATCATGGAAGAATCTCGAGGAGGAAGAGAGTGTCAGAGAGGGGTGCGACGCAATCATCGGTATTTTAGAGAGGTCAACTATCCTGTCCTGAATCCTGTCCTGAAGTCTTTGTCTCCTGTCCTATCCTGGGGACCCTTACCAGCCCTTTGGCCAGGGGGTTGGTCTTTCACACCATTCTTGGTAACTATAATTTCACGTTATTTGCAAATGTTCTTTTCTCTCTGTCCTCCCCCTTTCTGAGCATTTATTATTGTATGAATCCGAAATATATGCTTGATGTTTAATCAATTGAATTTTCTCTCCTAAGAATGATGGTGACTGCACTGTATTTTTGAAATGGTTCACATGCATTTAATTTAGATAAAGATTTTAAACCTTCCTGAGTCTGTGATCATTTACTTAAAATAAAAGAATAGTTGAGGGTTATGTTAATTATCACCATCAACTAGTTCAACTAATGGTCCATCGACCAGAGGAAATAACTTTTTGATCAGTGAAAGGTTAGTTAGGAAAATTAAATAACTAATCCTAAATGTTATGAAATATATATAAAACTTTGACACTCCAGCGGTTTTACTCAATGTGTGTGTTTTATGGGCCCAGGTGAGTATATGGTAGTGGAGTATCTGTTGTTGGTATACCGCTGGATCAATACGTTACTGTTGGCATTAACTGGCCATGCATTACGGATAGCAGGTGGCCAAAGGACGGGCAGCTCAATTTCCTTTTTAATAGCTTAAAGCCATAGGTTAGCTATTAGGCTTTTGCCATCATAGCTCCTGAGCGCTGTTTGTACTTCATTTGATGTTCGATATTGAATCCTAGATATTTATATGTTTCACCTACCTCAACTTTTTTTCCTTCCAAGAACCAGGAGTAGGATTTGTATTTGGAGTCTACCAGTCAAACCACTTTTTTTTTTGCAGATTTAATTCTAATCTTTGTTCGTCCATATACATTTTTAGAGCCTTCATACTGCGTTGAAGTCCTATTGGCATTTGGCTTAGTAGGACAATGTCGTCTGCATACTGAAGGCATCTTATTTCCTCATTCGCCAGGCAAGGTGGGTGGCAGTTGTCTTTCTGAAGTGCTTCTGCTAGGTCGTCAATATATAGATTAAAAAGGTTTGGGCTAACACACACACCTGTTTTAATCCATTCCTTGTCTCTATTTCGTTTGTCGCTCATCTGCCATCTCCAATTTTAACCTGCGCCCAGGTTCCTGTGTGTAACGCTATAATAGCCCTCAGCAGACTGCTATTAATGGCCCATTTTGCTCATTTTCGCCATAAGAGCCCCCGAGGCACTCAATCGAATGCGGACTTAAGGTCTACAAAACAGGCAAAGAGCCGGGTCTTCTTGTTTTTTGCCTTTTCAGCTAAGAATGTTAATGCTGTTAAATTTGTTGATATTCCCATCCCGGCCCTAAATCCTGTTTGGAACCGAGGTATAAGTTTATAATCCTCTATCCATAATTTGAGATGCTCCAATTGGCAAGAGGCGTAGAGCTTCGCTTCTACGTCTATTAAGGCTATAAGCCTATAATTTATTAATGATGACGGATTTCCGCTTTTAAAAATCGTTTGAAAGATGTTACCTTTCCATGAGTCCGGCATTCGATTTGTGCTGTACAGCTCATTAAATAGAGGAAAAAAGTAGTGAGCCCAATAAGTCACGTCTCCTTTAAATAGTGCATTAGGGATTCCGTTCGGTCCTGCCACGTCTTCTGGCTTTATTTTCCTTATGATTCTTATCAATTGATCTATGTCTGATATTAAGAAGGTGCTTGTATTATAATGTAAATTGTTTCCATTTTTCTTTTCGTGAACCATGTTGGCTTTCTGAGATTCTAGGGATAAACCTTCTCGGATTTTGGGCTCTATGTCTGAGCTGCCTTTATTAACTCTGGGCTCTGGATCAGCATACATATCTTGGACATGGGCTTCCCATGAGGCAGCATTTATCCCTGCATTTTGTTGTCTGTTATTTCCGAGAGACAATCCGTTTATTAACTGCCAAAATGTTTTGCTGTTCGAGTGTTTGCTTGCCATCAAGTGTTTATTCCACAGGTCAACTTTCGATCTTGTTTTTGTTGTCTAGCAATTTTTCTTATATTGAGAATGACTTTTCACACATCTTCCCGTTAGCTTCCCTGCATAGGTTTGTTTAAATTTGTTCTTTATTAAGTGAACATGCACCTTTTACAAGAATCCTGATGCATTCGTGATTGGAAATGAGATAGAATCAGTTTTTTTGTGTTTGTCACTGCGCTGGTGGGCACCAGCACTCATTTTTGGCGAACAGGACTTATTTTTCCCCATCACACTTTCTTCCAGAGCAAGAAAGATAAAGGCAGAAAAGAGAGAAAGAATGAAGAAGAGAAAATTAGGAAAAAGTACGAGAAGAATTAAGCAGACATGAAAAAGAACCTGTGAGAATTAAAAAAAGACAGAAAGTGTAGGGTGAAGAGAGAAAGAGGCAAGAATTGGAATCAAAATCAGGCATCAATGATATTTACCAACCATGACATTCAGCAGCACCGGATGTGGGCTTCTAAAAAAAACTTTGGGCCCCTGCACTTTTTTTTTTTTTTTACAAATTAAGCACTGGAAAGATTTGTTTCTTTTCTCACTGATCCGAAATACAAAACATTGGTGCCCACTATGCATCTTCTGGTTTGCCTTGATTGTGTTGTGATTCTTAGCTAATATCAGACAATAATGAAAGATGCCAAGATGTATGTAATCATGTAGCTGGGTTCTCCTGATATTTCCCTATCGGCAGTGATGGACAAAATTACCAACTAGGGTGTTTTATCAGGCCTTAAAGCCAATGTTCAAAAGCCAACAATCATGCCTATTGGTATGATCATACAAGGCGGAGCGTGAGCTCCCCTATTCTCATTGAAGTGGACAAACACCCCATTTACCTACCCGTATGTGCTTATTCCAGCAGAACAGATGACTGGTTAGGATCTCAGTTACCCACAACTGTTCTCCAGAATCTAGGCAGATTTTTTAGGTGGGGCAGTTTCCGAGTTACCTGATTTATGTAGTTTCTAAAAATGAATGCACCCCTCGCACAGAGTCTGATGCACTATGTTAACAGTTCTCTTATCAGCTATGTTACAGGTTCTTAAATTGGACCTTTTCACTGACCTAAATAGATCAATTGCAAAGAAACAAGAAAAGATGTAGGATTTTGCACATAAACCTTGTGAAAATGAAAAATTGGGGAAGCCATGCATTACACGAGTTTGCATTAAATCACTTAGGGGCATATTAACAAGGGCCAGCGATAATTATCGCTGGCCCCACATAGCGATAGAAATATTATCGCCGGCTATCGCTGAAAATTGTCGCCATGATAACGCTATATTTACAATGCATAGCGCTATGGCGATAATATTTCAGCGATAGCGGTGTTTGCCATGGAACATCGCTGGTTTTCCAGATGACAGAGTTCTCAGTTTTGCCAGATCCATACAACTGTATGGGGCATATTATCAAGGAATAGCGATATTTATCGCTAACCGCGCTTAGCGCGACTTTGTTTAACGCCGCCTATCGCTGGAAAATATCGCTGAGATAACACCCTATTAACAAGGTTTATCTCCATAGCGATAAAATTTCCAGCGATAGCGGCAAAATGTGAGAATATCGCTGGAAAAGCAGCGATATTCTCGCATTATCGCTAAGGTGGATTCAGCATTAGAATCCACCTCCTATACTTTAAACAGGTAAGTCATCCTCACTAGCAGGTGATAAAATTTAGCGATAAACGCGCTTAGCGTGAATTATTTTATCGCTTCGCCTGCCTTGCTAATAGGGGGTAGTGGTGTTAGCGACTGTTTTCAGTCGCTTTTAGTAGGGAACGCCTTCCTTGCATGTCATTAGCGATAATTATCGCTGACATGCAAGGCGATGTGAATCCCGCCCGCTAACGCCTAAAAGCTGTCGCTAACGCCTGTTAGCGACAGCTTGCTAATAGGGTGATAAAAATATCGCCGCTTTAGCGGCAAAAAGTGCCGCTAAAGCGGCGATAAAGCCCTTGATAATATGCCCCTATGTTATTCAGTCTGAGATTTTTTCTTTGCATTTTAATACTTAAAGTTCTGTTTATACTATTGTATTATGTGCAAAAGTATAACATGCGTTTAACCTCGTTTCTTGGTTTTCTTATTGCCGGTGCATTTTGATATCTGAATGCGCTTCTATTGGGAATATGACGTACCTAGTCGCTTTAATAAGTTATTATAGGTAAATAATGAAGTGGTGCTGGGACCGTTTACCGAGTTGGGGGGGGCATCAATGTTACATCAATGAAGTCATAGGCCTTGTGGAAACTTCAATCCTCACACTAAGAGCAAATGTAAGAAATCAGCCACGCCCATTCACCCATTCAGCAGGAGAGTGGTAAGGGTGTGATATATAGCGGGTGGTGCATTTTGCAGTACACTGTCACACAGACATCACATTTCCCATCGAAATGGCTGCTAAATTTGCACAGACACGCAGTATTACAGATAAAACTATATTTCACACAAATGATAGTGTGGAAAACAGGTTTCACGAATATTTATCATTTATCTGTGCATCATCAACTAAAGTGTCTTGATTTGATCATGTTAAAATCTGTTTCAATCAAATTTCAAAATTACAAAAAGGGGAATCATTTGTGCTTTCATAATTGCTGATATATTTTCGATAATTTGTGCAATTCCTTTACAGGTATTTACGTTTTGTAGTGTGTTCCTAGGGCCTTTACTTTCACACCCCCTGTACCCCAGATAGGTTGTCACGTAGTTCACTTTACAAAATGTTCACACTTTGCACTCAGAGAAAGAAAACACCATTCTCTATTTTGAAGAATAAGCAGCAATTTGATAGAAAACATAACCTAACATTTGACCTCTATCTTTGAACTTACTGCAGGTGTGCCAAAATGAAAACAAAATTTAAAGCCATTTTTATTGATCATTCGCCTTCTGAACTCCATCATGATTATTTTTGGGTTGCAACAGCACCCCCTCACCCCTTCTTCCAGTCTTATGGTGGGCGGCCTTCAGGAAGAGCAGCAGTGCACTGGCATCCCGTACAGAAAACTCCATTTTAGGTCTATTTTGCCAGCGCAGCTGTCATCAGACCTTATGTGAACAAATCTCAAAAAAAGGGATTTTGGGGTACTACAGAGAAGGGCTTTGGCTTCATCCAAATGATGATGGACAGCAGTATATGTTCTAATTGGACCAGAATTGTGTGCTTCTGCAGAAAAAGGAAGAGTGCTTTCCATCCATGCAGCTGTGATTATTTTGTTTGTTTATCCAGCTGCTTAAATCAGCAGTGGTGTGACTGCCTTTAGAAGGCTGATTAACAAGAATTAAGTATCAAGCTTAAAATGGGATAGAGCTTGACATCTCTGGGGTACGTTCATGGCAATGTTAATCTATTAAGGTGTCTTAGGGCCTTATTACGAATCTGGCGGTCTGTGGACTGCCATAACCGGGGTTCGACCACCGCAAGCTCGGCGGTCCTACCGCCGTCTTACGAGATGGTCGGATTGCCTTTGCAAAGACCGGCGGCGAACTGCAGACACCGCCAGCCAACTTCGACCGTGGCGGCCACGGAATAGGCCAATGAGGCTGTGGGATGCTTGGACCGCTTGTGAATCTGCTGAGGTGCTTTACAGCCGGCATAACCGTGATGGTCCAACCACCACATCTGAGACGGCAGAAAGGAATGTATATAAGGCGGAAACTCCCCTATACTCAACTCTACACATCTTCTGCAGTCATGGAGTACATTGGATGCATCCTACCGCTGCTGTACCTGCTCGATCTCGTCCAAAACCGACTCCGTCTCGGACTAAATCAGCAGTAAGTCATATAACTACCAGTTTCCATTGACTCCTCAGCAAAATGAGGCCCCACCATGGACCAAGCAAGGGAGTTGAGGCCCCTAAGTAATTTACATATTACAGGGACCCGGTCTGGAATTGTTTCATAAGAATAATCAAAACTTCATCTGTAGGATGCCCTCCTAGGCCAAAACACTGGTACTGCACACGCATCTCCTCATCAATATCACACACATTAATCTCTGTCACACATATATTTTGCTCTTTATCACTTGTCTGCCATGTTGCTACTGATGGTCACTGTTCATGCTGCTTACCATTTCTCAAGTGTTGGTAAAGTGAGATTGAAGTGACTACAACTACCACGAGGTCCTGTCACTCCTACTCTAACCAAGATGCTAGACTCCTATTGCCCTTTTCATTTGTCTGACATGTCACTATTGATCTTCACTCATCACACAGGTTTCTATTTGTCAAGTGTTGGTAAAGTGAGATTGAAGTGACTACAACTACCATGAAGCCCTGTCACTGCAACTCTTACCAAGATGCTAGACTCCTTTTGCCCCTTCTCACTTGTCTGCCATATAACATCTGATCTTCACTCATCATGAGGTTACCATTTGTCAAGTGTTGGTAAAGTGAGATTGAAGTGACTACAACTACCATGAGGGCCTGTCACTGCAACTCTAACCAAGATGCTATAGGGACTATGACACACTCACATTGCACACATCCCAGGTACTTTTTTGAAGTTACAGAAACATCTGTATGGAAGTGTCATTAAAGTGAAAGACACCTTCTCTGCTACAACTATGTATTGGACTCACACATCACCCACATGTAAAGGCAATGTCAGCCAATGGGATTACATAGAATCAGTGTGTGAACCATTCGAAGGGCACAATGGAAACACTCTCTGCAGGATAGCTATGCCTCTATCAGGGGGAACCCTGAAAGGCTGGGGCCATGGGGCACGGTACATTTTGCACATATCTGACAAACTCAGTGTGCACTGGACCTGGGAACTGAAGTATATCAGGGGCAACCAATAGCATAACCGAGTGCCATGCATGTGTAGGCAATGGGTAAGTGCAACTTATGAAAGCAAACACAGCACTAACAGCATGTGGCACACATCTAGATGACATAGCTGTAAGGTACATACTGCACAATAAACACATGTCCATGTAGAGCTCCACAAAGGTATGACAAGTTGACATGTGCAGATACACAAATATCTAACTTCAACACATCAAACACATATCCAACCTATACCATAAGGGCGAAGTGCAATCTAAATGACGTTGACAGTGGCCAGCCCAAGCTGAAATACTTACAATATAACATGTCACCCAATGCAATGTCTGCCCTATTTGGATGTCATCCCACATAGACCTTCATCTAACATTTCCCTTTGTTCTGTGTATCTCCAGCACTAACTCCAAGGCCACTTCATACAAACCGCTTCAACTGGATCAGCAATCAGGGATGAAACAAACACAACTAACTATCACACATCACTAACTATACAATAACATCAAATAGTCAGAAAAGTATTGGCAGGACCAATGCCTTCAAAAGTAGGAAAAGTTTTATTGAATGGATGAAAAACATCCGCTAAATCAAAGGCCAATGGCCAGTCCATATTAGCATACTGTGCCACAGCACAAGGCTGTGCCAACAAATGTGCCCTTACCGACACTGCCAGGGAACCTCCTCACAAAGGGGCATCCATTGGGCATAGCAGGCACCTCGAAGATGGTACTTGGGAAGGGGAGGGCAGAGGTTTAGGGAGGAGTGGATTTAGTGTTCGTAGTGGTCTTCTTGGGTTTGGGAGTTTTGGGCTGGGTTTGGGGCGGTGGCGAGACTGTTTTTTAGGGGTGGAGTGGGAAGTGGAAGGGATGGGTTTACCTGTAGGATGTTTTTTTATTTTTTTTATTTTTGGGGCTGGGTTCAGGGGGGGAGGCTGTTTTTCAGGGGTGGAGCGGGAAGTGAAAGGGATGGGTTTGGGTGTGGGAGAGGTTTTTGGGACTCGGGGGGGAGGCAGGTTTTACAGGGGTAGGCGCAAGGGCACAGAAGACAGATTCACGGGGAAAGCAGGTAGGATGTTCGGGATGGAGTTTGGTTTGGGAGGGTGAGAGAGTGGAAGTATGAGCTGTGTCTGCTGTCTGCACTGTGTGTTGTTTTGGTGTCTGTTGTGTGGTTGACTGTGGGTGTTTGCTTTTTTGGTGTGTGTGATGTGGATGTGCTGGGTGTTGTAGAGGGGTCTGTGGCTGTTGGTGTGGTGTCTGCAGGAATGCTGGGTGTTGTGGAGGAGTCTGTGGGTGGGAGTCTGTGGATGTAGATGCAGTGTCTGCAGGTATGGGTGTGTCTGTGGAGGTCTCTGTATGTGTTGCTGTGGTACCTGGGGGTATGCTGGGGGTGAGGGAGGTGGGTGTCTGCTGTGTGCATGTATGTTTGAGTTATTTTTATGTCTTGCATTTGTGTGTGGTGCTTGTGTCTGACGAAGTGTGTGCATGCTTAGGTGTGTGTGTGTGCTTGGGATAGAAATGGGAATAGAGAATTTGGATGGGGAAGGGGCAGGAGGGAGGTGGAAGGTTGGGATGCGTGGAGGGCTTCCATGAGGGAGGAGGCCAGAGCCTGAAAGATCTCTGTAGGCTAGACATGGCAGTGTGACTGCCTTCCAGGTAGGCAACCATCTGGGCCAGCTTGTTGCTTTGCTCCTGGATGGCATTCAGGACTGCAGTCTGACCCAGAGACATTCTCCTCAGGAGGTCAATAGCCTCCTCATTCGGGCACCGGGGCTAATAGGGGCAGGAGCTGTGGTGCCTGGAGCGTAGGAGATCGCTCCCCTCTTAGGGGAGCTTTAAAGGCCAACTTGGGGGACAACTGGGAGGGTGGCAATGGAACTGGGGGTGGCAGACAAGGATGAAGGTGAAACTAATCCTGTTGGGTCCGCCATAATTCAGGAGTGTCCACCGGAGGATGACTCAGATGATGATGAGCTTGAGAAGCTGTCCTCCGGGTCACTATTCACACCCTCTTGGTCATTGGGCCCCTCGTTGTCTGATGTCTCACGTTCGGAACCCACCAACGTTGACCTCTTCTTCTCTGCTTGCCATGGGTGTATCTGAAATGACATGTAACCTTGGTTTATTACAACTGCGTCTCCACACCTGACCATCACAAATCAACAGAAAACCTCCAATAAGTCCACATATCACACCACCTACATGGTTCACTCCATAGGCTTCAAATTTCACATGAGCACATGCATGCTTGCTAAATAACCTGCAAACAGTTGGGTGCACTCATGTTATAACCCCAGACAGGCCCAGATGCATTGCTGGAATTGTCTACACTCCATCCTTATGTCCATACTAGGATAGTTGATCACCTTGCATACTTTGGCACTTGATGTATACCATTGTAAAAAGATGTAACCAAATAGGCTGCATCCAAGTGTGAGATTTGCACAGTGCTCACACAAGGCCCAAAGTCAAACAAATACAACTATTACTCACAACACATGATGTCATGAAGGTCAAGTTGAACAGCAATGTACCATCAATTACTGTTGTGGCAGACATCATGTCACATGCAAATGCTCATTGCACACTGATGACACTTTGGGTTCCAAAGTACATCATATGTCCACTACCTGAAAAGTCAAATGAAAGCTGTACACATGTAGTTTAGCTGTGTATCACATTTAGCAGATAAAGTTCCCTGAAAACATTGAGGTCCAAACATTTGGGAGATAGATACTCTGAATTCACATAGCACAACACTCCATATAGCCATATAAACATCCCCAATCCTGCTTGGTACATGTGATGACACCAGTCATAGATTTTATATCCACAAGACAATACACCTTTGAAGGTTTTGGGTGTCCCTGAACATCTATGACATGAAGATGTGGGATCACTAGAGTCCCAATGGGCAGACACATCACACCACTCTTTGGAATTGCATACTCAGATTGCCTTGTAAGGATCAGTGTAGACACTCACATATGATCCCCACAGTTCTACATCTCACACCCTCATGCATGTCACCAGTCAGTGAATGAGTGTGATGAAACACTATTAAAGAAGAAACATCAACTGGAAAATGCACACTGGCCAACATGCAGGCACTAATGCTGATGACACCAGTGTTGTTTGCACTCTCATTTCACTGTATAACCTGTACTTACCAATGGGAACTCCTGTACAGTCACTGCATGTACTGTGAACTCTATGTCATGTCACATGCAATAGGGCAACCATCAAATGTGAGACAGTAGTAAGGGTGTCAGAGTAGAAAATCCTCAGGGTCGGTTTGTTGCTCAGAATGATCCACCTCTTGATATTCCCATGCCAGAATTGCTGTGATAGCACAGGTCAGTGGGATGATCAAGCGAGGGAAGGATAGGAAGGGGACTGCAGGGAGGGAGACCTGAAATGACACAAGGAATCATAAATACCTCTAATCCTGTTTATCAGAGTATGGTATACCACAATACATCAACTAACCATGTGATGCAAACTACATATACCTGTAACGAAAAATATATATGCAACCTGAAGGGTTCCACATAGTCTGTGGCTCCTTCGTAGAAACACCAGTCACTCCATTACGTTTGCTGTGTTAGAATATATAAAAGAACACACATATAACATCTAGATACTGTATGGCTATATTCTCAGTTACTGTTACCAAAAACCAGTGTTTTTAATCCATATGGAAACACCAGAATTGTCATATAATTCGTTCCACGGTCTTTTCTACCCCATTGTGTCCAGCGCTTGGTAGTTCATGACACCAGTGAAATACTTTCTTTCGCAATGGTTCTGTAGGTATAAAAATACGGTTTGCGTTTGTTGGGATTCCTTTTTTCAGTTGCCATTCTGTATGTCTTTTTAGCCAGGTTCTCCAGGAGAAGGTTTTAACCCCTTTGATCACTTCTTTGAGGAAGGTATCAGGTTGTATGGCACATAGCACCTTCATGGGATCAATGATAGAACTTTCCTGGACCTCTTCCTGTTCTTTAATAGAAGATTGTCTAGTGAGGGCATCCGCTTTTTTGTTTTCACTACCGGGTCTGTAGGTAATAATAAAGTGGTATTCTGAAAAGAATAGCATCCAACATAGTTGTCGGGGGGTTAGATGTCTGGCAGCTGTCATGAACTGCAAGTTCCTGTGGTCAGTGTACACTGTGACAACGTGTTTTGCTCCCAATAAAAAGTGTCTCCATTCCAAAAAGGCATCCTTAATGGCCAAGAGTTCTTTTTCGGAAATGGTGTAATTTCTTTCGGCATCTTTTAGTTTTCTAGACATATACGCTACCGGATGTAGTTGTCCAGTGGAAGAGTGTCTTTGAGACAGGACTGCTCCTAGTGCCGCGTCAGAAGCATCTGCTTTAACTATGTAGGGTTTTTCTGGATCAGGGTGTGTCAAGATAGGGGCAGATACGAAGGCATCTTTTAAGGAAAGGAAAGCCCCTTGTGCTTCTTGATTCCACTCAAATTTCTTTGATTTTCTCACAACTTGGTTATTGGCGCAATCAGTTTGGAGAACTGATTTATAAATCGGCGATACAAATTCGCAAATCCAATAAAACATTGGACATCTCGAACGTATTGTGGGGGGGGCACTCCTTCACTGCAGTATTTTTCGTTCAGCCATTTCTTGCCCTTATGGGGTGAGCATGACTCTGAGGAACTCCACAGTGCGTACGTGAAACTCGCACTTGCTTAATTTGCAGAACAGGAGGTTCTTTTGTAGAGTATTTAACACAGACTTTACATGCTGTATATGTATTCTTTCGTTTTCTGAATAGATGAGGATATCATCTATACACACTACCACATAGTGGTCCAGGATCTCACAAAGGACATCATTAAGGGAATATTGGAAGGCAGCCGGGCGTTGCATAACCCAAAGGGCATTACCAAATATTCAAATAATCCATAGCAGGTCTTAAATGCAGTTTTCTATTCGTCGCCACTTCTCATACGAACTAGATGGTAGGCTCCCTTGAGATCTAATTTAGTGTAAATCGCCTCTTTCTTAACCTGTTCTAGTGACACCGGAATCAGGGGTAAGGGATATCGGTTCTTCACCGTAATGGTGTTTAATACCCTGTAGTCGATGCAGGCGCGTAGCTCGCCATTTGCCTTTGGGATAAAAAAAAGTGGAGAGGCTGCCGGAGACTTGGATGGACGAATAAAACCTATCTCCAAATATTTGCCAAGATATTCTCTGAGGTGTAGGATTTCGGGCTCAGTTAGGGGGTATATTCTACCACTAGGTACCACAGCTCCGGGAATCAAGCCGATTTGACAATTATATTGTCTATGAGGTGGTAGGACTTCTGCTTGGATATCATGAAACACCTCAGTATACTCATGGTATTGTACTGGTAGTTGAATATCCTTTTTGGCTGAAGTGGCTATACACAAACCAGATGCCAATGCTGTAGCAGGTCCTTCTGATCTCCTCAGACAATGCTCAAGACAATAGGGTGAATTCATTAGTACGCTTCCGGTCACCCTTTTGATCTCAGGATTGTGTTTCTGTAACCAAGGTAGTCCGAGAACGATGCCATATTGAGGAGCTTGTATGATATTAAACGTTATAGTCTCTGTGTGAGAGGGGCCATACATAACCTCCATGTTCTCTGAGAGATACCCAATAGGTCCTGTGTCGAGTTTTCTTCCATCAAAGGTGTACACAACTTCCGGCTTTTCCTTGGGTACTAAGTGTATGCCTCTGCGTTGTGCTTCATCTATATCTATGAAAATGGCAGTGGCTCCAGAATCAATCATGGCTGGTACTTGTATCCATTCAAGTTGTATTAGTAAGCTAAGTTCTATAAACCGATGTCCCTGATGAGGAGAGTTACCACTATGTAAGGAAGGGAGGTACAACTGACTCGAAGAAACCCCTTCTGTTTTCCTCAAGCATGTTAGTTTTCCAAAGGTATGTCAATGGCAACCGTCACTACCCTACTGCCATGAAATCGATTGGTCTTTGGTTTCACTGGACATTCTTTGACGAAATGTCCTTTCTGTCCACAATATAAACAAAGGCCTTGCTTAAGGTGAGCTTCTTTCTCTGTTGGAGACAGTGCTGCTCGCACAGTTCCAATCTCCATGGGCTTGTGTATGGATGTAGTATTATGGTCTGTAGATCTGGGACGTTCAAACCGAGACATAGGTCTCTCTTTACGTTTATGGTCCCCTTTGCGCTCACTGATTCTGTGATCCAGACGCAATACCAGGCTAATTAGGTCCTCACAAGATGTAGGCTGAGGGTCGATTTGAGCAATCACGTCCTTGAGTTCATCACGAAGACCTTGATGGAATAGCGCGGCTTGTTTAGCCTCTGGCCACTTGGTTTCTGCTACCAGCCTTCGAAAGGCATTGAGATATACCAACAGATCCTTATTCCCTTGCTTTAACTCTAGTAATTCCCTATCTGCGGTGAAGGATTCTGCACGTCTGTCAAACACTTTTTCGAACTCTACCCTAAAAGCCTCCCTATCATATAGCAGAGGGTCATCTCTACTCACTAAAGGTACAGTCCATTGGGCAGCATCGCCCGCTAAGTATGAGTTTAGGAAAGCTACTCTAGCTTGATTGGTGGGAAAGGACTTTTGTCTACAGGAAAAGTGTAACATGATCTGTGTTAGAAAGACCTGCACCTTGTCTGATTCTCCAAGATACCTCTCTGGGGTTGCTAAAGGTATGGTAATAGGCATTTCCACTACATCTGAGCCTGTAGGCACCGTGGACGGGCTTCCTACATCAAAGGGATTCCTTTGCATGCGTTTTACCCTAGCTTTTAATTCAGAGGTTTCGTTACGGGATGCCTCCACTTCCGCCTGGATGTCCGCTAGGACCGCCAACACATCCTCTAGAGTGGCCATTCCAGCACAACCCGACCGGGAGGATAACAATTCTTGGGTCGGAAATTCTCTCAGAGTAGAAAATCCTCAGGGTCGGTTTGTTGCTCAGGATGATCCACCGCTTGATATTCCCAAGCCAGAATTGCTGTGATAGCACAGGTCAGTGGGATGATCAAGCGAGGGAAGGATAGGAAGGGGACTGCAGGAAGGGAGGCCTGAAATGACACAAGGAATCATAAATACCTCTAATCCTGTTTATCACAGAGTATGGTATACCACGATACATCAACTAACCATGTGATGCAAACTACATATACCTGTAACGAAAAATAAATATGCAGCCTGAAGGGTTCCACATAGTCTGTGGCTCCTGCGTAGAAACACCAGTCACTCCATTACGTTTGCTGTGTTAGAATATATAAAAGAACACACATATAACATCTAGATACTGTATGGCTATATTCTCAGTTACTGTTACCAAAACCAGTGTTTTTAATCCATATGGAAACATACCATTAATAGACTCCACTAGACATCACAGGGGTTGAGCGTAGTCCTATACCGCTCTCGCCATCACCCCTGTTCATAGAGCCAAAGAAACAGTATATTTTGAAAATACCTTCCAGGTTGTAGTAAATAATACTTTCCAAAAACGGGTAAATATGGAGCCTTTGAATAGTATCGCACATAACACGTGAATTCCAATAAGTACCACAATGTCTCATGGTTATCGCATCACAACCAATAATGCCACATTTGTGGAAGGTAATGAATGTCTTACAATCCACTTGTCCTTAGAAAAAGATAATATTCCCACTGTAAGAGACACAGGACTGTAGCTCGCCAACGGTCAGAATCTTAGTGAGTGTCAAAGCAGTACGGGTGGGGAAGCTAAAAACGCTTCCTTCCGCATGAGCTGAGGACCGCTCGCCAACGGAAGAAAGACCAGCTTCCACGCACTAAACAGAACGAGTCTATGAGAAATAAGCGGTGCAGCGCATCCTTACCAGACCAGGGAAACCAACAGCAATCAGCCAGCATGAACTGCCAAATCCCGAATTTCCGACGCTACAGCGCGGTCCGTCTTCCAGGTTATGGACGGTTCCGCCCTCACGCTGTGCATCGGCTCGCTAGGAATCATGGGAATAGTAGTCCCATTCCGTGCCTTGCAGTCTTCCTGTCTGCGTCCTTCACCGCAGCTACAGAGATCGTTTTCTTGCGGTTAAAGGTACGTTCCGGATATCTTAATTTAGCATGCTTGATATAGTGCGCTCATGACAGTACATCCCATCCCTAACGAGAGCGCGGAAGGGGATCTGGTTTCACTGGATATTTTCTGTGAAAGGGAAACACTAACCTAGGCACATGGACACCAGATGCTGGTTCCCAGGAGTTCTCCTCAGGCCCAAACCCTTTCTGGGTTACCAGATACCATAACTTGTTTCTCCTTAATTTTGTGTCGATGATACCCTGTACCTCATATTCCATATCATCATTGACCAAAACCAGTAGAGGTAACTTTCTCACAGGTTTGAAGGAAGGCTTCAATAAAGAAATGTGAAAAACAGGGTGAATCCGGAGATGGGTAGGTAAGGCAAATTTCATTGCCACTGGACTGATACATTTGCTGATTTTGTAAGGACCTATATATCTGGGGTTAAAAACAATGTGTTTCCTAAAAACAATGTTCTTGGTTGATAACCAAACTGTGTCCCCTTTTTTATACAAAGGCCCTGGCCTTCTGTGTTTGTCGGCAGAGATCTTGTATTTCACTTTTGCTTCTTTTAAATGTTATGGTGTATTTGCTATTGTTTCCTGGATATGGGCTACTCTTTTAGATACTTCTGGTACCTTGGTAATCTCAGTAGGATGGATAAATAGCAAGAACCTAGGATGATGACCGTATGTGTTGTAAAATGGAGACACTTGAGTGGAACTGTGTGTGGCACTATTGTAGGTGATCTCAGTTAATCAAAGATAGTCCCCCCATGCTTCTGTGCTATTGTCAACATAGCACCGCAAATATTGCTTGAGAGTCTGGTTGAGGCGTTCAGTCTGTCCATGAGTTTGTGGTTGAAAACTCATAGACAGGGCTGTTGTTATGTGTAGGGATGAGCACCAAACTATCCAGAAGTGGGCTGTGAATTGAGTACCACGATCTGACACAATGGACCTCGGTAATCCGTAGACGAACAATGTGCACCATGAGCAGTTGAGCTAACTGGCCTGCTGTGGGAATCTATTTGCAAGCTATAAAGTGTCCCATCTTCGTTAAGTAATCTATGACTACGAGAATTACAGTAAACTCTTTGTCTTTGGGAAGCCCAACAACGAAGTCCAGTGATATGTTTTCCCATGGAGTGCCAGGTGTTGGAAGGGGCTGTAGTAATCCTTGTGGTCTTTGATGATCAGTTTTCATTTTTGCACAGGTTTCACACATCTTTATCCATTGTTTGATGTCAAATCGGACGGACGGCCACCAGAATTGTCGTATAATTCGTTCCACGGTCTTTTCTACCCCATTGTGTCCAGCGCTTGGTAGTTCATGACACCAGTGAAATACTTTCTTTCGCAATGGTTCTGTAGGTATAAGAATACGGTTTCCGTTTGTTGGGATTCCTTTTTTCAGTTGCCATTCTGTATGTCTTTCTAGCCAGGTTCACCAGGAGAAGGTTTTAACCCCTTTGATCACTTCTTTGAGGAAGGTATCAGGTTGTATGGCACATAGCACCTTCATGGGATCAATGATAGAACTTTCCTGGACCTCTTCCTGTTCTTTAATAGAAGATTGTCTAGTGAGGGCATCCGCTTTTTTGTTTTCACTACCGGGTCTGTAGGTAATGATAAAGTGGTATTCTGAAAAGAATAGCATGAAACATAGTTGTCGGGGGGTTAGATGTCTGGCAGCTGTCATGAACTGCAAGTTCCTGTGGTCAGTGTACACTGTGACAACTTGTTTTGCTCCCAATAAAAAGTGTCTCCATTCCAAAAAGGCATCCTTAATGGCCAAGAGTTCTTTTTCGGAAATGGTGTAATTTCTTTCGGCATCTTCTAGTTTTCTAGACATATACGCTACCGGATGTAGTTGTCCAGTGGAAGAGTGTCTTTGAGACAGGACTGCTCCTAGTGCTGCGTCAGAAGCATCTGCTTTAACTATGTAGGGTTTTTCTGGATCAGGGTGTGTCAAGATAGGGGCAGATACAAAGGCATCTTTTAAGGCAAGGAAATCCCCTTGTGCTTCTTGATTCCACTCAAATTTCTTTGATTTTCTCAGCAACTTGGTTATTTGCGCAATCAGTTTGGAGAACTGATTTATAAATCGGCGATACAAATTCGCAAATCCAATAAAACATTGGACATCTCAAACGTTTTGTGGGGGGGGCACTCCTTCATTGCAGTATTTTTCGTTCGGCCATTTCTTGCCCTGATGGGGTGAGCATGACTCCGAGGAACTCCACAGTGCGTACGTGAAACTTGCACTTGCTTAATTTGCAGAACAGGCGGTTCTTTTGTAGGATATTTAACACAGACTTTACATGCTGTATATGTATTCTTTCGTTTTCTGAATAGATGAGGATATCATCTATACACACTACCACATAGTGGTCCAGGATCTCACAAAGGACATCATTAAGGAAATATTGGAAGGCAGCCGGGGCGTTGCATAACCCAAAGGGCATTACCAAATATTCAAATAATCCATAGCAGGTCTTAAATACAGTTTTCCATTCGTCGCCACTTCTCATACGAACTAGATGGTAGGCTCCCTTGGGATCTAATTTAGTGAAAATCGTCACTTTCTTAACCTGTTCTAGTGACACCGGAATCAGGGGTAAGGGATATCGGTTCTTCACCGTAATGGTGTTTAATACCCTGTAGTCGATGCAGGCGCGTAGATCGCCATTTGCCTTTGGGATAAAAAAAGTGGAGAGGCTGCCGGAGACTTGGATGGACGAATAAAACCTATCTGCAAATATTTGCCAAGATATTCTCTGAGGTGTAGGTTTTTGGGCTCAGTTAGGGGGTATATTCTACCACTAGGTACCACAGCTCCGGGAATCAAGTCGATTTGACAATTATATTGTCTATGAGGTGGTAGGACTTCTGCTTGGATATCATTAAACACCTCAGTATACTCGTGGTATTGTACTGGTAGTTGAATATCCTTTTTGGCTGAAGTGGCTATACACAAACCAGATGCCAATGCTGTAGCGGGTCCTTTTGGGCTCCTCAGACAATGCTCTAGACAATAGGGTGAATTCATTAGTAAGCTTCTGGTCACCCAATTGATCTCAGGATTGTGTTTCTGTAACCAAGGTAGTCCGAGAACGATGCCATATTGAGGAGCTTGTATGATATTAAACGTTATAGTCTCTGTGTGAGAGGGGCCATACATAACCTCAATGTTCTCTGATGTCCTGTGTCGAGCTTTCTTCCATCAACGGTGTACACAACTTCCGGCTTTTCCTTGGGTACTAAGTGTATGCCTCTGCGTTGCGCTTCATCTATATCGATGAAAATGCCAGTGGCTCCAGAATCAATCATGGCTGGTACTTGTATCCATTCAAGTTGTATTAGTAAGCTAAGTTCTATAAACAGATGTCCCTGTTGAGGAGAGTTACCACTATGTAAGGAAGGGAGGTACAACTGACTCGAAGAAACCCCTTCTGTTTTCCTCAAGCATGTTAGTTTTCCGAAGGTATGTCAATGGCAAAAGTCACTACCCTACTGCCACAAAATCGATTGGTCTTTGGTTTCACTGGACATTCTTTGACGAAATGTCCTTTCTGTCCACAATATAAACAAAGGCCTTGCTTAAGGCGACCTTCTTTCTCTGTTGGAGACAGTGCTGCTCGCACAGTTCCAATCTCCATGGGCTCGTGTATGGATGTAGTATTATGGTCTGTAGATCTGGGACGTTCAAACCGAGACATAGGTCTCTCTTTACGTTTATGGTCCCCTTTGCGCTCACTGATTCTGTGATCCAGACGCAATACCAGGCTAATTAGGTCCTCACAAGATGTAGGCTGAGGGTCGATTTGAGCAATCACGTCCTTGAGTTCATCACGAAGACCTTGATGGAATAGCACGGCTTGTTTAGCCTCTGGCCACTTGGTTTCTGCTACCAGCCTTCGAAAGGCATTGAGATATACCAACAGATCCTTATTCCCTTGCTTTAACTCTAGTAATTCCCTATCTGCGGTGAAGGATTCTGCACGTCTGTCAAACACTTTTTCGAACTCTACCCTAAAAGCCTCCCAATCGTATAGCAGAGGGTCATCTCTACTTACTAAAGGTACAGCCCATTGTGCAGCATCGCCCGCTAAGTATGAGATTAGGAAAGCTACTCTAGCTTGATTTGTGGGAAAGGACTTTTGTCTACAGGAAAAGTGTAGCATGATCTGTGTTAGAAAGACCTGCACCTTGTCTGATTCTCCATGATACCTCTCTGAGGTTGCTAAAGGTATGGTAATAGGCATTTTCACTACATCTGAGCCTGTAGGCACCATGGACGGGCTTCCTACATCAAAGGGATTCCTTTGCATGCGTTTTACCCTATCTTTTAATTCAGAGGTTTCGTTGCGGGATGCCTCCACTTCCCCCTGGATGTCCGCTAGGACCGCCAACACATCCTCTAGAATTGCCATTCCAGCACAACCCGACCGGGAGGATAACAATTCTTGGGTCGGAAATTCTGTCAGAGTAGAAAATCCTCAGGGTCGGTTTGTTGCTCAGAATGATCCACAGCTTGATATTCCCAAGCCAGAATTGCTGTGATAGCACAGGTCAGTGGGATGATCAAGCGAGGGAAGGATAGGAAGGGGACTGCAGGAAGGGAGGCCTGAAATGACACAAGGAATCATAAATACCTCTAATCCTGTTTATCACAGAGTATGGTATACCACGATACATCAACTAACCATGTGATGCAAACTACATATACCTGTAAAAATAAATATGCAGCCTGAAGGGTTCCACATAGTCTGTGGCTCCTGCGTAGAAACACCAGTCACTCCATTACGTTTGCTGTGTTAGAATATGTAGAAGAACACACATATAACATCTAGATACTGTATGGCTATATTCTCAGTTACTGTTACCAAAAACCAGTGTTTTTAATCCATATGGAAACATACCATTAATAGACTCCACTAGACATCACAGGGGTTGAGCGTAGTCCTATACCGCTCTCGCAATCACCCCTGTTCATAGAGCCAAAGAAACAGTATATTTTGAAAATACCTTCCAGGTTGTAGTAAATAATACTTTCCAAAAACGGGTAAATATGGAGCCTTTGAATAGTATCGCACATAACACGTGAATTCCAATAAGTACCACAATGTCTCATGGTTATCGCATCACAACCAATAATGCCACATTTGTGGAAGGTAATGAATGTCTTACAATCCACTTGTTCTTAGAAAAAGATAATATTCCCACCGCAAGAGCCACTGGACTGTAGCTCACCAACGGTGGGAATCTTAGTGAGTGTCAAAGCAGTACAGGTGGGGAAGCTAGGAATGCCTTTCCTTCCGCATGAGCTGAGGACCGCTTGCCAACGGAAGAAAGACCGGCTTCCCCGCACCCAACAGAACGAGTCTAAGGGAAATAAGCGGTGCAGTGCACCCTTACCAGACCGGGGAAAACAACAGCAATCAGCCAGCATGAACTCCCAAATCCTGAATTTGCAACACAACAGCGAGATCCGTCTTCCAGGTTATGGACGGTTCCGCCCTCACGCTGTGCGTTGGCTCACTAGGAATCATGGGAATAGTAGTCCCATTCCGTGCCGTGCAGTCTTCCGGTCTGCGTCCTTCACCGCAGCGACAGAGATCTCTTTCTTGCGGTTAAAGGTACATTCCGGGTATCATGATTTAGCGCGCTCGATATAGTGCGCTCATGACAGAGGGTGTATCACTCCTCACACAAGCAAGACAAGTTACCTGTGTGGTACAATTGTAACCCAGATTTACTGAGAGCATGAGATGATTACTCACTTCCCTCAGTCAGCCAGGTGTCTTCTCAAAAGGAGAGAATTGGATGTGGACAGGATTCTGCTGTATTCCAGGTCAGAAAGACAATAGCCACAGCACAGCAGCATGCACTTACTACCACACTTACACTAACAATGACTCATCTTGTGTGTGGCACATGGAGCACCACCAATATGGCTGGTGAAATACCTGTCTGTAACACTCAAAGTTGGCAATTTGACATGTATGGCTCTGGCCACGACTCACCACCATGTAGCTGCTGTTGGGTCCTCAAGTGCCCATCATGCTCCGGGTAGGCCACCGCCAGTATGCGGGTCAGCAGGGGGGTAAGGGTCCAGCGCGTGCCCCTTCCGCATTGGGAGGACTTCCCCAGCTGGGCCTGCATGACCTTCCGGGTCCAGCACCGCGGGTCCTCCCACCTCTTTCTACAGTGGGCACTAAGCCGGTTGAGGACCCCCAGGGTCCGCACCTTCCGGGCTATGACTCTCCAAATGGCCTTCTTCTGATGGATTCTGACCCCCAATGGATGATGCATGAGATGATTACTCACTTCACTCAGCCAGCCAGGTGTCTGCTCAAAAGGAGAGAATTGGATGTGGACAGGATTCTGCTGTATTCCAGGTCAGAAAGACAATAGCCACAGCACAGCAGCATGCACTTACTACCACACTTACACTAACAATGACTCATCTTGTGTGTGGCACATGGAGCACCACCAATATGGTTGGTGAAATACCTGTCTGTAACACTCAAAGTTGGCAATTTGACATGTATGGCTCTGGCCAGGACTCACCACCATGTAGCTGCTGTTGGGTCCTCAACTGCCCATCAAGCTCACGGCCAGTATGTGGGTCATCAGGGGGGTCAGGGTCCTGCGCGTGCCCCTTCCACATTGTGAGGACTTCCCCAGCTGGGCCTCCATGATCTTCCGGGTCCAGCACCGCAGGTCCTCCCACCTCTTTCTGCAGTGGGCACTAAGCCAGTTGAGGACCCCCAGGGTCCGCACCTTCCGGGCTATGACTCTCCAAATTGCCTTGTTCTGATGGGTTCTGACCTGTATGGATGCAATAGATGTAGAAACAGATTGTATCTGGAGGTTTGAGGATAACTGGCACCCTGATACACATTACTTTGACATCTAGCACAAGCCTTCATCAAGAGTCAACATATTACATGTGCCCACGTCACATGCTAGCACAACTAAAGCATGGATACACACTTTTGTGGTCATCTGATGACTAAGCTCAACCCTGGACATGACCTACACTGACTGAGGCAGCCCACTAACATCATGTAAGCCAGGGCCATCCTACATGGAATGTGATGTGCGTTACTATGACACTCAGCACACCATTTTTACTTTCTGATGGGTAAACTACCTGTGCATGACTGCCACGGCACCTTTACTGCCTGGCCCATTACATTGATGCATATGGTCCATAGAAGCATGTACCATAGTATACACAACATCCTAAGACTAAGCTTACAAGGTAAGGGCTGGTGTGCATGACACTGAGGGCTACCTCTCTTGGGGCTGTGTGGACATGTGGACTACTTATTTGAATATCCTAGTAAGTAATAATAAGTTTGTATGGTTTGTACTGCCATCACAGGACACCCCTTTTGCCATATGTGGTACTGTAGCAGGGATGACAATCAACATACCTTGGTATGTGTTGTGTGATAGCGAATATTGTAGCCAAGCAGATGATTCACATTTCTAAATCTATTTAAAATAACCCACTATCTACACTGTTCATGTCTCAGATGTGCCATAGGCCTGTACAGTGGAAGCAACACTATTCGAAAAGTGTCAATAGACCTGTGTGAGTAAGGGGACACTCATTAGTGACAGACACACAATGACACTGTGGGTCAATGGAAAGAAGTATCAGGTCAGGGGATCCCCTCAGTAACCATGCCTCATAATATCCATGTAACAGCTATCAGGACTACTAGCGGTACAAATAACTCTTTCTGGGAACATCCATGGATCAGCAGGTCCACAGGGACATTACTTTGTGCATCAGTTCTCCTGCCACAGTAACTCTGGCCCAGGCTGGGCAATGGCCCAGACTGTCCACATATCAATGTCAGGCCTTGCTCTCTGCAGGCTGAGGCTACTTATCCCACACAAACCTCATATTTCCACCAATTCAATACAGAAAAGTGAAACTTCTGCACATATCATATGTGAACATGCGGTTGTGTACGGCTCTGAAGGGGTCTGTGAGGTATAGCCACCTCCCAGACATTTGTTTTACAAAGTCTGATGTGGGCTGTGTGATCTGTGGGATGGTACACTTGGCTAACATCATCCTCAAATGCTTATAACAGTGTACAGACATGGCTCATGTTGTGAAGCCTATACATAACAATGCACATATAGCATGATGTGATTCGAGAACGAATTGTAGCTACTATGAACTTGAGCCCTGCATAGAGATATGCATGTAACACAAGTAGAAATCACCCTTATCACACATTCCAATGATGGCCTTCTCTCCACAAAGTCCAGGGCTCCATAATCCATTACATGTGTGCCCTTTGTAGGGGCCACACAATGTATGCAATCAACATAATGCTTACACTCAGCGGTACATTGTAGCCTATGGGACTAGAGAGGAAGCAGTGAAATGGAGTTAAATATGTATTTGAGAAACTTACCTGTTCCTCTGGTGAGCCATAGAGCAGAGCATACAGGGGACGAACCTCATCCACCAGGGCATCCAGTTCATCTGGAGTAAAAGGACAGACCCTCATCATTGCAGTGCATGCCGTGATTGCTCCCAGAGGTGGCAAACAGCAGCTAAAATGGAGGAGGTGTTGATAGCAGCAGTGTCGGGGGCAAGTGTGATTTTTTTTCTATTCGCCGCATTCATGTACACTACGTATTCAATCAATCAATCAATCAGGTAATTGTAAGCGCGCTACTCACCCGTGAGGGTCTCAAGGTGCTGAGGGGGGGGGGGGTCCGCAGATCTGTTTAGCCAAAGAGCCAGGTCTTGAGGGTCTTCCTGAAGGTGTTCAGGGAGGGGGCGCGTCTGATGTCTGCCGGTAGCTCATTCCAGGTCTTGGCTGCAATGTGAGAGAAGGATCTTCCGCCTGCTCTTGCTCTGTGGATGCGCGAGGTTTCGGCCAGTACGAGGTTGGAAGATCGGAGGTTTCTTTTGGGTACATGGAATTTGATTCTGTCGTTGAGGTATTTGGGTCCGTTGTTGTGTAGGCATTTGTAGGCGTGAGTGAGGATTTTGAAAGTGACTCTTTCCTCCACGGGGAGCCAGTGGAGACTTCGTAGGTGTTGGCTGATGTGTTTGTGTTGGGGGATGCCGAGGACGAGTCTGACGGCGGTGTTCTGTATTGTCTGGAGTTTGCGGAGTAGGGACTTGTTGATACCGGCGTAGAGTGCGTTTCCATAGTCCAGTCTGCTGGTGATGACTGTCTTCCTTGACTCAGGGGGGATCCACTTGAAGGTCTTGCGGAGGATGCGGAGGGTGTTGAAGCAGCTGGAGGTGATGGCGTTGACCTGTCGGTTCATGGTGAATGATGAGTCGAGTACGATGCCGAGGTTCTTGGTGTGGTCTGAGGGGGTAGGTGGGCTTCCGAGTGCGGTCGGCCACCAGGTGCTCTCCCATGCAGAAGGGGTGGTACCAAGGACTAGGACTTCTGTCTTCTCGGCGTTGAGCTTCATCCAGACTGGGACGTCTTGCATTCCTTTCTGGAAGTTGAGTTTGGCAGTGGTGGGGTCTTTGGTAAGGGAGAGGATGAGCTGGGTGTCGTCGGCATAGGATACGATGTTGAGGCCGTGTTGTCGGATGATGGCTGCGAGGGGGGCCATGTAGATGTTGAAGAGGGTGGGGCTCACTGATGAACCCTGTGGGACTCCGCAGGTGATTTTTGTGGGGTCGGAGAGGAAGGGTGAGAGTCTGATCCTTTGGCTTCTTCCGGTGAGGAATGATCGGATCCAGTCCAGGGCTGTTCCTTGTATGCCTGCGTCGTGTAGTCTGGCGACTAGTGTGCGGTGGGAGACGGTGTCGAAGGCCGCTGATAGGTCGAGTAGGATGAGGGCTGCGGAGTGGCCTTGGTCCAGGAGGGTGCGGATGTCGTCTGTGGCGGCAAGTAGGGCGGTCTCTGTGCTGTGGTTGCTTCGGAATCAGGATTGGGACGGGTCGAGGACGGCGTTCTCTTCAATGAATCGTGTCAGTTTCCTGTTGACTGTTTTCTCTGCAACTTTGTCTGCGAAGGGGAGGAGCGAGATGGGCCGATAGTTCTTGAGGTCGGTGGGGTCAGCTGTGGTCTTCTTGAGCAGGGGTCTGACTTCTGCACGCTTCCAGTCATCTGGGAAGGTGCCTGTTTTGAAGGTGGTGTTGATGGTGCTTTGTAGTTCGGGTGCGAGGGCGGCCGCGGCTCTGTGGTAGATGTGAGGGGGCAGGGGTCGGTGGGGGCCCCCGAGTGGATGCTTTTCATGGTCGAGACGGTGTCTTCGGCCGTGATCGGTGTCCAGTTGGAGATGGTGGGCTGGCTGATGTTTCTGGGGGGCGGGAGGCCATCTGTGGCGCCTGGTGGATGGTCGATGAAGTTGTCGTAGAGGTTTTTGATCTTGAGGTGGAAATAGGTTCCAAGCTTGTCGCAGAGGTCTTGGGATGGGGTGATGTCTGTGGCTTCGCTGCGTGGGTTGGTGAATTCTTGAAGGACACTGAAAAGTTCCTTGGAGTTGGATAGGATTTTGTTGTGGATGAAGTTCCTCTTGGTGGCTCTGATCTGGTTGTGGTAGTCTGTCATGGTGGCCTTGTAGGTGGTGTGGTTTTCGGTTGTCTTGGTGTTTCTCCAGTTCTTCTCCAGGCGTCTGCAGGTGCGTCTGGCTTTTTGGAGAGCGGTGGTGAACCAGGCGGCTTTCCTGGGGTGTTGTCTGTTGGGGTTGCAGGGTGAGCTCTTCTGCGCAGTTGGAGATCCAGGTGTAGAGTTCTCTGGCTGCGTCATTTGCGTCGGGTGCCCAGGTGTGGTTGTCTCGGGTGAGGGTGGAGTTAATTTGCTTGTCAGTAACCTTGCTCCAGTTCCTTCGAGGTGGGTGTGGGGCTGGTTTGGGTGCCTTGGGTTTGTTGATGGCGAAGTGTACGCAGTGGTGGTCGGTCCATGGCGGCTGCGTTGTGTGGCTGAATTGGACGCTGTTTCCTGCCGTGAAGATGGGGTCGAGGGTGTGTCCTGCTCTGTGGGTCAGTGTGTTGATGAGTTGTTTAAGTCCGATGCTGGCGAGGTTGTCACGAAGGATAGTGGAGTTGGGGTCGCTGGGGTTGTCGAGGTGGAAGTTCAGGTCTCCAATGAGTATGTAGTTTGTTGAGGCAATGGCGTGGGGTGCGATGAAATCGGTGATGGTGGTGGCGAAGGGTGTTCGGGGGCCGGGGGGTCTGTAGATGATGGTTCCTCGGAGTGTGGCTTTGGGGGTGGTCTGGATCTGGAAGTGCAGGTGTTCGGCGGAGGGGAAGGTTTTGCTGGAGGTGGTGAGGCGGAGGGTGCTCTTGTGGGCGATGGCGAGGCCCCCTCCTGGGTGGTTGGGGCAGTCTTTCCTCTGGATCTTGTATCCGTCTGGGATGGCGGTGCTGATGTCGGGGCGGAGGATGCGTTGGTCCAGGTCTCTGTGAAGAAGGCGATGCCGGGCAAGAGAGAGTCAAGTAAGTTCCAGATTTCCATGGCGTGTTTGTGTACAGAGCGTACGTTGAGGAGGATGCATTTTAGGGTGTCGCCAGTGCTGGCGTCGGCGGTGTTGGAGGCCGGGGTGGCGGTGAGGGTCTGGCGGCAGTGAAGGCAGGAGAACTGGCCGTGGGTCGTGTTCGGCGAGGCCTGTTGGCATTCTCTAAGTCTTCTAGGGTTGAGTGCGAGGAGGGTGGTGGTGTCGTAGCGATGGGTAGTGGGAGGTCCAGGGTTCCTGGCGCTGGCCGTAGTCGGGTCGCGGATGGGGGCAGACGGGCTTGCCTTTGGCGCGCCTTCGGCGGCGTGCCCGCTGCGCACGTCCACTGCGCGACCGCGCAGCGGCCGCCATTAAGTAGGGGAGGTGGGAGGGAGGAGAGGCTGGGAGGCGGGAGCGGGGGAATTCCGGGGGGGATTCTGGGGGGGGAATTCCGGGGGGAGGGGCCGCAGGGGCAGCAGCGGCGAAAGGAACAGGCAGGCACGAGAAAATAAAAACAGTGGTGGAATTAGAGCAAGACACAGATGGGCACGATAACAGTGGCACAACAGGGAAAAATTAAGATTAAAAAACGGCTGAGAAAGGTTACGGTGGTTGCAGGCAGTCTGTTCCCAGTTGGAGCGGGCAGCAGGCGCAGGAGCAGGCAGCAGCCTCGAACCTCCCAAGGAGGAGGTTGGGGTCTGGAGGCAAGAGACGGCACAGCGGAGCTGCGGGGAGAGAGTTGACCTAGACCGAGGGTCGGAGGTCTTACTCTTACGTATTCGATCATCAGCGTCGATGCACACAGCCATTGGGCCACGACCGTCACTATCAACAACGTTAGGCTATGGCTGTGCCTGCCGTACATGAGACTGCCCCCCACTCAGTCGACTTCCGCCAGCGGCGAACATTCAACATGTCCTATTAGCGAGGTCAGGCATCCGCCATGTTAGCGGTTGCAGAAACTGTATTGGTGACAGCTAAGTGCATCACCACCACTACAAATGACTGGAAACATGTTTACATTTGAAATGCCCCATTACCATGTCATGTCCAGTACAAATCTTCATCTGTGTACTGCATTACTGTGCACATAGGCAAAATGTGCGCTGCGCAGTGTACACAGCCGTTGGCGGTATTTCACATGAAATGTTATGCTACCCTCAATATAGTGGCAATTAAAACATTTTAAATTGATGATGTAAACAATTAGGTAACAGACCTTTGAAGGCCACCTTGGGGATGACGGATGGATGTTCAAGGTTTGACAATGATGAAGTGAAATGTGTAATGCTTAATGAAGTATTAATGTTCAGACACATGACTTTTGCCTTACTCTTCACATATGTTACTCTGCACACTGTGACCAAAATACATTTTTGTGTTACTCCTCACATAGGCACCCTGGGAGAGTGAGGAGATTCCAGGCTCCAGTGTACCCCCCATTTCCAGAACTTCAGAACATAGAAGAGCGACTTGTAATACAGAAGTTTTGTTTGAATCATCAAACAATACTGGACTTATGCCATCAGTTGGAGTGCGACCTCAAACCTCACATCACTTATCCTACATCAATCCCACCACTTGTGAAACTCATGTCTGTATTACATTTTTTGGCCACAGGCTCATTTCAATTCACTGTCGCTATTTCAAGTGGAATGTCACAATCTATGTTCAGTCAGGTACTGCAAGAGGTACTAGCAGCACTTTTGAGACACATGGCCAGCTACATCCAGTTCCCCAGACGTCAGGATTTAGCCAATGTGAAGGCAGATTTTTATGCTTTTGGGCACATCTCACATGTGATTGGATCTATTGAGGGCATACATATTGCCTTAGTACCACCACAAGCCAGGGAGTTAGTGTATCGTAACAGGAAGAACTTCCATTCTATCAACGTGCAAATTGTCTGCTTACCAGATTTGTACATCTCAAGCACCTGTGCTCGGTTCCCAGGATCTGCCCATGATTCCTTCATACTGCAGAACAGCGCCATACCCCAGCAAATGTCACACCTACTAATGGAGAGGGTCTGGCTTGTAGGTAAGTGTGATCTGTCCAAACTTTGTGTGGATGATGTCAGGTAGCATGATCTGAAAGTGTGTAACTCATTGTGGCATTTCTGTCTATCTTCCATCTAGGAGACACAGCGTATCCCAACCATCCATGGTTGTTGGCACCGCTGAGGAATCCTACAACGACAGGGGAAGTCCGCTTCAATGAGGCCCATGGAAGAACATGCCAGCCAGTGGAATGGGCTTTGGGGCTCCTAGAGGCCAGATTCAGATGTCTGGACAAGACTGGGGGAGCCCTCCTCTACTCACCCGGGAAGGTCTGTAACCGCCGCCAGACTCGTCCTCGGCATCCCCCGACACAAACACATCAGCCAACACCTGCGAAGTCTCCACTGGCTCCCCGTGGAGAAAAGAGTCACTTTCAAAATCCTCACTCACGCCTACAAATGCCTACACAACAACGGACCCAAATACCTCAACGACAGAATCAGCTTCCATGTACCCAAAAGAAACCACCGATCTTCCAACCTCACACTGGCCAAAACCCTGCACATCCACAGAGCCAGAGCAGGCAGAAGATCCTTCTCTCACATTGCAGCCAAGACCTGGAACAAGCTACCGGCAGACATCAGACACGCCCCCTCCCTGAACACCTTCAGGAAGACCCTCAAGACCTGGATCTTCAGCTAAACAGATCTGCGGACCCTCCCCCCCCTCAGCGCCTTGAGACCCTCATGGGTGAGTAGCGCGCTTACAATTCCCTGATTGATTGATTGATAAGATCACCGTGGCCTGCTGCATGCTCCACAACATTGCCCTGCGACAGAACATCCCTTACATCGCAGACGATGCAGGTCATGAAGACGCACTGGGTGAGGAACCTGAAATGCCAAATGATGATGATGATAGTGGTGGAGAGGAAGGAGCTGACTTGCATCAAGATCTCATCCAAAACTACTCCTGAGTGTAAGTATGGTGTGAGATGTGATGACTTTCACTATTATTGCAACTCTTGTAGTGTTGTTGTGAGAAGGATGTTCATGCTACATACTAGGAACATATGGGTCTGGAAATATCTTGGGAAAGGTGTTTGTATTGCGAGTGTATCTTTGTGCAGCTGTAAATGCTATCTTGGACTATGTTCTCTAGAAGTTAAAAATGTGATGTGTGCCATATGTATGGATTCTTAGCTAATCTCTCTGTGTTGGTCTGTTTTAGATTTATTCACCATGCATCTTCATTTGGACATTTCAGAGTTGTGAAATATATGATGTTGTTCACTCATATGAAGTAGACATGGATTGTTCCTGGGAATGCCTGTCACAGAGTGTGGGTGTACAAAGCTGTTACCAAGACAGCTTGCACAGCGATAGGATGGAAGTCACCTGGCTTCCATTGGACTTGTTCCTTGTGGTGTATTGGTCCTATTGCAATATGTGTACATTCATTTAGTGTGGAAGAGGTGTGGTGCAGTGGCCAGGGCGGCTGGCTCCGGACCACGGGGGCTCACGGTTCGCTCACCGGCAGCAGGTGAGCCCAGCACCTTGTGACTCTGGGCAATAACTTGCTTAATCTTCCCGACGGCCCCCAGCGCCGGGACACCTCGTCTGAGGTAGCTGTGCGCTTTACAAATGCTGGTATTTATTATTTGATCCAACACAATGCTGTGTTGGGCCCAATTCATGCTATTCTGCCTTCACATTGGCTAAATCCTCATTGTGTATGAACTGTATGTAGCTGTTGATGTGCCTTCTCATTGTAGGCCAAAGTGCGTGTGGCACATCACTGACATTTGTTTGTGACATTCCACCAGATGCAAGCAACACTGGATTGAAATTACCCTGTGGTCAGAAACTGTTGTACTGACATGTGTGTGTTTATTTGTTCATTTGATGTAGGATTCCTTTTGTGAGGTAGGCAATGTGGTTCCAGGTGATGATGTAGACCTACGTTATTGTTGCCTACTGTGTAGGATATTGTCAGATGTATACCCTCCTTTCATGTTGTGAAAGTCTGCAACTGATTATGCAATCACTGACACAGAATAACTGAATCATGTCTTATTTGCTATGTTTCTGACATTATGTCAGCCTATGATTTGAACAATGGAATAAAGATATTCTCAGACCAGACACTTGCATGCATGTTTTGTTGTGACATGGTAGTGATCCTGAGTTGGACATTGTTTACATACAACATACTCATGCTTCCAGAAATCCCTAGTTTTGACATTGCAAAGTTCACATGGTAGTACAATCACATTGATATATGTGAGAATTATAACAGGAGACAATGATTTGGTGACGTGTGATTTTAATGAAGTGAACAAGGATGAGATCAAGAAATTCACTAAATATTACACAGTGACAACAAAAAGTGAAGTCTTCAGTCATGGTGGATGAAGCCATTGTAGTAGAGTCCAAATTGTCAGGAGTCCAACATCAAACATACTCCTCCTAGAAATGGAAAAGTGGGCAGGAATAGTCCACAAAGTGAATGTATAGCACATGCAGGAGGACATTAGGGGCAAGGATTTTTCCTGGTGGTGGTGGGTGCTTGCCATCCTGAGCTCCTGGAAGTTTGGGTGGAAGTCCCCTCTTTCAGAGAGAGGTGGGATCCGCAGCTACTGAGACAGGGGTGTGCGCAGGCATATCCTTCTCTGACAGGGCCTCCCTTGCTGTGGCTGCGGCAGTTGTTGACGGTCTGGATGTTCTTGGACCAGAGGAAGGGGTAGATGAAGGTGGAAAAGCCCTGCAGAGGGCCTCCCCAACCAGGGAGGCCATGTTGGTGTTCATTCAGGCCACCTCGGTGTGGATGCCTGCCACATCTGTGTGTATGCTGCAACCTCCTGGTATGTGTCCCTCTGCAACTGCTTCAATTCCCGGATTTCAGTCAAAACCTGGCCCATGACACTTTGGGAGTCCTGGTAGACACCCAGGACTTGGGTGATGGTAGCATGAGTGTCCTTGGCCCCAGTGGGCTCACTCTGCAGGCCCACAATTACCCACGACACCTACCCCACAGGCCTGTGCCGTTGGCACAGACTGCCCACTCCCACCGGATCCTGGTTCCTCCGTGACTGGGGTGGTGAAAGCCGGCTCAGAATCCAGGACTGAAGGGCACAGGATGGTACTGACTGTGCTAGGTGCACAGGTTGGGGGAGCAATGGTTGACTGTGTTGTTGCAGCTGTGGTGGGAGGTGTTGTGGGCACAGTGAGACCCACTGTTGGCGTCTGACCAGATGGGCCAGGAGCATCATCCACGCCCACCTGTTCAGGAGTGTTGTCATCACTGAGGGCTTCGTCCTGGGGTGGAGAGGAACTCTGTTCTGTTTCCAACCTCTGTACAGGTGCAGTGGCGGATTGACCTGTTGAGAAATAAAGAGCATTGTTAATTGTGGAAGTGAGGTATCTCCAGCCACGTTGTTTGTGTCAAAGTAAATTGTGACCTAGAATGGAACAAAATAGAGATTAGTATTGCCACTTATTTGCGTTGAGTTGAAGTTGGTTACTAGACATTTGTAGACATTCAATAGATGTAGTAGATTTCATCAGCTCATTAGATGTGCAGATATGTGGCATTTTAGCTTTAAAGATAGACATGGCGTCTACAAAACTCTGCTACAAGCGCGGTGTAGTCATAACGTGTATTTGTCCATTCCAAGGCCTAGTTGTGTCTAATACAGGCAAACACCCAGCTTTGTTGTATATTTAGGATTGTTCACCATGTGAAAAGTGCAGAATCAAGGGGTCACCTGCTAATCAGCTGAGTTTCCTTCATGGCTCACATATATTAGGAGTAGTTGTTATGGTGCCACTCATGCTATTAATAGTTTCAGTTGATGAGACCAGAACACCATCAGGCAAAGTATTCAGATGTATATCTGAGTGGAGCATTGTCTCTACATTGCACAGTCCATGATGAGTAAAGATCAGTTGTAACATAGCAGACAGTTGAGAAGGGGCAAAGGAGTTTGGCATCTTGGTTAGAGTTGGAGTGAGAGAGCCTCATGGTAGCTGTAGTCACTTCAAACTCACTTTACCATCTTTTGAGAAATGGTAAGCTGAATGATGGATGAAGATCAGTTGTAATATGGCAGACTTGTGAGAAGGGGCAAAAGGAGTCTAGCATCTTGGTTAAAGTGTGAGTGAGAGGGCCTCATGGTAGTTGTAGCCACTTCAATCTTACTTTACCGAAACTTAAGAAATGGTAAGCTGCACAAGCGAAGAGCAGTTGCAACATGGCAGACAAGTGAGAAGGGGCAAAAGGAGTCTAGCATCTTGGCTAAAGTTGGAGTGACAGGGCTTGATGGTAGTTGTAGTCACTTCAAACTCACTTTACCAACACATGACTAACGGTTATTGTACCATACCTGTCGGCAACATGCGTTTGGGATGGACTATAGTTTTAAATATTTACACATATCATGTGTCCTGGACTAATAATTGTATGGCAATGCACTTACAGACAGCATTGCAACATGTGGCATCTCATGGAGTTGGATACGTGTGGTCTTATATGCAACAATATACATTGACACAGACAAACCAACATCTCAGATACTTTGAATATTGCATGTTAGTAAAGTAGATAGAGAACACAATAGCAAAAGTAGAGTTGAGAGCAAACAGAACATTGTGATATTGTGGCAGTTATTGAAGTGCAACTTACCAGAGTCCACTCCCCGAGCTATTCCTGTCATGCCCCCAGATTGTAAGATGGCCAAGACCTTCTGCTCCCAGGGAAAGAATTGTAATGGGTACTGGGAGGGCCACCACCAGTCCTCTGAGCCTCCAGGTGGTGGTTGTTGTACCCGGTACGCACCCTCAAACTAAGGTCAGTCCAGTTCCTCCGAATGTCGGCCTGTGTGCGCAGGGTGGTAACAACAGCATTCACTCTGTTAACTATCCTGTCCCACATTTCTGTTTTCCTACTGAGAGGAGTTTGCTGGACTTGGGAACCAAAAAGTTGGGGCTCTACTCTAATGATTTCATCCACCATGATGATCAACTCTTGCTCAGTGAAGCGTGTTTTTTTTTTACCATGCATGACGAGAAAAATAAATGTGAGTGAGTATATACAGGGAAAAAGGTGCAAAACAAAAATGACAGGGGGGGAGAGTGCTAAATGGGGATTTGAAAATGTGTAGCTGAGAAAAGGGCTGCCTGTCTAGTGGGCTGCAGTTGCTAAGCAAAGGATGCTGGTCAGGGATGGGGTGTGTTTTATAGTGTGATTTGCAGGTGTGTCCATTTGCCAAAGCACATCAGCTGTGTAGTTTTTAAATCCATCCAATGGTTATTGTTATGGTGTTTTTTTTTGCGCTTACCGTGACGGTCTGCTTCCGTTGGGTAACAGCCGTTTGTTAAGCGCCGCTGGGAGACAGCGAGTACGACTGTGTAGTCGGCATATGCTCAGTGGGTAGACCATGGACCTGACAGCATCTCTGGAAGCAATGGCAAGAATGCAGACCGGCCAGGTCCCGGCAAGAAGAGCGCCGTGGTTGCGGTCGGTAGTTCAGACAGCACAAATCGTAATCCGGGGGGGCGGTAGATCGCCAGCGCAGCGGTGTCGTAGAGGGCGCGGATGCAGCGTTCAGGCAGTCAGACTGCCAAACTCGTACTCAGGTTCTTAGATAAGTAGATAATTTACGTTTGTTTTTCTCTGTATGTAGCACAGATGGGAGGAGGAGAAGGACAGTCATGAGGAATGTATTGCTGTTAACATTAGACTTCAAATTATAGATGTGCGTTTGAGCAGTATGGGATTCCCAGGGCTGCAGAAATCTGCATGCATTTTTGTATACTTTAAATGACACTCCTTTTTATGAATGGTGTTTTTTCTTTTTAATTCCTTCAATACCTTTATTTGATTTGAATGATTAGAACACAGCCATTTGCTTGATCTCAGTGTTCAGAAATTCAGATGGTGTGAGTAGTACTAATGTTTATGAAATGTGTGCATAATACCAAAAATCTCTTTGAAACTGTTTAGAAATATAGATAGCAAAATATTATTTCTGTTATTGCCACAGTAGCGGCATTTGATACTAGCCCATATGAAAATGATCTCCCTGAAAACACTTTTGCAATGTGCACATTCATTGTGTCTCCTTTACATGCGGAGAACAATTTTGGTTCATGGTGTCTCTTTTACATGCGGAGAACAATTTTAGTGTCATTTTCAGGAGAACACATGCCAGAAAATGCATAGGGACTGTCTACATAGGGTATTAGCACTGAATTAGCCGCTGCATCCGCAGGATCAAGGGACATTGGCAGAGTTGTGCCAATGGGAGTTGGACGGGGAGTGCTCAGAAGGATCCACAGTGCGCAAGTCCTGCTGTGTGTTACACATGCACCACATCTAGCAGACACACTTTTTATTGATTTATTTAGGGGCATATTCACAAGGACTTATCTCCGATTTACCACCACCTTAACTCATCAAAAGTGGAGATAGATTTAACACCCCATTCACAAGCGGGTGCAAACTGCAGACATCGCCAGTATTCCCGAGATAACTGCCCCAAAATTTATCTCCACGGTGGACACCACCAACTAACCCTAATGAGATGCAGAGTAGGCGTTCCCGTGCAAAAACATACGAAAAAACCACAACACCACTTTCACAACGAACTGCCAGATCCGCAATGCGAACCAAAAACAGGCGATAAGCCGCGGTAGCACCAGGGATTTAACACCTGCCTTTTGCTGGTGCTAAGCAGGACGACTACCCGCAGCATGAAAGGGAGCCCAGCCAAGAGCCACACCTGAAGACCCACAGATGCCATGGAGACAATGATCATGCTGCTCCGATACCCATGAGGGCCACAACACCCACCTCCACCACCCCCAGGACCCGTCCCGCCCCCCCCCGGGAACACCACAGAGGCAGCGTACACAAAGACAGCGGACCCACCTGAAATGCACCTGCCGCCCAGACCCAATGCCAGAGGAGGACATTGCCCACTACAGGCCCAAAAGGACAACAAACCCCCGCATCCTGACCCACATTCCCCACCTGCTGACGGTACCAACCCAGCGGACAACCAACATCCCTCCGCAGACAAAGCTGCCGGCTGCGCAGCACATGTCCGCCTCTGGTACCATCCAACCCACAACTGCCAGAGTCATACAGCCAGCCCCATACAAGGGCATCACACCTGTCCTGGATGCCAACATCAGCCTGGTACCCCAGCCCCTCCACTTCACCCACACTGCGCAGGAGCAGCTGGAGGCCAAGCAAGGCCCCTACGCCATAGCTTGATTCTCTCACGTGTCAGGGCCAACTGCACACATGTATCCCTCGTGCCCCTTGCCGACACTGCACACAACTACCACAACTGAAAGCACACGCATCCCATGAATGTGCAGGCAATAGTGGACCGCCTGGGAGCCATCAACAATGTCGTGGCCAACTCCCCAGGCAGAGTGCCTGATTCACACATCTCCCGACAGTCCATCATCACCCAGCACACCCAAGATGGCACCCATGGCAATGCAGTGCTCGTTGGTAAGTACCAAATGAACACACCACACACCTCCAGCCCACAGTCATGCAACTCACAACACTGGCAATGGGCACGCAGCACAACTACACTCAACATGCCACACAACATGCCAACCTACCAGACACGACAACACGACTCCATTAGGAAGTTGGCCTTGCCATGCCCACAACCCAGCCACGGCATGGCACCACAGACACACAATAGCAGGATGTGAGGAGAGGCATGGAGCAGGCATGTGCGAGAGCGGCAAGTGACTAAGGAATGTGAACCTACCCAATGCCAGATGTGGCGTGGAGATGCCGGACAGACCACAGCGTGCAAATCACGGAAATGGCCATGTGGAGATCAACTGACGGAGAATGGAGTGTAGTGGCCAGTGGACGCTACCATGTCCCCACAGGCTGTGGGGCAGAACGCGGAAATGTCGCACGTTATGTCCCCCCTGCATGCGCAGGCGGAGTGGGTTGGCCCTGCGTATGCCAGGCCTGCGTAGGGGTGTGAACAAAAAGCCCGTCGCACTGGGCGTGGTCCTCATTCGGAATGGACAATGCGTCTGCCAGGGCGGTGCCTCTCAGCCCGCCACGAGTCCAGTGCCGAGCGCGGCGAGGTCTGCGTCCCTGTGCGCCTTCTGCACCCCAGGCCGCTGGGCCCCCGACCTGTCATGCCTGCACCAGCGCACCAACGAAGCTCCGTTCACCTGCCGACACCAGCGTGTGTCAAACAGGGCCCACCACGTGCCGGTGCATGCTCCAGGCCCCAGGCCCGCGACCTTTGCAGCCTCCGCAGCACCTCCCTGGCCTCCACGGCGCAGGCCCACAGTACTCCTTTTACATTTACATACTCCACTGGCGTCCTCCTCGGCCCAGTGGATTCCACATGTGGAACTGTGTCCTGAGTCATGAATGCCAGTGACCCCAAGTCCGTGGCAGCGGCCACAGCACAAGACTCCCTTCGATCAGTGAGGCATAATTTCATATCTCAGGCCGGCGACACATGGTGCCACTAACCCTGTTCAACGCAAGCCGGCGACACGTGGTGCCACTAACCCTGTTCAACGCAAGCCGGTGACACGTGGTGCCACTAACCCTGTTCAACGCAAGCCGGCGACACGTGGTGCCACTAACCCTGTTCAACGCAAGCTGGTGACACGTGGTGCCACTAACGCTGTTCAACGCAAGCCGGCAACACGTGGACGAGGGCACAGGCCTACACAGCGGCCCAGTGGGTCCCACATATGGAACTGTGTCCTGAGTTATGAATGGCAATGACCAGATGTCTACTGCAGGGGTGATATCACTAAACTCCCTGCTATCAGAGAAGCAAACCAATGTATCACAAGCACACAACACGTGTCTGTGGGCCCGTGCTGACCGCTGCCCCCGGCCTACACTGCAGTCCAGTAGGCCCCACATCCAGCACCCAGTCGTGATTCATGGATGGCAGAATCCATACCAGTGTCCGCAAGGAGAGGAGTAAGAGGAAGATGTGGTGCAGTCCGGATGAAAGCCGGATCCTCGTTACGGAGGTGACCGAACACTAGCAACAACTGACCTGGTGCCACTAACCCTGTGCAACGCAAGTCCGTGTCCCGTGTTGCCACTGAACCTGAACTACGCAGGCCGGTGGGACCATCCAACCTAACCCGGCGACACTCAGTGAATGGCCCCTACTGGCCGCTGCCTCAGGCCTACACTGCGGTCCAGTAGGCCACACATGTGGAACTGTGTCCTGGGTAAGATATGGAGGAGTCCACACCATTGAACACGCCTCATCGCAGGCGGCATCCCCTATCAGCACAGGTGCCACTAACTCTGTGCGCAATGACTCATGGGCACTCTCTGGTTGAACTTTGGTGTCGTCTGAGTCCATGGCCTGGGGGTTGTCTGCATCATCATCTGGCTGGGACGGACTTGGTGTCCGACATGTGTTTGCTCCACTCATCTCCACCATGGTGACTGTTTCTGCGTGGTTCTGCCCTCGGCATCATGCCCTGGGGGTACACCTTCCACTGTCCACCGAGACACTCCTCGACAACCCCCCTAGTCATGTGCGGGAACCTGCTCTGCCCTCCTGACCCTGCCCCAGTGCACCGCAAGTCAGCGGCCCGTGGCGGTAGGCCCGTGCAGGACGCTGTGCATCCGGGGCCACTAACTCTGTGCAGCTCAGGTCATGGGTCCTTTACGGTTGAATGGTTGTGTCCTTTATGATGTACACTGTTGTCGATTTCTGACTGCATCAGGCAGCCCTTGCCGGCTGGTGTGCACACACCCCACACACATCCAACACAGGTGTCACTCGATATGTGTGCCTGCTAATAAATGTGGCCGGGCGCACGTGCTCGTAGCCATTCACACCATCTGAGCAAGTGTGTCCGTGTGGTCATTGTGTCAGCATGATGGGCACGGCACTGCAACAACACAGTGTGCTATCCTCAGTGGACGATACCATGTCACCTCAGCGTTGGCAGTGACCTTGGACATGTAGCTTCGCCTGCCCCCCCCTGCATGCACAAGCGGCGTGTGCTGGTCCGGCGTACGTCAGTTCAGTGCAGGGGTGTGCTGCATCGGCAGGGGGAGCAGGGCGTGGCTCGGACCTGGCCATGGGCAGGATGTGCGGTAAGTGTGTCTCTGTGTTGGGGTGTTGTCACCACCAGGGCCACAGTAGACAATGTTGCAATGTAGCATGCACCAGAAGGGCGGGCCCGCACGGACGGGGAAATGTAGGAGCGCAAGACCGCTCGGGGTCTTGGCACATGCATGCCAAGTGTTATGTGTATCGGTCCTGCGGCTGCATGAGTCAGTTGCCTAGCCTCATTCGCAGCGTGATCACAGCCAGCCATGGACTGTACACTTGTGTCCACCCTGTCCAGACCATTGGCCTAAACTCACTTGGCCGCACACCTTCAAAGGCCAGCGTCACGGTGTTGGTGGCATGCCGCTGGACATGCGCAGACAGGCATCTCAATGGTGTGCCGTAGGAGTGCACATGATACAACCACGCAGGGCACACAAATGTGGGGGCTCGTGGGAGGGTGGAGCAGCTGTGAGGCAACGTAACACACAGTGAGGCCGCACATGTGCCACGTGCTGGGCATATCATCCATGATTCCCAGGGTCGCAGACATCCCACCACGGCAGGCCTCTGTGCGTCTCCTGGATGCATGCAGATGGTGTAGTTACTGTAGGGATGAATGGTCCTTTGTCTGCACTATCTGGCGGTAGCATATCTGCAGCTCCTAGATGTGACTTGCATGTGCCCAGCACCCCCTGACAGATACGATAGCATTTCCAGGCGACTCCCACACTACGCACTACCAGACGTGAGGCCAACGTGTACACATCCCACATGCAGAAGTCCTTGGTCGTAGTTTGCGTGCGTGAAATGGCCTTCACTCGTACTCCCACCACACCCCAGGCCTGCACCCGTTGCACACAGACACTGCTCATTGCTCCGAGCTGTGGCGTTTCATCCACAGGACTGGCGTAGGTCCTCACAGTGCCGCTTCAAGCAGAGCCACTGACGCAATGGCAGACCATCCCGGACACATGCTCTACTCCAGTCACGTGGACCTGTACCGTGCACGTCTGCTGCATGTACTGGGGGCACTGCCATTGGCAGTGCTGTGGATCAGTTACAGGCTGAGCTTCCGCCTTGCCAACGTCACCTGCGTTCAGCCTGTGTTGCACTGTCGCTCGTGCATATTCGAGTGGTCCATGGATGTCTGCCTCTCCAACGTGACTGTAGCTGACCTGGATTTCGACGTGTGTGTGCGCCCACCGTTAGACCACGACCAGGAGTGTCACCGTGATGCCCGTTTATGGCATGCCTGGATGTTTGGCATGCATGCTGGGGACTGGACCTGGGAGATTGCAGGAGTCGTCGTGTGCAGTGACCACATTGAGCCGCTCCCTGATTGGACTTTCGTGCATATTGGGGCCAGGGGTTGGAGTGAGCACATCTGTCCGGGACAGCTGATGGGTTACGTCGCCGACATGTCAGATGTGGTGGACAACGATCTCGCATTGGAAATGTTGGCCTACGCTGCTGCACTGGCGTTCATGGACGAGTGACAAGGTAACTGCAGCCAGGACTGCATGTGACCCATTGCACGTGCCCCGACGCCTGGTTGCATGTTGGGGATCTGGTCACATGTCCCTGGGAGACAGTGGACATGGCTGCATTGGCCTGGACTCCTGATCCATGCGCGGACAACATACGCAGGTTGGCAATGACTTGTGTTGGTGATGGACTCCCCCGGGGTGGACATGGGCGCTTTCCAACGTTCCTCATTCAGACATGCTGCTGCATTGGTCTGCATGTTGTGGCACTTACCTTGGCCGTACTGACACGCAATATTTGATAAAGTTTCCGCACGTTCACTTGTCTCCAACTGTGTTGAGTGTTTATTTGTATACCAATGAGTGTGTCACGGCCTATCTGGGTCCCTGCCTTACATGCATTGCTGCCCCATCAGGGTTGTGGGTTGGTACTTGTGCATTATCATGTCCCTGTTTCGTGCTTTGCCAGATGCGTATGGCCATTTCCCGGCCACAAGCGGGTGCACTTGTGTCCAGGGCCGGACTGGCTACCAGGCGTCTTGGTGTGCTGCCAAGCTGGGGGCTGATTATATTGATGGGGACCTGCGTGTGCTTAAAAACATTTGTTTTGCTTTGTTTATTTCGAAGCTCACGCAGGTCCCCATCAACTAAATCAGCCCCCACCGCAGTGAAATCAGCCCCCAGCTCGGCAGCACACCAAAATGCCTGGTAGCCAGTCCGGCCCTGCTTGTGTCCTGTGTTCGGTTGTGCTGATGTTGGTGTTTGTACCACATTGTGTTGGATGTTGGGGTGCTCTGCTTCCTATGTGTGTGTGCTGCATTGTGTGTGAGATGTCCCTTTGGCTCTGATTTGGCTCACCCTTCTCCCTTTCATGCAGTGTGGTTTTCACTTCTGTGCTTGTTCAGTGGTGTGATATTGCCGACTTGTGTGACTTGTGCTCTTGGTTGGTGTTGTTCCTCTTGGGCATGGTTTGTCTGCAGTTGTGCTGTGCTTACTTGTGCATGTGTGCCATTGTGCCCATCTCCCCCGTCCCCCAGTCCCTGGTCGTTCCTCTCCCTGTTGCTGTTGTGTCTGTTGATTTTGAGCAGTTTCCGGTCCCCGACTCCTGCCACCATCTCCAGACTGATGTGGTGGACACCATTTCCTCCATGTCATCCAGCTCCTGGGGTGGCGCTGGACTCCCACCTCCGGTGTGCATTGCTGCCTTGTGGTTGTTGGCGTGTTTATGCTTGTTTGTGCATTTCGCATCATTCCAGCTGTTCTGGTATTCTGCCATTGTCCTCCTCCGCTCTCCGGCTGCATTCACCTTGTCCACGATGGCCTGCCATGTCTAATGTTTTGTTGCCAATGGTGCTTGTGGGGTTGTGTGCTAGCTCCGACTGCCTCCATTGTGCTTCGCTGTTTTCTGTTTGGTTTGTCTTTCTCTTCCCTGCTTTTGTTGTGCTTATTCCTGCATGCCGTATATGTGTCGCGGGCCTTGCGCGTGCTTATCGCTGCTTTCCTCCTTGCGAATGGGCTCCTCGCATGTTTTTTGTTGTTGGGGTTTGTGTTTTTATCTCCGTCGAGGTGGTTGTATCGCGGACATTGGCTGCGGTTTTGGGAGACTATCACATGGTACCGCCGTGTTGTAAATTCCACGTTAACACGGGGTTGTTTTCCCGCGATAGGCTGCGATGTGTAAAGTTGCGTTAACATTTTTTGGAGATGTTTAGCATACGTTCTTGTGAATATCGCCCTTAGTCTTTAGATAGCAAACCTCAGGCCATCCATGGTTTCAGAGAGCTTCTCGTATAAAGAAAACACACTATGCAGGGAACTAGTGAGGCATATAAAGTAAAGTCATGAAGTCAAAAATGACGTTCAGCATCAACATTTGCAGGTAGGATGAATTTGATGTCATTAAAAGTCAGAAAGTTTGTAGATAATGCACACTATCAACTAGACTATGATTGCACTATTTATTTAGAAGGATCAATGCAAAAAAATATCCCTGCAATTACTAAGTCCTTTTTGCTTCAGTAACATTCCAAGCTCACTTCAAAATTGTTCCGCCCCTAGGATCCTGAGCAACAGCATCAGATACGCTAATTTTTTACCACAAGAGTTTTTTCCTTTTTAAAGGAAAAGGAGCTCAGATAGATTTCAACAGATATGAGCACTGCTCAAGAACTTCCATTTGGACGTTTGTTTGATGAGGGCAAGAGATCAAAGCAACATGGGTTATGAAGTAAGGACTCTTTAAACAAGGTGCTGCTTGAACAGCCGAAGAAGGGGCTGATAGCAGGCACTGGTGTTTGGGAATGAGGGTTGAGCATAAATAGGGGGCTTGAGGCCTTGGGTAGTGGCATATTTACAAGGCCATTAGGCCACCAGAACGTCACTTTTTTCAACGTTCCGGTGGCGCAATGCCCAGCTCCACATTTACAAAGCGGTGTTAATCCACTTTGCATGGCTTAACGCCGCTTTGTAAATAGCATCCTGTGTGAAAGGAGCATGCAATGGGTAAATATATGCCGCAATATCAAAATCTCTGTTGGTAGAGGTATGCTCATTGGGGCTGTTCTCTCTGTAGTGTAGACAGAAGCCTATGACAAAGCTCTGCAACACCTCTTCAGGGAGAGTAAGCTCTATATATAATGTAATTAAAATAAAATACAGGCTACCTATGTAACTTCACAGAGAATTAAAGATGAAACTTTAGCCTTTGATGTAAAACAGGATAAAGAGGTACCACCTTGTGGCTGAACTCTGCAACCAGAAAACTGGAATGAATCCCAGCTTTCATATTTGCCGAAATTGAGTAACTCAAGGCAATTACCTTATTCAACTGTGCCTCCTTTTCCTTTACCATCACATTTCAGACTACATTGAAATATATCAGTTCGGGATGAGCGCTATACAAAAACCTCTCTAGACTATAATTTTGCTGCATCTATATAACTTAATTCACTAATGGCATTGTGTTAACATGTCTTTGCGGGAGGCTCTTGTCCCGACGTCCTGGAAGCAGGCACAAATTCTCCCTCTCCTTAAGAAGCCGTCCCTTGACCCGTTGATACCTGGAAATTACCGCCCAATCTCGCTTTTGCCAAGCTTGGCTAAGGTCTGTGAGAAGGTGGTTACAAATCAACTCACCAATTTCATTGAGGCATCGGGTTTGCTACACCCGGCACAATCTGGCTTCCGGGCCTCGTATAGCACGGAATCGGCAATGCTAGAGGTGTCAGAGGCGATCCGTGAGTGTCTGGATGCCGGCGGGAGAGCCGCATTGGTTATGCTAGACCTCTCGGCAGCATTCGATACAGTGCCCCACTCCCTGCCTCTTGATCGCCTCTCGGAGATTGGCATATCCGGGTCTGTTTGGGGCTGGATCAGGTGCTTTTTGGAAGGCCGCACACAGCAGGTCTGGATTCCACCGTGTGCCTCTGTGCCCCAGCGGGTGGCCACAGGTGTCCCGCAGGGGTCATCCCTTAGTCCCCTTCTTTTTAACATCTATGTCACCCCGCTGGTTTATTTAGCGGAGACATTAGGGGCTAAGGTGATGGCCTACGCTGATGACACCCAGCTTCTGTTTTCTTGGGGAAGGGACGATGATTCAGTCCTCTCTGCTCAACACTGTCTGTCCTCTGTTTTTCACTGGCTCGCTCAGGTGCAACTGAAGTGTAATGAAGAGAAGTCAGAGGTTCTCTTATACGGCGTATTTCCTGCCAATTTCAGAGAGAGGCTATGGCCCCCAGGCTTCCCCTTGCCTAGTGCAATGGGAAACGCTGCAAAAAATCTGGGGGTCTGGTTCAATGAGAACCTGACCTTTTCATCCCAGGTTAAGAAGCTGGCTGGGACCTGTTTTGGCACTCTGAAAGCTTTGAGGAAGTTTCTTCCTCTCCTCCCAAGACCTGCTAAAGAAACTGTTGTCCGCGCCTTGATTTTGTCCCGCCTGGACTATGCCAACGCACTTTATGTGGGCATCCCCGGCTACCTCTTGAAGAAATTGCAGGTAGTTCAAAACTCTGCTGCCAGACTCCTGCTGGGTTTGTCTAGCAGGTGTAGTGTGCGCGTTCATTTGCGCTCTTTGCACTGGCTCCCAGTGGAGTCCCGAATAAAATTCAAAACTTTGGCCATCGCCCATAGGGCTCTCCATGGCCTGGGACCTATCTACCTACAGAAGAGATTCGCTTTTTACAACCCAGTAAGACAGTTGCGTTCTTCTTCTCAACTTCTGGTGCACACCCCTAGGTTCAACCGCCAAAGGCTTGGTGGGAGCTCCTTTGTGCGGAAAGCTGCTTTGGCATGGAATGCACTGCCCCTGGTGCTGCGCGGCATCCAGGATCCGGTGATCTTTAAGAAAAAGTTAAAAACCCTTCTCTTCTAGCTGCTGCTCTGACCTATGTTTCCTTTTCTCAAGTACGCGCCGGGACACTCTGCCGAGTATCTGTGCGCGCTATAAATATATATAACATAACATGGCAATGGGAGAAGAACATCATCTGTTAATGTTAAGTATTCATTACATTGGATGTTGCGTGCTACTATGTTGTTGCTTGCATTTTGGTTTGTAGTTGATTCTGTTTTTAGCAGTCACTGTATTCTAGGTTTATCCGCAACAAAAAGGCCTTGTCAAATCAGCGTCATTATTTTGAGGGATCTTGTGTAAATATAACACACTTCCAACTATGTACACAACCATGGTGTAGAGTACATTGCAGGCTCAACCAAGCTGGGATACAAAGCACTATGTATACCATTTACAAGCAGCTCACTCTATATGCCCAGCTGCTGCCAAGAGCATCTAACCCCCTTTCTCAGGTGATGGCCATTTTAAAAGTGAATGTGAGTAAGGCACAACAAAAAGCGACACTATGATCCTAAGCCATTCTCACTTCTCTGGAGCCAGCTGCTGTAGTTATCCCATAACTCTCCCAGCTTATGTCACCCACCATCTCCCACCACTTGTCTCAGGAGCAATTTGTAGAGCAAGGGTTTTCACTACAGCCCCCCCACACCTCCTCACCCCTAGCAGCACAGACACCACCATGAGCGAGACCATTAGCAAGCAGGAAATCCTTGTTTTGAAGAAGAGGCAAGTGGACGCCCCATCACTGCCAGGTCTGGAGCCATCTGTCCACTCAGCTAAAATGCACAGCTTGCCTGTTAAATTGCAGCGCGCCTTAGGGTTAGATTCCATGTGCCTTAATTTGCAGATGCATTACTTAAGTCCAGAATATATCAAAAGGATGTGGTTTGTGGCATTTCGTCTGTCACAAATGTCTCCCCCACCTTCTATGGCTCTCCCAAAAGGAAGAATATAAGAAATACTTTCTCACTTTCCAATTTCAATGAGGTTTCCTAAAAGTGTATAAGTTCTTTGAAAAAGTAAGAAGGCGTTCCTGCATTCTCCTTCCCCTGTACTTATGAAGAGGCAGACAGAGCAGGATGTAAGTGTACAGTGTACTGTTGCTGACTCTTGTGTCATTGGCCTCCGGTATAGATAGCGCTTAACACTGTGTTGCCATTAGCCCAGTCCTGGGGATCTGGCAGCACAGAGCATTGGAGCGTCCCTGTCCATACCTTTGGACTAGCCCATCCCTGAGAGCTCCACAGAGATAGTTGCAGCCAGCTGCACTCTGGTGCCATTATGCCATACTCTGATAGTGGCACCAGCCCACCAAGCCTTAAGGAGCACCCGTGATGAGGCCATTGGGGATTTTATTAAACAAAACTCCCTGTTACACTTAGGGCCAGATGTACAAAGCTTTTCTGATGTTGCAAATGGCCATATTCGCAGAATCGAGCTGTTTGCAAATGCAAAAAAGCTTATTTCAATGTACAAAAGGCAAATTGGAATTCGGTAACTTGTTACTGAATTGCAATTTGCGTTTGCGACCCAATTCCAAATCGGTATTTGGAAGGGGCGTGTTTAGGGCATCCCTTCCAAATACCAAATTACATTCGGATTTATAAATGTTTTGCGACTGAATTCCGGTGGTAACCATTTGAGAATGTTAAACAAAATATAGTTTAAGAGCAGGGAGTAATCCCACAGACCACTGCCTACTCTTAAAAAATGAAACTAAAATGTTTCATTTTCTTTTTTGAAATACATCCTATTTTCCCTTTTAAGGAAATTGGGCTGCATTTAAAAAAAAAAAAGATTGCTTTATTAAAAAGCAATCACAGATATGGTGGTCTGCTGACCCCAACTGATCTGTGCGATGGCTGCAATTCCTAGTGGGTTGAAAACTGCAACCTACTTCAACAATATTAATGAGGTAGTTCAATTTGTGAACTCCTAGGAATCACTATTATAAAAATAAAACTGGAAATCGCAATTCCTAATGTTGATACATCTGGCCCTTAGTGCCTTAAGGGGACAGGAGGAGTCACTTTTTATTATGCAAAACTGTGTTTTAAACACTACTCTTAGTTAAGATGTTCTCTCTAAGAAGTGTATTGATGTACAAGGGATGTGCTCAAGACTAGTGCAAGGATTAGCAAAAATTGCATTTTGACGTTGGCAGGATCACTGCAGTTTTTCTCCAGCATTGGTAAAGCAAATATGGCTGGCTTTCATTTAGTAAACAACATTTGTTTGTGTTACACATGTAAATGGCATCTGTGAATGCCTATGTTTGTGAGCTTTGGCACGTGAAGGCCAGACCTATTGGCATGGCGAATGCTTGTTTTCACTGATGAAAATCAGAGAAGGGAAAACATTTAAGTAGCTCAGAGCTCTACTGATAAAGCCCAAACATAAGCGTCCAGACCGAACTGCCAAGCCAGGTCTTCCCTGGACCAGAAACAAGCATCCTGGGACCGGTTTTGGGGTAATACCCCTCATCAGCCAGGCTAGCTTGAATCCAGGGGCAAAGTGAGCCAGGGACCCACGTCTGGGCATACCCTGCCAACTTAGGGCAAACAGCAAACACAAGTAGATGATGGACGGAGCGCTGAAACTTTTCAGACACTCACCCCCAGTCACAGATCTGCGTTGAATCCATCATTGTTCTTTAGCTCACTTCGCCACCCCAGTTCAGACCCAGCCATACGCAAATCAGTCTTGGCCCTGTGCCTCATGGGAACAGTCCAGACCGAACTGGGGGTGAGTGTCTGAAAAGTTTCGGTGCTCCGTCCATCCTCTCCTTGTGTTTGCCCTGTTATCATGAGGAACAGGGTCAAGACTGATTTGCATATGGCTGGGTCCAAACTGGGGTGGCGTGATGAGCAAAAGAACGATGGAGTAAACCCAGATCTTTGTGAGTGGGGGTGAATGTTTGTATTGTTCCTTTTGCTATTAGATAATTCTCAGCATGAGACCCTTCTTCCTCCAATGCCGTGCACCCTCCTCACACTGTAAAATGTTTTAGTTGGCAGGTCTACTGGCAGATGGTGTCACACATAAAATGGGGTTAATTGAAGTTGGCACATAAACCCTCTATGTGTGATGTTTTATAATAAGTCAAATTTGTGACGAGACATGGCACACCTAACTCTGGTGGTTAATGCACTCCCTGGAGAAGTAACTTAATAATATAATACAATACAACCTGCTGGATAGACATAAATATTTGCAGTAGGTGCCTTAACCCCTGCATTTTAGTTGGATAGTCCTGCTACTGCTCAACACGATCAATGACAATCATTGACAAAGTCAATAGGTATAGGTTTAAAGTACACAGGCATGCAGACATTGTGGACCTGATTACGAGTTTGGCGGAAAGGTTCCCGCCGTCGAAATGGCGTTGGAACCTCCGCCTGCTGTATGACAATGTGGAATCAGTGTTTCGTCACCGCCACAGTTTTCATGGGTCCCTCACCGCCATCAAAACTGTGGCAGTGAGTAAACTCCGAATATGCTTGACAGTGCTGCAGTGGCACCGTCAAGCATATTGGAGCCTCAGACCACTGCACCACCCCTAGGGTTCGCGGATCCCTGGTGGTTGCAGCGGTCTTATGGCGGTCCAACTGCATTAGTTGTAATACGGCGGTCGGACCGCCGGTGTGGGGGTCCCCAACGGCCCCTGCACCGCCACCATGAGTTTGGTGGTCCGATGGACTGCCAAACTTGTAATTAGGCCCATAGTACTTTCGAAATTGGGACTTACAAACTTTTTTGACATTTTGACTTACAGACTTTCATTGGAACTAATCCACTTGGTGTATCTGACCCAGACTCCATCGTTGTAGGCCTGAAATTACACCTTGGTCCCCATTTACAATGACCATTGACTTACAGTGTGCAGTGTATTTTTCATAGCCCTTCTTTCACTTACATTTTTTTTAATTCAGATCTCCGTTTCCTCCTATTGGATATTTATTTGTTTGTTGTCATTTTGCTTAATAAATATTTCTCTCTTTTTATAAATTGGAGTGAGATTTGTTTTATGCATGGTGTATTTGACGTTTCAACTGTTTTGATACTTTTAAATGCTTTACACATTTTCTCTATGTTAAACCTGTTTACCCTTTATCCTATCTACCAGGGCTTGAGCTTAGGTTTAGACTATTAAAGCCTTTGACTGAACCTAACAGGTTAGTGACATTAATACTTGTGATGGACTACTAGCCACCCCAATTAATAATTCATTTTCTTATAGTGCTAGTGTGGATGGGGTGGTATTTGTGGTGGTACTGGTCGTGGTTTTGGTAATGAAGGTTTTGCTCACAGTACTGGTCGTGCTGGTGGCAGCAGTGGTGGTGTTAGTGGTATTAATGGCAGCGATGATGGTGGTGTTAATTTTGGTGGCAATGGTGATGTCTGGTGTTGGTAATATTAGTGGTAGTTGTATAAACACATGTAACTTTCATATGCCCCCAAAGTCCTTATGTGTATCATATTGGGATAGCATGACCACAAGACCAATAAGCACAGCAAAAGCATACAAAAAAAATTTCCAGTAAAAAAAATTACAATTTCGCTTTCTATTAGCAATTTATGAATGAAACAATTGAATGTGACGAAAAGTAAGATGTGTTTTATTTGTTTTATTAATGCACTTTTCCTACAAATTAATTCAATCACATTACAGCTTAGCAGTGTCTTTACTCAACAATCTCTTACTTATATTACTACAATATTCCTGAGAGACAGGCTAATCTGTGGATTGGTGCTCAATTTCCATAATTACATTAACTGAAAATGCAGCAGTTTGCATCGATCCACCATTGTTTTTAGAAAATATCCCCTACTGCACCAGCTACTGTTACATGGTGAGCACTGCTGTCAACTGAACAGTTGTGTTTTTGTTTTCACAGGTGTCAGTGGGTTGTACAGCAGATAGTTTCTCAGTGGCCACCATATATCTTTTGGCTGTGAGGTGCAGGGCATATCTCAGCCTTTAGTTCTAGTTGTTCATAGCAAAAAACATTGCTTTGATCTGTTTTTCATGAGTAGGGAAATTTCCCCTGCCTCAATGCTGCACTAAATAGCTCTTTGCCAGCAATAACACTAGTGCAGTGAACCTCCTATTGCCAATGGGTATTTGCTAAACTGGTGTTTGGAAATAATATTGGGAGAAAAATATTGTAATACAAACATATTGTGTCAAGAATATCAGGACATCTGCCCTCACCGCCTCCGGGGGTCCCCCGAGGGCCATCATTACTAAGATCCTGAACTACCGCCACAGGGATTGCTTGGGAGGAGGTGGTTCCCCTGTCCGACAACTGCAGGATTGTCATCTACTCAGACTACACCAGAAAAGTGCAGGAGCAGCAAAAGTCATTCATTGAAGTCAAGCAAAAGCTGCGTGCCCTGCAGCTGAAGTACATGCTCCTGTACCCCTCGAAACTAAAGGGCATCTCGCAAGGGAGGGCCCGCTTCTTTGAGTGCCCAGACGAGGTTTGAGAATGGCTGGAGGTTTGGGATAAGACAGCAGTGCTCTGTTCTGGAGGGGGAGCACAAGTAGATTCTAATGGGGCCCTGGAGTGGCTCCTGGCAGAGCTACCCTCAGTAGGGCCCTCGGATGCCGGTCCATCAGGCACTCCTCATATAACAATCTAAGATGATGGCACCATGCAGGTGTCGGGCAGAAATGCCTTGCGGATGCAGGGGGGAAAGTGGCCTTCACTCTTAATGGCTGGACTGGAGTCTGGTGCACGTGGTGCCACTGTAGAGTGTGTGCCAGACATAATGTGCACTGAGACGATACCAAGCTGATTCTACTGTAAATTACATGCTTTCCTTCATCTTGGAAGAACCTTGGTGCGCAGGTGGTGAGATGGAATGGGGTCAGAAACTGCTTCCTGGATGCCTGATGGCTACATGGGGATATGGCTGATATGTGCTGGATGTCTGCGAAGGATCCTATTAGCGGGGACCTTTGGTACATAGAGGTGGCTTGAGGGAATTCCTTGGTCAGGGGATATTCAGTGCTATATGTGGTGGTATGAAGACCATTCCCCCCCTCGGCCAGGGTAACTTTGTTGTGAAGAGTCGTTGGGCAGTGAGTCAAGGGAAGGGGACTTCTCCCTGTTGGATGGGGTGGGGATGACATGTTGATCCTAGCACTTATATTGGGGCAGGCATATGTAGACATACTGTTGTGCTTTGTTTGTCCGGGAACAGGGTTGTGTTTTTTGTTCAATTTCAAACATTGTTTATCGAGTTATTGCAGCCAGGAGGGTGTGTCGCAGTGGGGTGCAGGAGGAGACCTCCTACTCCTGAGCCACGATAATGGCGGGTGATCACAGGCTATAGACGTGGAATATCCGTGGGCTGGGCTCCTACACAAAACGGTACAGGGTGCTCTCCTTCTTCAGACATCATAAAATCAGTATTGCTTGCTTGCAGGAGACGCATTTAGATGATGCTGGGGTGGAGCAGTTGGCTCAGAAGTGGAGGGGTCAGGTCTTTCATGCCTCATACTCTACCTATGCTCGGGGTTGCTGATTTGGGTGTCCCCGGGCACACCGATCTCCCATACATGCGCTGAGACAGGTATACTACTGCAGGGTACTCTGAATGGTAGGGCTTTATCCAGGCTGAATACTTGTGCCCTAAATGTGGACAATCTGCACTTTTTTTATAGCATGCAGGACATGGTTAGTAAGGATACGGATGCAGGGATGTTTTAAGGCATGGGCAAAGTGGGCTCTGGCCCATGGCCACAGCCTTTCAGGGGCACCTGATAGCCTCCTCTGTACTGCAGAGTCTTGCATTGATGACCTCGAATCATTCAACAGATTGTTTTAAATACAGTTTTCCTTAAATGTATTCTTAATGTGGTTGATGTGTGAGAGTCTATTACAGACATCTGCAGAGAAATGTTGTGTTCATGTTTAATGCAACATCTATAAATAAGTTATTTTCTATCATAAGATTATTTGCAGTAACATCAGTGAGCTGCTGCTGTGTTACAATATTGAAAATACACATCATTATCCCTGCATATTAAATGTAAACATATTTGGAATTTGGGAGTGTATCTGTGCTCAGTCAGTGACCTAGCTAAAGAGGGCATGAAAGACCTGAAACTGGGTCATAAATTCATAGCTGTTCTGAACAGGGACCACAAAAATATGTTTAGCCCAGGGCCCCCTTAATCCTTAAGATGTCCCTGCACAGACGCGCCCCTATTATGTTTGGGTGACTTCAACTGTGTGATGGACGGAGACCTTGATAGACAGCCGCCCAGGGGCGGCACCAAGCCCCACATGACTAAAGCTGAGAAAGGTGGTGAGCAACCTAGGGATGGTGGACATTTAGCGAGTGCTCCACCCAATGTGGCGGGTGTACACATGCCACTCCCTGACATATAATACATTCAGTAGATTGTACAGGGTGCTCGTGGGAGGAATACCCATGGAGTGGGTGTCTGTCACACACTTAGCCAGATTCCTGTACCACCATACCCCAGTTTGCTGCACATGGGGGGTGCTGCAGAACAGAGAGCAGCGTGGTGGTTTCCAGCGGAGGTGCTGTTAGACGCGGTCGGCAGGGAAGCGCTGTCCTAAGCATTGACTGATTACATGGAGCTTAACTGGGGCTCCACTGAGTGCAGGGCTACGGAATGGGAAGCCATGAAGATGTGTCTGGGACTCACATGCAGAGTGAGGCACCAGCTCCAGGGGGAACTACTGGTGTCAGAGTCAGGCCTGGCTGACCTACAGACCGGGGATCTGAATGATCCAGGCACAAGATAGACGTCTGCTGACGTATAGCAGAAACATGGGGCAGGCTGCTGGACTGGATTCTATGCAGGGGGACCTCTGTAGCCCCGACGGCACATCTGACAACAGCAGAGGACTGGATGGTGACCTCTCAAGCTGACTTTATGACCACCTTTCGACGTCACCTGGAAGGGCTGTACAAGGCAGATCTGCGGGTCTCCAAAGACCACACCCGAGTGTTCCTGGAAGGCTTGTACCTCCCTAGGATTGGGGCGGAGGAGTTGGACCCTGCACTCGACTTGGAGGAGCTGCGTGCAGCTCTGAACACGCTCCTCACCTCTAAAAGCCCCTGAAAGGCATGGGTTTCCAATAGAATTTTATCAGGAGTCACATAGGGCCTCCTTGAGTTTTTACTGGAAGCCAAAGGGAGGGGGATTCTGCTGCCTACCATAAGGGAAGGGGAAATATGCATGCTACCCAAGCCGTGAGGAGACAAAGCTGATCCGGCAGCATACAGGCCGCTTACCATGATTAATTCAGATGTCAAAATACTATGTAAGCTCTTGGCCAACTGACTGAACCCATTATTGACTGGCCTGGTGCATGAAGACCAATGTGGGTTCATACTGGGCCGTAGCACAGGGATGACCCTCAGGCAATTGGCGCACATGCTGCATGAGGTGCAGGGCACCAAGGAAGGGCCTAGTCTTCATATAATTGGAAAAGGCTTTCGACACTGTAGACTGGGGGTATCTGATCGAGGTATTGTAGGTCATGGGGTTTGGGCCTCAATTCCGGGTATGGATCAAACTGCTCTACACAGAGCCCAGTGCCAGACTGTGGGTGGGACGGGTTCGGTCTCACAGGTTGGTATTAGACAGAGGAACACAACAGGGCTACCCCCTGTCTCCTCTCTTATTCGTTCTCATGATGGAGCCCCTGGCGGTGTGGGCCAGATGGGAACTGCATGACTGGAGAGTGTACTTGGGGACACGCAACACTTCCTTTCACTATACGTGGACGACGCCCTATGTTACCTCAGAGCACCCCGGGAGTCCTTTGAGGTCCAGGTACAACTATTGGATGAGTTTGGGGTGGTGTCTGGACTGCAAATCAATCAAAGGAAATCATTACTGTTTTCCCTGGTGGCATTGGTAGAGGCTCTAGCGGAGGTGCTGCCTGACATCAGACCATGGTGGGAGCTGTACCACTTTCACAATCTAGTAGTTATGGTGGCTCATTCTAGGGAGAAACAACTGCACCTCAACCCAGGGAGGGTGCTTGTTGTGCTCATCTGTCACATTCTGGACCACACTGCCATTGTTGCTCATGGGCAGAATGGTGATATCTAAAATGGTGCTTCTTCCACGCTGTCTGTACACTATTCAGAACTCCCTTTGTTCGCTGCCCTTGAGGGTATTCAGGCAGCTGGATTCCATTCTCACCTCATTAATTTGGGCTGAAAAATGAAGCAGGGTGGCCTTGGCCACGCTACGGCGGAGCTATGAGGAAGGCGGCTTGAAGGTGCCATGGATGGAGTTCTATTACTGCGCTTCTGTCATGCAGCATGCCACCCACTGGCTGGAGGATGGCGACAACTGGGAGAAGCATCTGCTATTGGGCATGGTCGACGAAGCCGAGCTCTCGGCGCTGCTAATGGAGGGCTCCAGAGCACCAGATACCTTGCCATTTGTTGCCTTCATCCTTCTCGATTTGACGGCAGCTTTTGATACTGTCAATCATGAGCTACTGATACACCGGTTGGCACATTTGGGCGTAGATGGGGTAGCCTTGGCCCTTTTCAGGTCCTTTCTGGCAGAGCGAACCCAGATAGTAGCCATGGGTGACTTCACCTCAAAATCATTTTCTCTGTGGTGTACCCAAGGGCTCTTCAATGAGTCCAACTCTTTTTAATATCTATGTAACACCGCTGGCTGCCTTGGTGAAATCATTTGGGTTCTCAACTGTTTCATATGCAGACGACACCCAGATTGTCGTGTCCCTTTCCAGAAATGGTACGGGCATGAGTGAGTCATTCTGGGTGTGTATGCGAGAGGTCTGTGCCTGTATGGATGTGAACTGCCTCAAGCTGAACTCTGCACAGACGGAGGTTATTCTCTTTGGTAATAATACTTCCTTTTGGAATCGCTCCTGGTGGCCGGATGAATTGGGTTCTCTTCCGGTTCCTGTGAACAGGGTGAAAAATCTGGGTATCATGGTAGGTGTCAAACTTACTTACAATAACAAGTTAATAAGGTAATGTAGTGTAGCTCCTATTTCCCTAATAGGCTCTGCGCATTGGAATAATATACCATATAGGTTTGACATAGGACTAAGGTCGATATGTCCCTATCGAGTATATTAAACTTAATTACTTGTGCCAGCTAGCTCAGAGGCCACTAGAAACTCCTTGAATAACAAGAAGGGAGTAGTTTCTGGCAGCCGCAAAACATGACCACTTTGTTTCCCTTTAGAATCGGAACATGTCCCAGAGTCGTGGAAACAATAGATAACCGTTTCACTCAGCTCAATTGTGCATGCTTAATTTTCCTCAAAGTTACACAGAAAGAATAGACGGGCGTTTCAATAAAAGATTTATTGAACAGTCTTGTTTCTCGTGTAAGTAATATGTGCTGTTACGATCACAAGACAGTATGCAAGATAAATAATGTACAGCATAAGCAGTAGAAATAAATAATACTGCACTAGCATTATCTTTTAGTAGATATTTACACACATAAATAACATGAATTAAAAATGCGAGTACTCATACGATGCGTACCTACGCTAGTTCTACCCCAATGTACCTAACCTAACCTAGGTTTAGGGAAAGGTAGGAAGTAGGTGAAGTATTCCTTACTACGGTATACTAAGAGTATGTTACACCTAGTATGCCAAGTATGCCAAGAGTCCCTCTAGGTTCTAGTCAGCTCCATACCTTAAGAATGAGAGAGGTGGGAATCTCTTTCCGGACTCGAACTCTAACACCCCGCGAGGGAAGTCAGATCACTGGAAGCGGGACTCTCTGCGAGCAGGGATGACAGCGTCTTCTCAGTGCGTCAGGCCGGGATACGGGCTCCTCTGAAGTCGAGGTCTCCTCTAACTTGCTTGGGCAAGGGAAGGTATATTTATACCTGGTAGGTACTTTGGAATGTTAGCATTGACGTGAAGTCGGACAGAGGAAGACGTCAGGAATGAACCCTTAAGGTATAATGGTTCATACATAATAGATGAGTTCTTGGAGAAATCAATAGTCCTGTGCTGGGGAACTCCCGAAGCTTAAGGGTCTCGTTTCTAAGAACTCGTTGTGACGTTAGGGTGGACGGATGTCGGTGACCATGCCTGTATTTGGAGTGCACGGTTAATGCCTAAATAAGGACTGGGATTCTATGCCTATATAAGGGCAATGCGAATTGTGCCTATATAAGGACATGATTCAGGAAAACCTATATACGGACACCTAAAGCGGAATACAACACTCACTCCACTTTCGTATCGATAATACGATAATACTAAACATTTAAATGCTAAACATAAAATTGAGTACCACATGTCGCTAAAAACATTCTAAAAGCATTGAAAAGGAGTTAAAACCGTTGAAATGCAAATGGTACTGTACATTTTAAGCATTGTTTTCATTTCAAGCATATATTAAAAATAAAATGCAACTTGAAAGAATAAACAGCAAAATTTACATATGACGAAATGATTGATAAGTTGTTCAAAAATCAAAGTCACTTCATATCATGGAAATTAATTTAAAAAAAATTAGACAAATAAGGTGACAATGTGTCCCTGGAAGTACTTTGAAGTCCGTACTATAAGAATAGTTCTACTGTAAGCAGATTGATTTGCCATGTATTTTCGGAAAAGTTCAATTTTGGGAAGAGTTCCAAGTTTTGAAAACATGAAGGCCAAATTCATTGCGTCTCTGGTACACTGTGAGCCGAATCAAAGTCAGTGTACGAGTCTGGTGTAAACATGAGATCCTCTATTTCTGTAGCCAAAATATCGTCTACCGTAGTTGGTGACATTTGGAACACCTCGTTCAGAATGTTAATTGCACAGAGATGAGAAACATCACCATCAGCAGAAGATGCAATGCTCGCGTCCGTTGCTACCTGTGTGCCTGTTGATCCATCTCGTACCTCAGCAGCAGCCGGAAGCGTCTGTGAGATCTCAATGAATGCCGTCATCAGGATTGGAAGCCTCTGGGGACAACACAGAGCATGGGCCGTTATCGGGTCCAGCAGAGTATCGATATCCGTTGGCATGACTGATGGGAGTGTTAGACAGGTGTCTAGCACGCATTCTTCACCGCAAAATAGGCAGCGTAGAACAGGTAAGATACAATCTTGCCAGATTGGTCTGAATGACAGGAACCATGTTGTATTAAGCTCCCGTAGACGAGGTATGCCCAAAAGTTGTACTATTCGCTCACGGCACTTTCGTTCAAGTAGAGCTTTCTCCACTTCGCTCGGAGTGATGTCGGCGAACAGGCTGGCCATAGCGTAATAGCAGGAATAGAAACAGGATTCCCGCAACAAGTGCTAGAATTAATGGCACACCACCAAACACTGAATGTGCAAAGTTTGGGATGATTCCGAGGACCGCCTGGAAAGGTGCTAATAGTCCGGAACAGATGGTCTTGAATACATGTACAATTCCGCTTGTATCTGACATGTTAAAGATATGTCCTATCATTTCTACGAAATGTATAGGGCAGTTTGTATGTATTAAAGCCTGTATCTCAGCCGAAGTCCTTGCAACTTGTAGATCATAGGTTTCTTTGGCCGAGGTCAAAGGCACTGTTTGTTGTATAAGCATGGCTTTCATTCTGCTTAAAGTATCAAATCTTATAAAAGAGACATTCAACGAAGGCCACAAAGGCGACTCCCTGACTGTGTCTATTGGGGCAAACAATACTTGCATACAGCAAGTGACCCTGGAGTTGACCGTTACTAGATATGGGATGCCTGGCAACATGCCACAGCAACTCTGATCATTCAACATGAGGTAACTCCCATTAGAAAGTTGTCCAAACGTGTACCCTGCTGATGGCAGGACAAATTTGCCACAGAACCATTACAAGCCCCGTGTAAAGAAATGTCCTGACAAATTAGTGAACCGCTTAGTGCACTTTTACAGTGTGTACCGCTCAGAAACACTTCTCGATCCTCACTCCTACATCTATATGTGTATGGCAAAGTCCAGGATGTCTTAATGTATTCCTTACCCAACCTTTCATATTTGCCTGCTTGCATTTGTATGAGGCAATACTGAAACTGAAAAGTAGTCACAGGTAGAGTGATTTTGCCATGAATAAGCCATTCTGTAGCTGGTTTTTCTGCCACAGTGAATGGTAATTTTTCCAGTTTTTCAATGCTCAGCACTGTATACTTCGCTCCCCTTTGTGCCAGTTCGATCTGTTTATCAGTTAGATTGTATTCTGCAAACAGAGCCGACGTGTTGATAAAACGCCAAGGCACATAGCCCGCACGCAAAGATTGCAGCGTCCAGCTTAACAACACAATAGAATGTAATTGAGATTGGCCTTGTTGTAACATGGCTAAATCTTGTTCTAGTATGTCGATAGCAGAGGATACAATACTGTCCAATGAATAAATTCTGGAGGACAAAGTTGTTAACCCATTGTCGACCACAGTGAGAGTTTTCTCTAAGTTAATACGATCAAGTTCACGTATTCGTTCTGCGACCTCCATCTGTGACACCTTCCATGCTTCATTATAAGCAGCATAAATGCCGGCATATATGAAACATTTTTGATGCGGTTTTCTTGGTCCAAGCAAGAATTCCCTAAGGTCTGCATCTTCTTTAAGTAAGGATAAGTGTTGTTTCACATCCTTAAGTGTAGATTTCTGCAGCCAATCGAGGCATAATTTTCCTACACTGTATGTTGTTACTACCCCTGGATGTTGTCTTTGGACGTATCGTGGGTTTGGCCTGTGAATAGTAAAGCCCTGTGTTTTATTCAGGAATCTTTCTTGACAGGTGTTTGTGTCTGTGGGCCAGATCAACCATTTTATCCAATAAGGATTCGTTCTGTTGAGTTGTAGTATTGTGTCAACTGTAACTGCTGCCTGTGTATTGTTATCACTTGCAGGTGTTGGTACAGAAGGTGTTTTCATGTCTTTGATCTTGGCTAACCCAAGGCAAGACGTTTGTTGGACAGTGTCATTCAAAAACATTATTTGCTGAGGGATGATACATGCTCTAAATAAAGCTTCTGTCCCCTGCACTTGCCATTCTTTAGTACCCCAGACCGATTTTGTGTCTATTGAGTCTTCTCAAAGGTTGTATCCCTGTCTAGACAATTGGGCACTAAATGCTGCAGAGTAAATCTGTTTTGTATTTGTTAACATAATTTTCAGTCCTGTTTTGTTTACATTTTTATAGTAAAATGTTTCTGGGTCAGATGTATTGTATCCTGAAAAATATGGAAACTTTTTAGCAAATGTTTTTGAACTACCTTTTGGAGGTGTAGGACAATGCTCCCATTTGTTAAACATAAACACATTTCTAAGTGTTGCAGATTTATGCAACAAATGATGACCATAGTGGTTATAGCAATACAGCTGTTCATAGTCTGATGAACCATCTAAATTTTCATTATTAGAAAATGCAGCAGACCTCTCTAGATCAAACATTATGTCATTTACAGTCTCAAAGTCCCAATCATCAGAATAAGTACTGGACGAAATAAGATCACTTAGTGAAATTTGAAATAAATGTGGAATGTTCAATTGTTCCGTCGGACCGAAGATATCGAAATCAGTTTTGTCCCACACTATACCATCCTGTATAGGAACGGCTATGATGTTCACTGCTGACAAGTCTCTTGCTTCACGATGGGAAGATTTGTGAGGTTTCAAAAGTAAGTTCACATCTTTCCTTTCAGTGTTCACATGGACGTATCTGCCATTTATAAGCACACTTATAGTCATAACCAAAGCTAGCCAAAGCAGGAAGAAAAATATTCCAGAAATAATCCATAGTTCAATACATGGGGAAACCAGATAAGTTTTTTTCAAAAAATGAAGAAAGTCTTGTACTTGCTGTTTGAATTTTAATGATGCTGGCGACGTCTCAGGCTCACTCGGATCCTCAGAAAATGTATCAAAGTTAATGAAGTAGCCAGAAGCAGTTCTGTCAATTGTTGGAATTGCATCAGGATTTGTTGAAATCGCTGGAACCAGTTGATCACGTGTTACATTGGTGTAGACAGGTATATTTGGACGAACTGTTACTTGAGTTTCAAGAGGGATGAGTTCTATAGCATTGTTGCTTAGTCCTTCATCTGTTACTGCTGAATTCTCGATGGTTATCAGTCTTTCAGTCTGAACCTCTTGGATAGTAGCGAGAGGAGTGTGTCTGCTACTAGGTCGGAGTCCACGAGGCCTACTATTTAGTATTGGCCACATACTGTGGTTTGATGAGGTCGATGGACACAAATCTTTTCTTCTTTTTTCCAGCAAGGGGCGGCAGAAGTACTGTTCTTGTTCCGTGGATAGCTAGGACAGGTACTGGTTGTCTGTAAGAAGGTCCAAATTCCTTCTTGTCCGCAATCTTCTCTCTGACTAGATCCCCAACTTTTGGAATCCAGACAGGCCTTGCTGGGACTGCCGGTTTTTCCCCAGTGGTGGTTGGCTGCAGGAATACGTTGCTTTGTTTCGATCTTAGTTCATTTAGATCCTGTAAAACAGCCAAACGATCTTTGATATCAAAAGGTTTATTTTCCACCACTGTGCCTACGTGTTCGAGGTCAGGTACCCACATTCTTGTCCCAAATAGGACCTCATATGGAGTGACCCCCCCTAGAGAACTTCTTGGCAAATTATTTAATGAGCGTTGGACCCCATAAAGATGTTTGACCCACCCATCACCCGAACCTAATACCCTAGCTGTTATAGACTGCTTTATGTCCTGGTTTTTCCTTTCCACAACTGAATTTCCCTCAGGATGAAACGGAGAGGAGTACCGCAATGCAACGCCCAGACTGGCCATGGCTTCTTTGTAAGCCCGAGAGCTAAACGCAGGACCCTGGTCAGAATGTAGAGTGCCTATTGCGTATGTGCCGATAAAGACTCGTAAATCTATTATAACAGTTCGAGCGTCAGCCGAGCGCTGAGGCCATATCCATAGGAACCTTGACTTAGTATTTGTGGGATTGCATTTGTCCAGAGGGACGCCTGCGCGTAGATAGTCTAATGCTATCTAACAATGGTGTCTGTACTGGGCAGGCTACTTCGTAGCATGGTGTCTGGTGGCGTTCTGCATCACGCTGTACCTAACAGTCTATGCAGTCATTGATGAAGATGTGAATATGTGTATTCATTCCAGGCCACCAGTACATCTCTTTTAATGTTAATATTGTTTTAGAGATCCCTTGATGTGACAGACCCTCCCCCAGATGTGCTTCATAAATCAAAGCTGCTCTACGTTCCATGTTTGGAATTACCCTATCCCCCACTCCAGGGATTCGAGCAAAAGGAACGTTGTTCGCATCAATTACATAAGAGTACTTGAGTGGAAACTTTTTTGGTAACGCTGCACCACTGCCTTTGCTCGTAGCATTGACAGCCAACATTATCTCACTGTCTATTCTCGTTTTTGAACGAGTGATCGCAGCTACGGATGCCGTTTGGACAGCTCCCTTTGCGGCTTCATCAGCCAATGAATTCCCTGCAACGTGAACGCCATCACGTTGATGACTCAGTGTATGGATCACGTGAGCCTTTGGTAGTTCGTTTTTCAACTGAACTACTTGTTCCCAAAGCGTTTTATGCTTTATTGTGCCACCTTTTTGCATCTTTGAACCCATTTTCAAGCCAATTTTGTATATATTCATTATACGACTGAACACAGTAAAAAGAATCGCACACTATTAGTGTGGGGAATTCGCGATCTGTACTTTCAAGTGCCAGTTTGAATGCTTGTAGTTCAGCTCGCTGAGCTGTACAATCTCCTAGAGATTGAGTTTTTGTGACCATAGGTCTGAAGATACCATCTCGCATGCGACCTTTAACGATTGCACACGCTGCACTGTAAGCTTGCTTACCCCCTGTTGCGGGTTGTGCGGATCCGTCAGTGTAAATTATGAATTTGTACTGATCGAGAGGCAGAATTTCAGTGGGCAGAGGACATTCATGTTCATATTGCAGGAACGCTTCTGTTTTTAAATCAGGATCAAAAACATATTCAACATCTGTTGCAGCAAGAGAGTTAACCCATTGTATCCATCTAGGATGTAAAGCTTTTGCATTTGTGATGCTCGCTTTTGTGACCGCTTCTAAAGCTGGTACTGGGGTTACGACAATAATGCGATTCCCTTGGGCTAGGGCTCTTTCTTTTGCTACAGCGGTTTGAACTGCTGTCAGAATTTTTTCTGTTGAACTGAAGCGCATTTCTGCTTGTGTATACAAATGAGATTTGTATGCAATTGGTACTTTTTCACCCTCATTAAATGTTAAGTAGGTGAATCCGCATTGACCCGAACTTATTCGGATCACTAAGTTGCGTTGACTTACGCGTGTTTGTAAGTGATTTGTTGCTAACATGTTAGCTTGGAGTGAACGCAAGATTTCTGTGTGTTCTTGTGTCCAATTTTTGATTGAAAAATCAGGTTTGATTAATTCGTAGAGAGGTTTAACCCTTTCTGCGTAATTTAGAATGTAAGTTCTTCCAAAATTTAGGAAACCCAGGATGGATTGTAAGTTTTTCAGCGTTTTTGGAGGTTGGTGCATCGCACACTTTTCTAAAAAGTTAGCTGCCAAGCTCTTCCCTTCACTTGAAAGCTCGTATCCTAGAAAAAGGACATTGAGATGGGCAATTCTGGATTTTTTTAAGTTGAATTTGTAGCCCTCAGAGGCGAAGCCCAATATAATGGTATTCACCCTGTTCAAGTGTTTGTTTAGGTCATCGTCTGTCAGGTAGATGTCATCGACATATGACAATGCCTCATTATCATAAATTTGTAGTAACTCTGTTACCCTCGCTGAGAATAACCCCGGGCTGTTCTTGAACCCTTGTGGGAGTCGACAAAATTGACGCTGGGTCCCCATTATTGAGAAAGCTGTTAAGTACCTGCTTTCAGGTGCTATGTTTTGACAAAAGAAACCATTTGAGATGTCTAATGTGGTTTTATATTTTTTGCGCACAATGTTATTCATTAATGCTGTGCTATGTGCATTTTGCACTGCAAATGTTTTTGAACAAGTGTTTAAGTGTCTGTAATCCAAAACTAGACAATATGTATTGTCTGGCTTGGAGACAGGAAACAAAGGATTGTTCATTGAGGAGGTGCATGTTTCAATCACCCCTTGGTATTCAAGTTGATCTAGGATCTCCCTGACCTGCTTTTTAGCTTCTTGTTTTATTGGGTACTGCCTTTGTGCAGTAGGTTCATGTTTCAGATGTATTTTATGGTGAGGTGAGTCCTCATCCCATCCTACATGATTTTTATATAATGCTGGGGCCTGGGCTACTGCCCATTTCCTGGCATATGTATATATTTTAGGTGAATTGGAATATGGTTTGAGAAGGCAGGCATAATACTGTCCTCGCCATGTGGGCACTCCCTGACAAATTGTGGTGGCCAGTCTTTTTCTGCTAGAAGTATGTCATAGCCCCTCGAAAGTTTTTCCCAAAAGAGTGCTTTCACCTTTCTTGGTATGTCTCCCTTCATCCGGAGTGTTATATCATATAACTTTTGTGGAGTACTAACCCTGGTGTCTACAGTCTCAACTGTAATGTACTCATTCAAGTCCACTATCTCCAGAAGTTCCTTCAGGTTCTGGCGAGCTATTGTGACTTCTGCTGCACTGTCAAGCATTGTCTGAGCCCATTCTCCGTTCTTGAGCTGTGTTCTCAATATCCTCGGCATGTCTGACCTTCAGACCTGCTACCTTCTTTTTGGAGAATTGAGGTTTTGTTTTATTTTTCTGAGCGTGTTTATCTTCTTTGGATTTCACGCATTCTTCTTTATGTTCTGACCGTCCTCTTCTTTCCGATGTCTGTGACGAGATCTGAAAGGTACGAGAGGAACGTGTATCAGTATCTTGATACCTGTCAGGCTTTTTCAAATTATCCCTATTCCTGAGGTTATACCTCCTTTCAGAGGGCTCCTTTTGAGGAGACCTACCTCGGGATTGAGAACGTTTCTCGTTTGAATTATGTTTATTAGTTTCCCACTTCTTTTTAGAAGATGTAGGGCTTTGTTTAATAGAGTCCTTCTCAGGACTTTCAGATAGTTTTGGCTTCAATGGTCTTCCACCCAAACTATCTCTGCCTAATTCTGCATAAGATTGTTCTATTATTCTGGGTAGTTCTGTTTGATGTTCTGTAACATCGAATTCTCTTAATCGTTGGCGGATCGCCACTGCTGCTGCCTCTCCTTTAATATTAGATAATATTATTGTTGAGACCTGGTCGAAATCTTTCAGTAATTTCATACCTAAATTCAGAGCAGGCTCTGCCCCGTATTCGTTTTGAATTTGTTTCAGGACATATGGTATTACTGCAATTGACAGAACACCATGTGTTTTAGTATAGATGGCAGCAAGGACTGAGCCCCAAGTTGTGCAGTCTTCCAGTTGTGGTGTGATCCCCATTGGTAAACAGATTGTTAGGATTCTGTGTTTCTCATAAGGGCTAGTATTAGGAAATACTGCTTCTATTTGAGTAATTTTTTGAGCTATCCAGAATGGAATTTGCTCACGTTTTGTGGGCATTTTACCCATGACTGCGTATAAAGTCTGTGGTGTAATTTTTAGTGTAGTCCCGGTTGAGGGGCCTGGTTTGGAATGGTCAATGGTGGTTGGACTGTGAAAGTCTGCATGACATATTGGACCAATTGTCTGTAAATTTTTATTAACTCTGTAAGTTGAGTAAGTAATTCCTCATCTGTCATTATATCCAGTTCAGGATGAGGAGTGTAGCCGGCTAGAATCGGCCATGTTGCTCCTGGTCTACCTAGTGGACCGAGCCTGGTAATGTTTCTGTGATGTTTTAGGGCGCCTTTAAACCAGAGATTATGCTCCTGGTATGTGAGTGGAATTTCAATATCCTCGTAAGGAATATATTCCTCTGGTGGTTCGTCTTCTTTAAAGAAGTGAAACACTCTTGTTACTGGATTTGATTCTGGGAATACTATCCATGAATAGAATACCTCTGTCTGAAAGGATTTGTGTGCCTCTATCACGAAAACTGCTCTAAAACCTCTTGGTGATAGGCCGTGTTTTATAAGTTTTAGAGTGATGGCTCTCCTTACGTTTGAAGGGATGTTTATAACACCCTCATCGGTTTCATTTAAACCTGTAAAATTTAAAGCTGTTACGACTGGGTCAGCCGCAGCTACACCGTTCTCGGTGTCAGACATTGTTTTTTGAAAAATGTAGAACAAGTTTCAAGGAAACAAAAGATAAGGTGCACAATATTTTGACACTGTATCCTTCAACGTTGAACAAACCAAACAGCTAATATATATAGGGTTTTTGTCCTATTTAGCTTTGGCGGATATTTAACCCTACCCACTCCAGACGTCTTATGGAGTATGTGAGTAGGGGTCTCTGAGAGAAAAGCACAACTGAGTTACTCAGTACCTGATGTGATGTTTGGCAGCCTACCCAGCAAACCCCTAATTTGAAGACTGTAATCTCTACTGATGACGGTTAAAGAACCAGAAACACGTGTCTAGAGATCAGCACTATCTGCGCCAACTCTGGCGGAACACTCGAAAATATTTTAGCAAAGCAAAGAAACAAGAGACTGCATTTACCACAATGCCTGGGGCAAACCTTGCCTGGGAGGTGAAGCGGTGTGCTCCCACCCCTGTTCCTGTTTAAAAGTACTCCCGTGAGTCATTTGAGCTGACGAGCTCGTGGAAGAAGCACCCGCGCGCCAGTGAGAGGTACTTGACCTGATGTGATGTTTGGCAGCCTACCCAGCAAACCCCTAATTTGAAGACTGTAATCTCTACTGATGACGGTTAAAGAACCAGAAACACGTGTCTAGAGATCAGCACTATCTGCGCCAACTCTGGCGGAACACTCGAAAATATTTTAGCAAAGCAAAGAAACAAGAGACTGCATTTACCACAATGCCTGGGGCGAACCTTGCATGGGAGGTGAAGCGGTGTGCTCCCACCCCTGTTCCTGTTTAAAAGTACTCCCATGAGTCATTTGAGCTGACGAGCTCGTGGAAGAAGCACCCGCGCGCCAGTGAGAGGTACTTGACCTGATGTGATGTTTGGCAGCCTACCCAGCAAACTCCTAATTTGAAGACTGTAATCTCTACTGATGACGGTTAAAGAACCAGAAACACGTGTCTAGAGATCAGCACTATCTGCGCCAACTCTGGCGGAACACTCGAAAATATTTTAGCAAAGCAAAGAAACAAGAGACTGCATTTACCACAATGCCTGGGGCGAACCTTGCCTGGGAGGTGAAGCGGTGTGCTCCCACCCCTGTTCCTTTTTAAAAGTACTCCCGTGAGTCATTTGAGCTGACGAGCTCGTGGAAGAAGCACCCGCGCGCCAGTGAGAGGTACTTGACCTGATGTGATGTTTGGCAGCCTACCCAGCAAACCCCTAATTTGAAGACTGTAATCTCTACTGATGACGGTTAAAGAACCAGAAACACGTGTCTAGAGATCAGCACTATCTGCGCCAACTCTGGCGGAACACTCGAAAATATTTTAGCAAAGCAAAGAAACAAGAGACTGCATTTACCACAATGCCTGGGGCGAACCTTCCCTGGGAGGTGATACGGTGTGCTCCCACCCCTGTTCCTGTTTAAAAGTACTCCTGTGAGTCATTTGAGCTGACGAGCTCGTGGAAGAAGCACCCGCGAGCCAGTGAGAGGTACTTGACCTGATGTGATGTTTGGCAGCCTACACAGCAAACCCCTAATTTGAAGACTGTAATCTCTACTGATGACGGTTAAAGAACCAGAAACACGTGTCTAGAGATCAGCACTATCTGCGCCAACTCTGGCGGAACACTCGAAAATATTTTAGCAAAGCAAAGAAACAAGAGACTGCATTTACCACAATGCCTGGGGCGAACCTTGCCTGGGAGGTGAAGCGGTGTGCTCCCACCCCTGTTCCTGTTTAAAAGTACTCCCGTGAGTCATTTGAGCTGACGAGCTCGTGGAAGAAGCACCCGCGCGCCAGTGAGAGGTACTTGACCTGATGTGATGTTTGGCAGCCTACCCAGCAAACCCCTAATTTGAAGACTGTAATCTCTACTGATGACGGTTAAAGAACCAGAAACACGTGTCTAGAGATCAGCACTATCTGCGCCAACTCTGGCCGAACACTCGAAAATATTTTAGCAAAGCAAAGAAACAAGAGACTGCATTTACCACAATGCCTGGGGCGAACCTTGCCTGGGAGGTGAAGCGGTGTGCTCCCACCCCTGTTCCTGTTTAAAAGTACTCCTGTGAGTCATTTGAGCTGACGAGCTCGTGGAAGAAGCACCTGCGCGCCAGTGAGAGGTACTTGACCTGATGTGATGTTTGGCAGCCTACCCAGCAAACCCCTAATTTGAAAACTGTAATCTCTACTGATGACGGTTAAAGAACCAGAAACACGTGTCTAGAGATCAGCACTATCTGCGCCAACTCTGGCGGAACACTCGAAAATATTTTAGCAAAGCAAAGAAACAAGAGGCTGCATTTACCACAATGCCTGGGGCGAACCTTGCCTGGGAGGTGAAGCGGTGTGCTCCCATCCCTGTTCCTGTTTAAAAGTACTCCCGTGAGTCATTTGAGCTGACGAGCTCGTGGAAGAAGCACCCGCGCGCCAGTGAGAGGTACTTGACCTGATGTGATGTTTGGCAGCCTACCCAGCAAACCCCTAATTTGAAGACTGTAATCTCTACTGATGACGGTTAAAGAACCAGAAACACGTGTCTAGAGATCAGCACTATCTGCGCCAACTCTGGCGGAACACTCGAAAATATTTTAGCAAAGCAAAGAAACAAGAGACTGCATTTACCACAATGCCTGGGGCGAACTTTGCCTGGGAGGTGAAGCGGTGTGCTCCCACCCCTGTTCCTGTTTAAAAGTACTCCCGTGAGTCATTTGAGCTGACGAGCTCGTGGAAGAAGCACCCGCGCGCCTGTGAGAGGTACTTGACCTGATGTGATGTTTGGCAGCCTACCCAGCAAACCCCTAATTTGAAGACTGTAATCTCTACTGATGACGGTTAAAGAACCAGAAACACGTGTCTAGAGATCAGCACTATCTGCGCCAACTCTGGCGGAACACTCGAAAATGTTTTAGCAAAGCAAAGAAACAAGAGACTGCGTTTACCACAATGCCTGGGGCGAACCTTGCCTGGGAGGTGAAGCAGTGTGCTCCCACCCCTGTTCCTGTTTAAAAGTACTCCCGTGAGTCATTTGAGCTGACGAGCTCGTGGAAGAAGCACCCGCGCGCCAGTGAGAGGTACTTGACCTGATGTGATGTTTGGCAGCCTACCCAGCAAACCCCTAATTTGAAGACTGTAATATCTACTGATGACGGTTAAAGAACCAGAAACACGTGTCTAGAGATCAGCACTATCTGCGCCAACTCTGGCGGAACACTTGAAAATATTTTAGCAAAGCAAAGAAACAAGAGACTGCATTTACCACAATGCCTGGGGCGAACCTTGCCTGGGAGGTGAAGCGGTGTGCTCCCACCCCTGTTCCTGTTTAAAAGTACTCCCGTGAGTCATTTGAGCTGACGAGCTCGTGGAAGAAGCACCCGCGCGCCAGTGAGAGGTACTTGACCTGATGTGATGTTTGGCAGCCTACCCAGCAAACCCCTAATTTGAAGACTGTAATCTCTACTGATGACGGTTAAAGAACCAGAAACACGTGTCTAGAGATCAGCACTATCTGCGCCAACTCTGGCGGAACACTCGAAAATATTTTAGCAAAGTAAAGAAACAAGAGACTCCATTTATCACAATGCCTGGGGCGAACCTTGCCTGGGAGGTGAAGCGGTATGCTCCCACCCTTGTTCCTGTTTAAAAGTACTCCCGTGAGTCATTTGAGCAGACGAGCTCGTGGAAGAAGCACCCGCGCGCCAGTGAGAGGTACTTGACCTGATGTGATGTTTGGCAGCCTACCCAGCAAACCCCTAATTTGAAGACTGTAATCTCTACTGATGACGGTTAAAGAACCAGAAACACGTGTCTAGAGATCAGCACTATCTGCGCCAACTCTGGCGGAACACTCGAAAATATTTTAGCAAAGCAAAGAAACAAGAGACTGCATTTACCACAATGCCTGGGGTGAACCTTGCCTGGGAGGTGAAGCGGTGTGCTCCCACCCCTGTCCTGTTTAAAAGTACTCCCGTGAGTCATTTGAGCTGACGAGCTCGTGGAAGAAGCACCCGCCCGCCAGTGAGAGGTACTTGACCTGATGTGATGTTTGGCAGCCTACCCAGCAAACCCCTAATTTGAAGACTGTAATCTCTACTGATGACGGTTAAAGAACCAGAAACACGTGTCTAGAGATCAGCACTATCTGCGCCAACTCTGGCGGAACACTCGAAAATATTTTAGCAAAGCAAAGAAACAAGAGACTGCATTTACCACAATGCCTGGGGCGAACCTTGCCTGGGAGGTGAAGCGGTCTGCTCCCACCCCTGTTCCTGTTTAAAAGTACTCCCGTGAGTCATTTGAGCTGACGAGCTCGTGGAAGAAGCACCCGCGCGCCAGTGAGAGGTACTTGACCTGATGTGATGTTTGGCAGCCTACCCAGCAAACCCTAATTTGAAGACTGTAATCTCTACTGATGACGGTTAAAGAACCAGAAACACGTGTCTAGAGATCAGCACTATCTGCGCCAACTCTGGCGGAACACTCAAAATATTTTAGCAAAGCAAAGAAACAAGAGACTGCATTTACCACAATGCCTGGGGCGAACCTTGCCTGGGAGGTGAAGCGGTGTGCTCCCACCCCTGTTCCTGTTTAAAAATACTCCCGTAAGTCATTTGAGCTGACGAGCTCGTGCAAGAAGCACCCGCGCGCCAGTGAGAGGTACTTGACCTGATGTGATGTTTGGCAGCCTACCCAGCAAACCCCTAATTTGAAGACTGTAATCTCTACTGATGACGGTTAAAGAACCAGAAACACGTGTCTAGAGATCAGCACTATCTGCGCCAACTCTGGCCGAACACTCGAAAATATTTTAGCAAAGCAAAGAAACAAGAGACTGCATTTACCACAATGCCTGGGGCGAACCTTGCCTGGGAGGTGAAGCGGTGTGCTCCCACCCCTGTTCCTGTTTAAAAGTACTCCCGTGAGTCATTTGAGCTGACGAGGCTCGTGGAAGAAGCACCTGCGCGCCAGTGAGAGTACTTGACCTGATGTGATGTTTGGCAGCCTACCCAGCAAACCCCTAATTTGAAAACTGTAATCTCTACTGATGACGGTTAAAGAACCAGAAACACGTGTCTAGAGATCAGCACTATCTGCGCCAACTCTGGCGGAACACTCGAAAATATTTTAGCAAAGCAAAGAAACAAGAGGCTGCATTTACCACAATGCCTGGAGCGAACCTTGCCTGGGAGGTGAGCGGTGTGCTCCCATCCCTGTTCCTGTTTAAAAGTACTCCCGTGAGTCATTTGAGCTGACGAGCTCGTGGAAGAAGCACCCGCGCGCCAGTGAGAGGTACTTGACCTGATGTGATGTTTGGCAGCCTACCCAGCAAACCCCTAATTTGAAGACTGTAATCTCTACTGATGACGGTTAAAGAACCAGAAACACGTGTCTAGAGATCAGCACTATCTGCGCCAACTCTGGCGGAACACTCGAAAATATTTTAGCAAAGCAAAGAAACAAGAGACTGCATTTACCACAATGCCTGGGGTGAACCCTTGCCTGGGAGGTGAAGCGGTGTGCTCCCACCCCTGTCCTGTTTAAAAGTACTCCCGTGAGTCATTTGAGCTGACGAGCTCGTGGAAGAAGCACCCGCCCGCCAGTGAGAGGTACTTGACCTGATGTGATGTTTGGCAGCCTACCCAGCAAACCCTAATTTGAAGACTGTAATCTCTACTGATGACGGTTAAAGAACCAGAAACACGTGTCTAGAGATCAGCACTATCTGCGCCAACTCTGGCGGAACACTCGAAAATATTTTAGCAAAGCAAAGAAACAAGAGACTGCATTTACCACAATGCCTGGGGCGAACCTTGCCTGGGAGGTGAAGCGGTGTGCTCCCACCCCTGTTCCTGTTTAAAAGTACTCCCGTGAGTCATTTTGAGCTGACGAGCTCGTGGAAGAAGCACCCGCGCGCCAGTGAGAGGTACTTGACCTGATGTGATGTTTGGCAGCCTACCCAGCAAACCCCTAATTTGAAGACTGTAATCTCTACTGATGACGGTTAAAGAACCAGAAACACGTGTCTAGAGATCAGCACTATCTGCGCCAACTCTGGCGGAACACTCGAAAATATTTTAGCAAAGCAAAGAAACAAGAGACTGCATTTACCACAATGCCTGGGGCGAACCCTTGCCTGGGAGGTGAAGCGGTGTGCTCCCACCCTGTTCCTGTTTAAAAATACTCCCGTAAGTCATTTGAGCTGACAGAGCTCGTGCAAGAAGCACCAGCGCGCCAGTGAGAGGTACTTGACCTGATGTGATGTTTGGCAGCCTACCCAGCAAACCCCTAATTTGAAGACTGTAATCTCTACTGATGACGGTTAAAGAACCAGAAACACGTGTCTAGAGATCAGCACTATCTGCGCCAACTCTGGCCGAACACTCGAAAATATTTTAGCAAAGAAACAAGAGACTGCATTTACCACAATGCCTGGGGCGAACCTTGCCTGGGAGGTGAAGCGGTGTGCTCCCACCCTGTTCCTGTTTAAAAGTACTCCCGTGAGTCATTTGAGCTGACGAGCTCGTGGAAGAAGACACCTGCGCGCCAGTGAGAGGTACTTGACCTGATGTGATGTTTGGCAGCCTACCCAGCAAACCCCTAATTTGAAAACTGTAATCTCTACTGATGACGGTTAAAGAACCAGAAACACGTGTCTAGAGATCAGCACTATCTGCGCCAACTCTGGCGGAACACTCGAAAATATTTTAGCAAAGCAAAGAAACAAGAGGCTGCATTTACCACAATGCCTGGAGCGAACCTTGCCTGGGAGGTGAAGCGGTGTGCTCCCATCCCTGTTCCTGTTTAAAAGTACTCCCGTGAGTCATTTGAGCTGACGAGCTCGTGGAAGAAGCACCAGCGCGCCAGTGAGAGGTACTTGACCTGATGTGATGTTTGGCAGCCTACCCAGCAAACCCCTAATTTGAAGACTGTAATCTCTACTGATGACGGTTAAAGAACCAGAAACACGTGTCTAGAGATCAGCACTATCTGCGCCAACTCTGGCGGAACACTCGAAAATATTTTAGCAAAGCAAAGAAACAAGAGACTGCATTTACCACAATGCCTGGGGCGAACTTTGCCTGGGAGGTGAAGCGGTGTGCTCCCACCCCTGTTCCTGTTTAAAAGTACTCCCGTGAGTCATTTGAGCTGACGAGCTCGTGGAAGAAGCACCCGCGCGCCTGTGAGAGGTACTTGACCTGATGTGATGTTTGGCAGCCTACCCAGCAAACTCCTAATTTGAAGACTGTAATCTCTACTGATGACGGTTAAAGAACCAGAAACACGTGTCTAGAGATCAGCACTATCTGCGCCAACTCTGGCGGAACACTCGAAAATATGTTAGCAAAGCAAAGAAACAAGAGACTGCATTTACCACAATGCCTGGGGCGAACCTTGCCTGGGAGGTGAAGCGGTGTGCTCCCACCCCTGTTCCTGTTTAAAAGTACTCCCGTGAGTCATTTGAGCTGACGAGCTCGTGGAAGAAGCACCCGCGAGCCAGTGAGAGAGTACTTGACCTGATGTGATGTTTGGCAGCCTACCCAGCAAACCCCTAATTTGAAGACTGTAATCTCTACTGATGACGGTTAAAGAACCAGAAACACGTGTCTAGAGATCAGCACTATCTGCGCCAACTCTGGCGGAACACTCGAAAATATTTTAGCAAAGCAAAGAAACAAGAGACTCCATTTATCACAATGCCTGGGGCGAACCTTGCCTGGGAGGTGAAGCGGTATGCTCCCACCCTTGTTCCTGTTTAAAAGTACTCCCGTGAGTCATTTGAGCAGACGAGCTCGTGGAAGAAGCACCCGCGCACCAGTGAGAGGTACTTGACCTGATGTGATGTTTGGCAGCCTACCCAGCAAACCCCTAATTTGAAGACTGTAATCTCTACTGATGACGGTTAAAGAACCAGAAACACGTGTCTAGAGATCAGCACTATCTGCGCCAACTCTGGCGGAACACTTCGAAAATATTTTAGCAAAGCAAAGAAACAAGAGACTGCATTTACCACAATGCCTGGGGTGAACCTTGCCTGGGAGGTGAAGCGGTGTGCTCCCACCCCTGTCCTGTTTAAAAGTACTCCCGTGAGTCATTTGAGCTGACGAGCTCGTGGAAGAAGCACCCGCCCGCCAGTGAGAGGTACTTGACCTGATGTGATGTTTGGCAGCCTACCCAGCAAACCCTAATTTGAAGACTGTAATCTCTACTGATGACGGTTAAAGAACCAGAAACACGTGTCTAGAGATCAGCACTATCTGCGCCAACTCTGGCGGAACACTCGAAAATATTTTAGCAAAGCAAAGAAACAAGAGACTGCATTTACCACAATGCCTGGGGCGAACCTTGCCTGGGAGGTGAAGCGGTGTGCTCCCACCCCTGTTCCTGTTTAAAAGTACTCCGTGAGTCATTTGAGCTGACGAGCTCGTGGAAGAAGCACCCGCGCGCCAGTGAGAGGTACTTGACCTGATGTGATGTTTGGCAGCCTACCCAGCAAACCCCTAATTTGAAGACTGTAATCTCTACTGATGACGGTTAAAGAACCAGAAACACGTGTCTAGAGATCAGCACTATCTGCGCCAACTCTGGCGGAACACTCGAAAATATTTTAGCAAAGCAAAGAAACAAGAGACTGCATTTACCACAATGCCTGGGGCGAACCTTGCCTGGGAGGTGAAGCGGTGTGCTCCCACCCCTGTTCCTGTTTAAAAATACTCCCGTGAGTCATTTGAGCTGACGAGCTCGTGCAAGAAGCACCCGCGCGCCAGTGAGAGGTACTTGACCTGATGTGATGTTTGGCAGCCTACCCAGCAAACCCCTAATTTGAAGACTGTAATCTCTACTGATGACGGTTAAAGAACCAGAAACACGTGTCTAGAGATCAGCACTATCTGCACCAACTCTGGCGGAACACTCGAAAATATTTTAGCAAAGCAAAGAAACAAGAGACTGCATTTACAACAATGCCTAGGGCGAACCTTGCCTGGGAGGTGAAGCGGTGTGCTCCCACCCCTGTTCCTAATATTAAAGGGGAGGCAGCATCAGTGGCGATCCGCCAACGCTTAAGGGAATTTGATGTAACAGAACATCAACATGAACTACCCAGAATAATAGAACAATCTTATGCAGAATTAGGCAGAGATAGTTTGGGTGGAAAACCTTTGAAGCCAAAACTATCTGAAAGTCCTGAGAAGGACTCTATTAAACAAACTCCTACATCTTCTAAAAAGAAGTGGGAAACTAATAAACAAAATTCAAACGAGACACGTTCTCAATCCCGAGGTAGGTCTCCTCAAAAGGAGCCCTCTGAAAGGAGGTATAATTTAAGAAAACGTGACAGGTATCAAGATACTGATACACGTTCCTCTCGTACCTTTCAGATATCGTCACAGACATCGGAAAGAAGAGGACGGTCAGAACATAGAGAAGAACGCGTGAAATCCAAAGACGACAAACACGTTCTGAAAAATAAATCAAAACCTCAATTCACAAAAAAGAAGGTAGCAGGTCTGAAGATCAGACATGTCGAGAATACTGAGAACACAGCTCAAGAACGGAGAATGGGCTCAGACAATGCTGGACAGTGCAGCAGAAGTCACAATAGCTCGACAGAACCTGGAAGGAACTTCTGGAGATAGTGGACTTGAATGAGTACATCACAGTAGAAACTGTAGACACCAGGGTTAGTACTCCACAAAAGTTATATGAAATAACACTCCGAATGGAGGGAGACATACCAAGAAAAGTGAAAATACTCTTTTGGGAAAAACTTTCAAGGGGTTATGATATACTTCTAGCATAAAAAGACTGGCCACCAAATTTTGTCAGGGAGTGCCCACATGGCGAGGACATCATTATGCCCGCCTTCTCCAACCATATTCCAATTTACCTACAATATACTTATACCAGGAAATGGGCAGTTGCCCAGGCTCCAGCATTATACAAAAATCATGTAGGATGGGATGAGGACTCACCTCACCATAAAATACAGTTAAAAAATGAACTTACTGCACAAAGGCAGTACCCAATAAAGCAAGAAGCTAAAAAACAGGTCAGGGAGATCTTAGATCAACTTGAATACCAAGGGGTGATTGAAACATGCACCTCCTCAATGAACAATCCTTTGTTTCCTGTATCCAAACCAGACAATACATATCGTCTAGTTCTGGATTACAGACACTTGAACACTTGTTCTAAAAGATTTGCAGTGCAAAATGCACATAGTACAGCATTAATGAATAACATTGTGCGTAAAAAATATAAAACCACATTGGATATTTCAAATGGTTTCTTTTGTCAAAACATAGCACCTGAAAGCAGGTACTTAACAGCTTTCTCAATAATGGGGACCCAGCGTCAATTTTGTAGACTCCCACAAGGGTTCAAGAACAGCCCGGGGTTATTCTCAGCAAGAGTAACAGAGTTACTACAAATTTATGATAATGAGGCATTGTCATATGTCGATGACATCTATCTGACAGACGATGACCTAGATAGGCACTTGAACAGGGTGAGTACCATTATATTGGGCTTCGCCTCAGAGGGCTATAAATTCAACTTTAAAAATCCAGAATTGCCCATCTCAATGTCCTTTTCCTAGGATATGAGCTTTCAAGTGACGGCAAGAGCCTGGCAGCTAACTTTTAGAAAAGTGCGCTGCTCCAACCTCCAAAACGCTAAAAAATTTACAATCCATCTTGGGTTTCCTAAATTTTGGAAGAACTTACATTCTAAAATACGCAGAAAGGGTTAAACCTCTCTACGAATTAATCAAACCTGATTTTTCAATCAAACATTGGACACAGGAACACACAGACATTCTGCGTTCACTCCAAGCTAACATGTTAGCAACAAATCACTTACAAACACGCGTAAATACACGCAATTTAGTGATCCGAATAATTTTGGATCAATGCGGATTCACCTATTTAACATTTAATGAGGGTGAAAAAGTACCAATAGCATACAAATCACATTTGTATACACAAGCAGAAATGCGCTTCACTTCAACAGAAAAAATACTGACAGCAGTTCAAACCGCTGTAGCAAAAGAAAGAGCTCTAGCCCAAGGGAAACGCTTTATTGTCGTGACCCCAGTACCAGCCTTAGAGGCGGTTACAAAAGCGAGCATTCCAAATGCAAAAGCTTTACATCCTAGATGGATACAATGGGTTAATTCTCTTTCTGCAACTGATGTTGAATATGTTTTTGATCCTGATTTAAAAACACAAGCGTTCCTGCAATATGAACATGAATGTCCTCTGCCCACTGAAATTTTGCCTCTCGATCAGTACGAATTTATAATTTATACTGACGGATCAGCACAACCCGCTACAGGGAGTAAGCAAGCTTACAGTGCAGCGTGCGCAATCGTTAAAGGTCGCATGCAAGATGGTAACTTCAGACCAATGGTCACTAAAACTCAATCTCTAGGAGATTGTACAGCTCAGCGAGCTGAACTACAAGCATTCAAACTGGCACTTGAAAATACAGATCGCGAATTCCCCACACTTATAGTGTGCGATTCTTTTACTGTGTTCAGTCGTATAATGAATATATACAAAATTGGCTTGAAAACGGGTTCAAAGATGCAAAAGGTGGCACAATAAAGCATAAAACGCTTTGGGAACAAGTAGTTCAGTTGAAAAACGAACTACCAAAGGCTCACGTGATACACACGCTGAGTCATCAACGTGATGGCGTTCACGTTGCAGGGAATTCATTGGCTGATGAAGCCACAAAGGGGGCTGTTCAGACGGCTTGCGTAGCTGCAATCACTCGTTCAAAAACGAGAATAGACAGTGAGATATTGTTGGCTGTCAATGCTTCAAGCAAAGGCAGTGGTGCAGCGTTACCAAAGAAATTTCCACTCAAGTACTCTTATGTAATTGATGCGAACAACGTTCCTTTTGCTCGAATCCCTGGAGTGGGAGATAGGGTAATTCCAAACATGGAACGTAGAGCAGCTTTGATTTATGAAGCACATCTGGGGGAGGGTCTGTCACATCAAGGGATCTCTAAAACAATATTAACATTAAAAGAGATGTACTGGTGGCCTGGAATGAATACACAGATTCACATCTTCATCGATGACTGCATAGACTGTAATATACAGCGTGATGCAGAACGCCATCAGACACCAGACTACGAAGTAGCCTGCCCAGTACAGACACCATTGTTAGACAGTATTAGACTATCTATGCGCAGGCATCCTTATGGACAAATGCAATCCCACAAATACTAAGTCAAGGTTCCTATGGATATGGCCTCAGCGCTCGGCTGACGCTCTCACTGTTATAAAAGATTTGCGAGTCTTTATCGGCACATACGCAATAGGCACACTACATTCTGACCAGGGCCCTGCGTTTAGCTCTCGGGCTTACAAAGAAGCCGTGGCCAGTTTGGGCGTAGCATTGCGGCACTCCTCTCCGTTTCATCCTGAGGGAAATTCTGTTGTGGAATGAAAAAACCGGGACATAAAGCAGTCTATAACAGCTAGAGTATTAGGTTCGGGTGATGGGTGGGTCAAACATCTTTATGGGGTCCAACGCTCATTAAATAATTTGCCAAGAAGTTCTCTAGGGGGGGGTCACTCCATGTGAGGTCCTATTTGGGACAAGAATGTGGGTTCCTGATCTCGAATGTAAAGGCACAGTGGTGGAAAATAAACCCTTTGATATCAAGGATCGTTTGGCTGTTTTACAGGATCTAAATGAACTAAGATCGAAACAAAGCAACGTGTTCCTGCAGCCAACCACCACTGGGGAAACACCGGCAGTCCCAGCAAGGCCTGTCTGGATCCCAAAAGTTGGGGATCTAGTCAGAGAGAAGATTGCGGACAGGAAGGAATTTGGACCTTCTTACAGACAACCAGTACCTGTCCTAGCCATTCACGGACAAGAACAGTACTTCTGCCGCCCCTTGCTGGTAAAAAGGAGAAAAGATTTGTGTCAATCGACCTCATCAAACCACAGTATGTGGCCAATACTAAATAGTAGGCCTCGTGGTCTCCGACCTAGTAGCAGACGCACTCCTCTCGCTACTATCCAAGCGGTTCAGACTGAAAGACTCATAACCATCGAGAATTCAGCAGTAACAGATGAAGGACTAAGCAACAATGCTATGGAACTCATCCCTCTTGAAACTCAAGTAACAGTTCGTCCGAAAACACCTGTCTACACCAACATAACAAGTGATGAACTGGTTCCAGCAATTTCAACAAATCCTGATGCAATTCCAACAATTGACCGAATTGCTTCTGGCTATTTCATTAACTTTGATACCTTTTCTGAGGATCCGAGTGAGCCTGAAACAACACCAGCATCAAAAAATTTCAAGCAACAAGTAGAAGACCTTTTTCATTTCCTGAAAGAGACTTATCTGGTTTCACCATGGATTGAACTATGGATTATTTCTGGAATATTTTTCTTTCTGTTTTGCTAGCTTTGGTTATGACTCTTAGCGTGCTTATAAATGGCAGATACATCCGTATGGACACTGAAAGTAAAAATGTGAACTTACTTTTAAAAACACACAAATCATCCCATCGTGAAGCAAGGGACTTGTCAGCAGTGAACATCACAGCCGTTCCTATACAGGATGGTATAGTGTGGGACAAAACCAATTTCGACATATTTGGCCCGACGGAACTTTTGAACATTCCACATTTATTTAAAATTTCATTAAGTGATTTTATTACCTCCAGTACCTATTCTGATGATTGGGACTTTGAGACTGTAAATGATATGATGTCTGATTTAGAAAGGTCTGCAGCATTCTCTAACAATGAATACTTAGAGGGCTCATCAGACTATGAACAGCTTTATTGTTATAACCACTATGGTCATCATTTCTTGCATAAATCTGCAACACCTAGAAATGTGTTTATGTTTAACCAATGGGAACATTGTCCTACACCACCAAAAGGTAGTTCAAAAACATTTGTAAATAAGTTTCCATATTTTTCAGGGTACAATACATCTGATCCAGAAACATTTTTCTATAAGAATGTAAACAAAACAGGACAGAAAATTATGTTAACTAATACAAAACAGATTTATTCTGCAGCCTTTATTACCCACCTGTCTAGAGAAGGATTTGACTTTTGGAAAGACACAAAATCTGTCTGGGGTTCTAAAGATTGGCAAGTGCAGGGGATAGAAGCTTTGTTTAGAGCATGTATCATCCCACATCAAATAATGTTTTCGAATGACACTGTGCAACAAACGTCTTGCCTTGGTTTAGCCAAGATCAAAGACATGAACACACCTTCTGTACTAACACCTGCAAGTAATAGCACTACACAGGGAGTGGTCACAGTAGACACAATACTACAAACCAACAGAACAGATCCTGATTGGAAAAAATGGTTACTCTGGCCCACAGACACAAACATCTGTCAAGAAAGATTCCTGAATAGAATACAGGGCTTTACTATCCATAGGCCAGACCCACGATATGTTCAACGACAACATCCAGGGGTAGTAACAACATATAGTGAAGGAAAATTGTGCCTCGACTGGTTACAAAAATCTACACTTGAGGATGTGAAACAACACTTATCTTTACTTAAAGAAGACGCAGACCTTAGGGAATTCTTGCTAGGACCAAGAAAACCGCGTCAAAAACGTTTCATATATGCCGGCATTTATGCTGCTTATAATGAAATATGGAAGGTTTCACAGGCAGAGGCCGCAGAAAGAATACGTGAACTTGATCGCATTAACTTAGAGAAATCTCTCACTGTGGTCGACAATGGGTTAACAACCTTGACATCCAGAATTTATTCATTGGACAACATTGTATCCTCTGCCATAGACATACTGGAACAAGATTTAGCCATGTTACAACAAGGCCAATCTCAGTTACGTTCTATTATGTTATTAGGCTGGACGCTGCAATCTTTGCGTGCAGGCTATGTGCCTTGGCGTTTTATCAACACGTCGTCTCTGTTTACAGAATACAATCTAACGGATAAACAGATCAAACTGGCACAAAGGGGAGCAAAGTATACAGTGCTGAGCATTGAAAAACTGGAAAAATTACCATTTACGGTAGCAGAAAAACCAGCTACAGAATGGCTTATTCATGGCAAAATAACTCTGCCTGTCACTACTTTTCATTTTCAGTATTGCCTCAAACAAATGCAAGCAGGCAAATATGAAAGGTTGGGTAAGGAGTACATTAAGACATCCTGGGATTTACCTTACGATTACAGATGTTGGAGTAGGGATCGTGAAGTGTTTCTAAGCGGTACACACTGTGAAAATGCACTAAGCGGTTCACTCATATGTCAGGACATTTCTTTACACGGGGCTTGTAATGGTTCTGTGGCAAACTTGTCCGACCACCAGCAGGGTACACCAGCTACTGTGATTAATCCGACGTTTGGCCAACTTTCTAATGGGAGTTACCTCATGTTGAATGATCAGAGTTGCTGTGGCATGTTGCCAGGCATCCCATATCTGGTAACGGTCGGCTCCAGGGTTACTTGTTGTATACAAGTATTGTTCCCCCCAATAGTCACAGTCAGGGAGTCGCCTCTATGGCCTTCATTGAATGTTTCTTTTATACGTTTTGATACCTTAAGCAGAATGAAAGCCATGCTTTTGCAACAGACCGTGCCTTTCACCTCGGCCAAAGAAATCTATGATTTAACAAGTTGCAAGGACTTCGGCTGAGATACAGGCTTTAATTCGTACAAACTGCCCTATACATTTTGTAGAAATGATGGGACGTATCTTAAACATGTCTGATACGAGCGGGATTGTACATGTATTTAAGACCATCTGTTCAGGACTGTTAACACCTTTTCAGGCAGTCCTTGGAATCATTCCAAACTTCGCACATTCGGTGTTTGGTGGTGTGCTATTAATTCTAGCACTGGTTGCGGGAATCCTGTTTTTATTCCTACTGCTACGCTATGGCAAGCCTATCCACCAGCGTCACTCCCAGCAATTTGGAGAAAGCTCTCCTAGAACGGAAGTGCCGTGAGCGTATAGTGCAACTTTTGGGCATACCTCGTCTACGGGAACTTAATACAACATGGTTTCTGTCATTTAGACCAATCTGGCAAGATTGCATCTTACCTGTTCTACGCTGCCTGCTTTGCGGTGAAGAATGCGTGCTAGACACCTGTCTAACACTCCCATCAGTCATGCCAACGGATATCGATACTCTGCTGGACCCGATAACGGCCCATGCTCTGTGTTGTCCCCAAAGGCTACCAATCCTGATGACGGCATTCCTTGAGATCTCACAGATGCTTCCTGCTGCTGCTGAGGTACGAGATGGATCAAAAGGCACACAGGTAACAACGGACGCGAACATTGCTGCGGCATCCTATGCTGAAGGCGATGCTTCACATCTCTGTGCAGTTAACCTTCTAAATGAGGTATTCCAACTGTCACCGACATCGGTAGACGATCTTTTGTCTACAGAAATAGATGATTTCATGTTTACACCAGACCCATACACTGACTTTGATTCGGCTCGCAGTGTACCAGGGACGCAATGAATTTGGCCTCCATATTTTCAAAACAGAACAAAACTTGGAACTCTTCCTAAAATTGAACTTTTTCTTTTTCTCTATTTTTTGAAAAATACATGGCAATTCAATCTGCTTACAGTAGAACTATTCATATAAAACGGACTTCTTTGAATACTTCCAGGGACACTTTGGGGCATATTATCAAGCCCCAGCGATAATTATCGCTGAGCGCGCTTAGCGCGCTTTTAATTATCGCCGGCTATTGCTGGAATATATCGCCAAGCTAGCGCTGTATTATCAACACTTAGCGCTATGGTGATAAATATTCCAGCGATAGCGGGGTTTTCCATGGAACATCGCTGGTTTTCCAGCGATGTTCCATGGAAAACAGCGATAAGCTTGATGATAGGCCCTGTGGCCTTAGCCCCACAATCCACCTCCCATGTTAGGTATGCCTTAGTCAGGAATTTAACAGACGTTAAATTCCTGAGTTAAGGCAGAGTTAGCGCGATTTAAATTATCGCTACGCCCCGTTGTTAATATCGCGACGCTGCCTTCGCGATATTTTCCCATGTTGTTTTCACAGCCACGCCTACTTTGCATCTCATTATCGATGCGAGGCGAGGCGTGTGAAAAACGGGAGCTAAGTCAAGGAAACACGCGCTAGCGTGTCCTTGTAAATAATGCGATATAATTATCGCCGCTTTGCGCCCGAAAAACGGACGCTAAAGCGGCGATAATTGTATCCCCGGCCCTTGAAAATATGCCCCATTGTCACCTTATTTACCACAATTTCATTTAGTACCATGATATGCAATGGCTTTGATTTTTGAAAACTTGTCAACCATTTCGTCATATGTATATATTTCTGTTTATTCATTCATGTTGCATTTATTTCCAAAATATGCTTAGACTGAAATGAAAAAATGCTTTAAAATGTACAGTACCTATTGCATTCAACAGTTTATTTTAAACTTCTTTTAATATGCTTTTAGATATGTTTTTAGCAACATGTGGTACTCAGTTTAATGTTTAGCATTTAATGTTTAGCATTTAGTACTATCGTTCATTCGAAAGTGGAGTGGGTGTTGTATTCCGCTTTAGGTGTCCGTATATAGGTTTTCCTGAAACATGTCCTTATATAGGCACAATTCGCATTGCCCTTATATAGGCATAAGATCCAAGTCCTTATTTAGGCATTAGCCATGCAATCCAAATACAGGCATGGTCACTTACATCCGTCCACCCTAACGTCACAACGAGTTCTTAGAAACCAGACCCTTAAACTCTTGGGAGTTCCCCTAGCACAGGATTATTGATTTCTCCAAGAACTCATTTATTATGCATGAACCGCTATACCTTAAGGGTTCATTCCTGACGTCTTCCTCTGTCCGACTTCACGTGCTAACATTCCAAAGTACCTACCAGGTATAAATATACCTTCCCTTGCCCAAGCAAGTAGGAGGCGACCTCGACTTTAGAGGAACCTGTGTCCCGGCCTGACGCACTGACAAGAGACGCTGTCATCCCTGCTCGCAGAGAATCCAGCTCCCAGTGTTCTGACTCCCTTCGCGGGGTGTTAGAGTTCGAGATCCAGAAAGAGATTCCCACCTCTCTCATTCTCAAGGTATGGAGCTGACTAGAACCTAGAGGGACTCTTGGCATACCAGACTCTTAGTATACCATACTATAGAATACTTCACCTACTTCTTACCTTGCCCTACACCTAGGTTAGGTTAGGTACACTGGGGTAGAACTAGCTTAGAGAAGCATCTTATGAGTACTCGCATTTTTAGCTTATGTTATTTATGTATATGAATATATGTGTCATAGCTAAAAGATAATGCTAGCGCAGTATTATTTCTTTCTACTGCTTACGCTGTACATTATATATCTCGCATACTGTCTTGTGATCATAACAGCTCATATCTCTTACACGAGAAACAAGACTGTTCAATAAATCCTTTTTATTGAAACGCCCGTCTATTCTTTCTGTGTAACTCTGAAGAAACTAAGCATGCACGATTAGCTGAGTGAAACTTTTATCTATTGTTTCCACGATTCTGAGAGTGTTCCGATTCTAAAGGGAAACAAAGTTGTCATGTTTATGTGGTTGCCAGAAACTACTCCCTTCTTGTTTACAAGGAGTTTCTAATGGCCTCTGAGTTAGCTGGCACAAAGTAATTAAGTTTAATATACTCGATAGGGACATACTGACCTCAGTCCTATGTCGAATCTATAGGGTATATTATTCCAATGCGCAGAGCCTGTTCGGGAAATAGGAACTACACTACAACAGCAGCAAGATTGCAGATGAAAATCCTGATTCCAGTCGGCTTCACAGGCTTTGGTATGACTGCATTGGCTCCTGTTCAGCAAAGGATTCTCTTTAAAGCGCTTGGTATAACCTATAAAGCGCTCCAGGGACAAGGTCCAGCCTTCTGAAGAGGAAAACATAGAAGGTATGTGCCCAACAGGACCATTAGGTCTAGTTCAGCAATGAATTTGGTGGTGCCTCCCTACAAGCTCTCTTCTTGGGGAGGTAGGAGCTTTCTGGTCTGTACAACTCAAAACTGGAACAAGTTTCCTTTGACAATTAAATCAGTCCCCTCTCTCTGGAGTTTCCGCAAGCATTTAAAAACATGGCTTTTCACTAAAATCTAACTTTATTCTCTTTGACCTTCCATCTTTTAGTGCCGAGACACCTACCGGGTGATTGTACGCACTCTATAAAAATCAAATCAAATCATATCAAACAGACCGCTCATGTGTGGCAGAGGCTTGTGACAGTGGTTCTCCGGCAGGTTTCTTTCCACCAGGAACTTCTGCTGTGAATTCTCACGCAGATTCAATGCATGGAGGAAAATATGTCTTTTCAGGCATGGAAAAAGAGGGGCTATGAGTTGCTGGGGGACTTGTACCCTAAAGAGCACTACATCTTGTTGTGGGTGCCCAGGCTGCCTGTGCACTGGGACCGGGACTTTTCTTACATTATGCCGGCCTGGCCGAGCTGGCCTAGCAGACCTGGACTTCATTCCCTGCAGTGCCAGTGGCCTCTGGCACTCTGGTGACCTTATAATCCTACGGGCCAGGGTGCCATCTGGTGTCCCTGCTATAAAGAGCAATGGCAACGGATGCTGCGAGTCGCCCTTAATGTGTTCGGGTGACCTGGGAGACCCACCTGGCCATTCCCCTAGAGGATTCTGACTGGACTCGTGTCTGCGCTTTTACCAAGACTATATCTAACAATGTCTGATTTAAGCTGATCCACTATAATTTTCACCACCACACCTATATGATGCCCCTGATGTTTCATTGGATGACTTGTACTCGGTTGGCCTCGTGCCCGCGCTGTGGACTTTCTGGGATTGACTTCCTGCACATGGCCTGGAGGTGTCTGCAGGTGAAAGACTTCTGGGTTTGGGTAGTGGACAAACTCACACAAACCACATCACTGCGGGGCGTCCTCACCCCACAGTTCTTTCGGCTGGGGAACATTACCAGGCCTAAAGGTCACAAGATGGAGTACAAATATCTGCAGGTGGCATTAGTGCTGGCCCGTAGCAGGGTGGCAATCATGTGGTTGGGCAACTCACCCCATTAGAAGAATACTAGCATAAAGATGTAGGGGAGTGGACTCAAGCAGAGGAAATTCACATGAAAAATAGCAGAAGAGACGCCAAGTTAGGGGATGACTTAGCCACATGGAGGGCCCTGGGAGAAAGATTTGTGGCCCCTGATGATGCACCCTCATGCGGGGTAGACACTGATAGCAAAAACTAGGCCATGGTCTGCATGGCAAGTCCTGCTGCCTTGAGTCTGGATGATTGACCCCTGTATGCTTATGACTACTATATTCAGTTTGGGATTGTTCCCTTGGATGCACACTGCATACTGTGACTATTATTTCTTCATGCTGCACTGTTAATTCAATTGAAATTGATAAATACAGGTTTTTGAAAAAGAATAGTGGGACATCAAAAATATAATGAACAGTAATATTATAGGTAAAAATATCATTTTGGGTGTTTTTAATATTGTTGTTAAAAATATTGATGTCAAAAAGATTGTTGTATGTAATATTGCTTGTAAGTGTTAATTAGTATGTCATTTATTGTACTGTGTTTTATTGTATTTGTTTACATATTTTTCGATGTGTGTTTTTATTCAGATAATTTTTTAGTTAGGAAATTGTTACAATTTATATATTTAGGGCCTCATTAGGATATCGGTCAGAAAGCATTCCGACCGACTCCTTGTCGGAATTGTTTCCGACCGACTCGGGATTGGGGAGTCCGACTGACCGATTATGATGTTTCTGAACACCGTTTGGTCGGACTCCCGTTGACTTCAATGGAAGCCTGTGTTCCGTCCGACAACACAGGCTCCCATTGAAAAAAGGGGTGGTTGTGGAAAACCTTGCACCCTGTGGCAGGTACCCCATGGTGCTGCCACACTGTGCATGGTTGGAGAAGGGGGTCCCATGGGTACTCCCACGGGCCCCAACCGGAGGCCTCCGGGTGAAGGAGGGCCTGCTACAGGCACCCAAAGTCAGCTTCCGACAGCCATTTCGTGTCGGACTGACCGACTCAGAAAGGCTGTCCGAATCCGACATCGTAATACGTCGATTGGAAACGCAGTCCATAGACCAGTACGATTCGGCTCCGACTGACTCGGAGTTTCCGAATGCCGGACAGAACCGTGTTCGCAAGACCGAACGGTTACCTTCCCATCATAATCGGTTGGTCAGAAAAGTTTCCGAGTTGGTCGGAAACATAGGTTCCAACGTGGGTTAGGAAAATCCAAATCGCGTTAGGAACCTTTCCAACCGACATCGTAATGAGGTTTTTAAGGGATATTGGGTTTTTAAGGGATAAGGGTGGGGAGAATTTTGAAAAATATATATTTTAAATTAAAATTTATGAAAATAAATTTGAAGATATGCAAATTAACAAACTAGAATTTCAAAATGTATTTTCTTTTTTATATTGTTTTTTAAATATATTTGAATTTTAATTATGATATATATTAATGCATAAATACATTTAAAACTTTCTTAAAACATATAGCAAATAACAAAAACTTTATACAATAAAATATTTAGAAATATTTTAATGCAAAATTTTATATTTTGATAATTTTTGTAAACATTTATTTTAAATTGTTGACTTTTTTAATTTGTAACTTTATTTTAAAAATATATTTTAAATTTATAAAAATATAAAAGCAATGTAATTATTTTTTTATTTATGATTATTAATTTTAAAATAATTGTGTAGTTGTCATTTTAAGGTTTATGGTTTGGGAACAGCATAAATTAAATTCACAAAAATTTAAACCATCAATAGCAATAAAAATATTTGTCTATGTTATTATTTTATTTTGCATATATAGATTTGTCATTTAGGTTATTTTGTCTTTATAATAAAAATTATTTAATTTTATAATGAAAAAAATATGTATGAGTATGAAGTATAATATTTATTGAAATAATTGTATAATTTTGTCTGAAATGTTTTACACTGAAGTGGATATTGTAAATGTTACCACTTTAGCATCCTACAAACTTTTTCAACCACCGTGGTCCCGCCAAGCATATTCCGAGTTTCCTCTCTGCCACGGTTTTTATAGTGGTGGAACCTACAGGACCGCCTGGTGCCTCACCCCATGTGTATTGTATTGTATTGTAATTGCCTTTATATAGCGCTTACTACCCCTGATGAGGCGTCGCCATCAAATCGCTTTTTCGGTGAGTAGCACGCTCTCCGGAACCCATAAAGGATTAGTGGTGAAATTAGTATAGTGAAATATGACATTAATTTGAGCGGTGGATATGTTAGTCTATTACTTGGATTGAGAAGGATAGTGGAGGGATAGAGGAGGGAAAAGGTTTGCATTTATATAGCGTTTGCCAGCCCCGATGAGGCGTCAAAGCGCTTCTAGGCGAGCAGCACAATACTCTGGAACCAAAAAGGATTAGTGGTGAATTAGTCTGGGGGAATGTGAAATTAATTTAAGTGGTGGACATGTTAGTCTGTTATGTGGATTGAAAAGGATAGTGGAGTGATGGAAGAGGGAAGGGTTTGCATTTACATAGAGCTTGCTATCCCTCATGAGGTGTTGAAGCACTTTTTGGCAGGTAGCATGCTACTCCAGAACCCAAACAGGATTAGTTGGGAATTAGTATAGGGAAATATGAAATTAATTTGAGTGGTGGACATGTTAGTCTGTTATTTGCATTGAAAATGAACAGTGGAGGGATAGAAGAGGAACGGGGCTAGAAAGTTTACTTTTTGTGCGCATGAGCACCAGTTCCTACATGGCATGGATGTTACAGTCCATGCCGTGCAGGAACCTTGTGTGGCGCTCCCATTGTGGTGCCTTTTTCAAGGGCACCGCCCATTTGAAAGAGGCACTGCCAAGGGAACCGCCACACTGCCCGCCAGACCACTTTAAGTTGTAATCTGGCAGGCAAGCGGCAGTGACTCTTGGAGTGCGGGGGCACGGCGGTGGCATGCTGCCTGCCCCAGCACTGCAAAAATCATAATCAGGTCATTAGTGTTCAACACCTTCCCTACTATGGTTAGATAGGAGTGGGAATAGTAAATGTCACTCCTTTAGTGTTCAATGCCTTCCCCAAATTGTTTTAGATTGGAGTGGTAATAGTAAATGTCACTCCTTTAGTGTCCAACAACTTCCCCAAATTGCTTTAGATTGGAGGGGGAATAGCAAATGTCACTTCTGTAGTGTTCTGCTCCTTCCCCAATATAGTTGAATTTGGAGTGGGAATAGTAAATGTCAACCTTTTAGTGGCAACATTTTACCCAAATTGGTTTAGATTGGAGTGGGAATAGTAGATATTCCCCCTTTAATATCCAACACCTTCCTCAAATTTCTATAGATTGGAGTGGGAATAGTAAATGTCACCCCTTTAGTGCCCAACACCTTACCCAAATTGGTATATGGTTGGATTGGATTAGGAATAGTAAACCTCGCCCCATTACTGCCCACCACCTTCCCCATTATAGTTGGATTGGAGTGGGAATAGTAAATATCCTCCCTTTTAGTGTCCAACACACTCCTCAAATTGGTATAGATTGGAGTGGAAATAGTAAATGTCACCCCTTTAGTATCCAACTCTTTCCCCAAATTGGTATAGTTTGGAGTGGGAATAGTAAATTATGTCACCCCTTTAGTATCCAACACCTTCGCCCAATATGGTTAGATAGAAGTAGGAATAGTAAATGTCACCCCTTTAGTGCCAATGCCTTCCCCAAATGTTTTTAGATTGAAGTGGGAATAGTAAATGTCACCTCTTTAGTGTCCAACACCTTCCCCAAATTGGTTTAGAATGGAGTGGGAATAGTGAATGTTAGCCCTTTAGTGTCCAACACCTTCCCTAGTATGGCAGGATTAGAGTGGGAAAAGTAAAAGTCACCCCTTTAGTGTCCAACAGCTTCCCCAAAATGGTTTAGATTGGAGTGGGAATAGTAAATATCTCTCCTTTAGTGCCCAACACCTTTCTCAAATTGGTATAGATTGGAGTGGGAATAGTAAATTTTGCCCCTTTATAGTCTAACCCTTCCCCAATATGTTTGGATTGGAGTGGGAATAGAAAATGTCACCTCTTTAGTGTACATCATCTTCCCCAAATTGGAAAGTTTAAAGTTGGAATAGTAAATTTCACCTGCTTAGTGTCTAATTGTAGTTTTAATGTTTTATGTTTGAGTGTGATTATTTAATTTTATATTGGTATTCTGAAAAGTTTTACTTATTTTTATTTGTATGTAGTAAAAATACTTTGTGTTATTTTATTAGAATTGTTAGTAATTAGAAATATAATAAAAAATATTTGTATGTCTGTAACCAATAATATTATTAAATACATTGTTTTGTATAATAAAAACATGGCACAAATTTTTCACATTTTATTTCTGTTTTCAAACTTTGTTTATTGTACATTTTAACATTTTTTTATTATATATATACTTCATCTCAAAAACAAACATTTCTATAAAGTTAAGCAAATAACACATGTATTTTTACATTTTAAGCTAAAAAATTTAATTTATATTTACATAGTATTGTATGTTATACATTTTCAACATTTGGAGAGGATGTAGCCTTACGGCTAGAGCGGTTGATCTCAAAACTGGGGAACCGGGTTTGAGTCTTGGCAATGACGCTCAACATCCTGTGATTCTGGACAAATCACTTAGGGGTCTATTACGATGGCGGTCGGATGTCCACCGCCGGGGCGGCGGTGGCGCCTGCCGGACCGGCGGTGGACATCCGCCCGCGATCGCAACCAAGAAAACCGCCGGTCAAATTAGGATGGCGGTGGTGACCGCGGCGGTGGTAAATTCCGACCGCCGCTTTTCCGCCAGTTGCCATCCGCACTCCTGCCTGGCGGACAGAGCAGGACCGGGATAATGGTGGCGGTGCAGAGCAGGCTCCATCAGCAGGATTATGATGCCGGCGGTAGCCAGCCTTTCCTCAGCGGTCAAACCGCAATGGAAAGGCATGCGGAGATTGTCTTCCGGGGGCCCGTTGCGGGCCCCTAATGTTTTGGGGGGGGTGGGTGCACTGGGGGGTACCCATGGTCCCCCCTACATTTCCCTGTACCAGGTGGCAGGCACTGTGCAGTGCCTGCCACGCAGTGCAGGGAAATGCAGGACATGCTCCTTTGGACATTGCAGCGGTGCTGCGGGCAGCAGCAACCGCCGCAATGTTAAGGCCCGCGATCTGACCGCCGCGGTCGGATTTGGACCACGGGTCATCGTAATTCGACCGGCGGTGATGTCGCGGTACATGCAGGCGGTCTTTTCCCGCTACCATGGCGGTCAGGGAGGTTTTCCGACCGCCATCGTAATAGGCCCCTATATCTCCCTGTGCCTAACAAAAATGAATGTGTCCATCTGTAACGAAACTGGTGCTCTTGTAAAGCGCTCTGATACCCGATGTCTCGGGTCTAGTTCGAGCTATATAAAACTCTAAAAAAGAAAAAACATTTATTTTTCATTGTTGAGTAATGTTTTAACAGTTCTTACATTTTTAATAAACATATTCTCAACATTATTTTAACATGTTTTTTTCAGTATATATTAAATAATTGCATACATTTTAAATTAATATTTAATTTATACATATTTTACATTTTATCACAACATTTTTTGATGTTTAATATTTTTTTAACTTTTTTATACATTTATTTAACATTTTGACAATATTTACCATTCATTTTTAAGAGAAAATAGTCTTTTTTTTAGTTTCATTCAGTGGCCGTTTTTGTTTAGCGCTCCCTTCTATTTTGTAACCTATTTGTGTTATTTTAGTCTATTCTCCCAGAACCTGGTCGCAGTAAGGTGCTGCTGTTTGTCGGAACAGGTAAGTCATTTTACAAAGATTAGTAAAGGTTTTTGAGGGGAGTTGGGTTTAGGGGGAGGTCTAGAGGGTAGTTATAGTGTTGTTTGTGGGTTTTTTGAATATTTCATTGTATTACTGTTATTGATGTTCACTAGTTGAAGTTTAGTGTTTCTGTACACTATTTTAGTAATGTATCGATATGTTATGTTAAATTAGGTTATCTTAGTAATACTATGATGGTTAACTGCTATGTGTATGCATTTTTGGAAGTGTCAGGTGTTTTGGGGGTTGGTTTTTTAATTTAATTTACAGGTTTTTATCTACGAACGTATCCTTTGGACATTGGGAGTTTATATATTTGGTTCATAATAAATCAATGGTTTTTACTTTGATTTTCAGCTTTTTCGGTTTTCCAGGAGCATTTATTTTTTTAAACACTTATTCTGGGTTTTTATAGTTCTTAGAATCTTTGGAAAGCTTTGAGGGATTTCTGTTGGATTTGTTTAATTTGTGCATTTTTTGGGGGGTATTTGGATAATATTATTCCCATTTTTGGGGGATCAGTATTTTTCATTAAGTAGATACAAAAAAAGATCTGCAGCTACAGAACAGTAAGATTTATTTATTTAGTTTCCTTTTGAGTGAGAAATTTAATTTTATGATGTTTATGTAAATATTATTTGGTTGTTATGTGGAATTGTTTAGAATATGTGTTGTAATTAATTTATGTGATAGCTTAAGTTTGTTTTTACTTTCTTGGTTGGTGATCTTTTTACTTTATTTTAAATAATTTATAAATAGTTTAATTATATCAGTCTTCATAACATTGAAATTGTAATACATTTTTGGACTGATATGACAAGTTTATTATTTAAAATTAAAAAGATTTGTTGTGTTGGTTTAAAAATTGTCATAGTTTTTGAGGAGTTTGTTAGGTTACTATTTATTTTATAATGTGCTTTTGGCTATTATTTCTAAGAAATCCACTCCTTTGTTATCTATGAAGATTTTGACTTTAAATTGTAGCATATCATACATTCTTTTGGTTTGTTCACTATATTTAGGGCCAATTTGGATAACAGATTGTTCTATTCTTAGTTGTTGGTAGCTTTGCTATTTTAGTAATGCTTCTATAAATTTGTATAGTGTAGGTTGGTTTCTGCCTTATGTGGATTGGAAGGCATTGTGCCATCCTTCCACTGTGCTGTTTTTTAGCATCCTGTGCAAAAGTGCTGTCATAGACATTCCACTGTCGTATTTGGAATTCGGGTTGCCTTCTGCATCTTAAGCAACGAAGTTTGCCAACCAAAGTGTCTTTGAAATAGTCTAAGAGGGCTAAGTTTGTGTTCATTTTGTTGGTAGAAAAAGCTTTCTATTAGTAAATTATAGTGGTTGGCTACCTCTGTGACAGGGACATAGGCTAGTGCTATACATTTTTTTATTTAAAAAGGAAATTGGCTGCTTGTAAAATATTCTACGCTCAGGCCCTGATTAGGACCTTAGCAGTGGGACACCAGGCCACAGTGTCAGTGGTCGCGAGAAAGCCGCCAAGCTGGCAGCACCCCGACCGCCACATTTTGAGTTTAGCGCCGGACTGGCAGTGGGCCGGTTGCGGTATTTAGGCGGCGGCATGCTTCGGCTCTGCAGAGTGAGCCTAAAGGCAATGCCGCCGCACTGCAGTGCCTGCACTGTTGTGCACGCACTGTTGCCATGCACCATGTCGTGCATGGGACACAGTGTACGCACAACAATGCAGGCATATGGGGTGAGACATGTTCCCCCAGCCACAATCCTCAATAGGCTAAAATGCCCATGAGCCCTGTTTGGGGCCCCTTCCCTGCCTTTCCGCCGACCTTTTCATGGCAGGGTCCCCGCCATGAAAAGGTTGGTGAAAAGGCAGGTTGGGATAGGCACGGTGGTGCAGGCATCGGCACTGCCTCCATTACCCTCCACTTTTCCCACAGCCACCACAGCAGGATCCAGGATCCTGGGGGTGGCAGTGGTCTTCTGTCGGTCCGACCACCATTGTCGGAATCGGGTTGCCGGACCGCCCGACAACGCCAATGGAGGCCGGACCGGCGAGGAGGTGGTGGTTGGACCGCCGTACTCGGAATCAGGCCCTTAGTGCAGATTTTTGATTGAAATGATGATAAAGCCTTGTTTAGCTGTGTTAGGGTAGATTGTTAGAATGGTTTGAATTATGGCTTGCTCAACGTGTATGATTATTTTTTGGGGGTACTGATTATTTGTTTTATGTTTGATGTGGTTTAAGAGGTCGTAGTAAGTGCTGCTTTGTTTATTTGGTAGCAGGACATATACAAAAGGGATATTTGTGTTTTGATACTCACCAAGTATGGTTTATATCTGAGTGAATGGTTTGGGACACATTTTGAAGGTCCCATTCATCATCAACGTTTCACACTGTAGGAGTTTTAGTAAGTTGTCTGCTGTAGGGAATATTAGGATTCATTTTTTGTCATTTAGCTTATCATGTAAAAGGAAAGGTTCCTCATTATGTGTCATTGTTAAATGTTTAGGTATGTGTATGTCTTGGTATCTTCTAGGGGCAGGTGGGCTATTACTGATGCCTTTTTTTTAGTTCATGCAACTAAAAATTTTAAAGTGGGGAATAGGTGGTAGTTAGCCTATGATGTGTTTGGGGTCTTTAGGTAGTATATTTTTAAGGATTTTGCTTGTGGGTTCCTGTGAGCTAGTGTTTGCTTTTTATATCCTGTAATATCTCCCTTACTTCTATTTCTCTGATATTTGGTGGATGGGTGTGCTCTCGTGCATGAATTACATCATCTTTTGCACTCCCATAGCATGCATTAGTATAATATTTAGCACATTTCCAGTTTATAGTTTCTTTCGATGTACTTTCTTGGCTGTAGGTGTAGCCCATGGGGTTTGGTAACTACTTTCCTTTCTTGGAAGTAATATTGTATCCGAAAGTGGTGTAATAGTATAAATATAGGGAATATTTTAAAGTTTGTACATTTATAATTTCCATGTCAAAATATGCAACTATTTCTATTTTTTATACTTACATGTATGATGAAAAACACACAAGTTTGGCAGTGTACCCCGTAAAGACCTAGCACCTGACCCACTATCCCTAATTAGTGTAATAGGATTTCTCCAATGATAGTGTGTGCACACCGTTAACACACCCACTGCCGCGGTGCAATCCAAAACAGGATTATAACAAACAAACTAAAGCGCAAAGGTGCACCACTTCGTAACAAGAGACAACAGACACATCACAAATCATCAAATCCGTTTCCATAATATTTTCCATATATTTTCTTCTTTTATTTTTCGAAATATTCTTGATATGTAAAAAACCACAGTCGACGCGTTTCGTCCAATAATGGACTTCTTCAGGGCTGTAAATTTGACAAACATATATATGTACATAAATATATATATATATATATATATATATATATATATATATATATATAAAAAGACATCACCAACATCAATATTCACATTCAGACAATATATATATGTACAGCTTATGTACAGAAAAATAATAACCATGAAGACAGGACAAAAAATCATATAAATATTATACTTAACGTATAACAATTTCACAACATGTATCGACTAACAAAACTTCTATCTTTAAGACAAACACCTAATTTTAACATTTATGTACAATATTTAGACAACTATGAATCACATACTATTTGTATAAAACCATAAACAGAATTACATTTATATAAATGAGTTAAAAAAAGGTGGAAAGAAAGATCGCAGAGAAATTTGTAGGAAAATTCATGAGAAAGAGTGCAGAGAAATTTATAGAAAAAATTCATGAGAAAGAGTATATAAAATATCATATTATCTTCTCCTGTGGTTGAACAATCAATAATAGGAGGAAATGAGTATTTAGAACAATAACCCTGTATTGTTCTAAACAATAGCTCTGTATAACCCAAGATTAATAACCAAAAAAGGGGATAGACAGGAAAAGACGGGGACGAAAAGGGCTACCAATACTCAGAGAGACCAAGAGAAAGCAGGAAGACTATAACCATCACTCGTATAGAGGTACCCACCATTGGGGCCAAAAGGGCGGACACTCCTGGAGATAAATCAGCATCCAAGTTCCACCCCCTGGGTGTATGTTGGTTCTTATCCTCCGTATGCTGTGCCAAAAGGAAAATATGTAATACAATATCACCATATAGTCCTACTAAGCTAATCTTTCTATCTGTAACGGATAGTATATAACAATTACTTACTCAATAAGATCAGGATAACTATTCCTTAATCAAGAAAAGGCAGGATTTATTTATAGGAATAGTACCCTCCACACGAATCCTTCCGGAATGCGCCTCACTGTAATATAGTGGGCCAACAGTTGAAACGGGCAATCTCCCAAAACAGCCTACAAAAGAAACCGTGGGCAATATATCAATCAATTGACAAGATGGTTACCCTGTGTTAGCAATCGACGCAGTATCACCAAGTACACATAGAAGCAAAAGGCACAACATAAATTCAACCACGGACTCGCCTCAGACTATAATCCATGTTAGTCCTAAACGATTCCCACCATTATCTGCTATGAGTCCATGGAGGCACTCCCGTTAATGACTGCTCAATACCAAAACCAACAACTTTAATCCCTCAGCGGTTCTTATGTAGTGTGTATGAACCTTATATATACAGAGACATGCCCATGGGAGGTAATAATAATATTTAAGGCGTTAAAAATCAAATGTACTCCCAGTAATAACTGCTCAGTACCAAAACCAACAGCTTCAATCCCTCAGCGGTTCTTATATAATATATATGAACCTTATATATACAGGGACATGCCCATGGGAGATAATAATAATATTTAAGGCGTTTAAAATCAGATGCAGAGATTTTATTACACTTAACTCCCACCCGAAAGAGCACACCCTTAGACCAAAAGCAGAATGTAATTATACTTCGATCCCACCCAAGAGCAATTCACATATGATAGAATTTAAGCCCCCCCACTCACAAGTGGGTATACTCAGTAAAGCAAAACAGCTACCGGATCCCATGGAAGGTGTCTCCTTACCTTGATATGGCTGAAAAAATACGGCGACCTCGAACAATCTCCTCCGAGGACGAAGACGGTACATAGTGTGTTCACACGCCGCTTCATTTATACAACCCATGCTGAGATCTAAATTGAACACAGCTGCAATTTTCTTCAGCACGCCGGAAGTCAATGTTATCGACTCACGGGAATGCCGAGTGTAGCCGCCATCTTGTAGTGGCCAATAATTCAAGAAGAAAGGGGTACAATTCCATGTACTGCTTGCCATACATGTTCATTCTAAGAACTGCGGTCAGAGACAGCATACATCTACTAGATTAAGTCTTCATTCACAAAGAATTCTGAAATATTTATTCAGCACGCTGAGAGTCAAGATTACTGACTCACGGGAACGCCATATATAGCCGCCATCTTGTAGTGGCCAATAATTAGAAGACGAAAATACAATTCTATCGTCTATTCACATAAACGTTCATTTTGGGAGCTGCGTATAAAGAACAGCCTACATCTAATAAATTGTATGTGTATTCACAATGAAATTTGGTAAAACAAATATATATATCCAAAGAGAACGTTCTGACTGACTGGACGAATTTACCAAATGCCAACATTTGAAAATATGTAAATATATTCCATTTACTCGATCTAAAATTAGTATAAGAAGATATATACCGATCCCATAGATAGTCATCTTAATAGACTCAAATCAGTAATAACTTCGTATTTATCATGATCTCTAAAGAATACAGCCGCCATCTTGGAATAATCCAATGTCTGATAATATATATGTGTATTATACAACAATGTTAAAAAAGAAAAAAGAAAAAAGTGGAGTACTCCCAATAACAAGCCAGAATATAACAAAAAAGAATATTGCATATATGTCAACATTTTTATCCACTAGATCTTAAATCAAATGGAGATAAAACATATGTACCTCTAACCAATTATAAAGCCACATAGATTCTTGACAATATACTTTTCACCCTAATCTCTGGTGGTGGTTTAGACACCCAATATCATATATCAGAGCCAAAAATAAAGAAAAAATATAAAAAGAGTTTTTTTAAAAGGAGGCTTAACAGAATAGAAGGAAAAAGGAAAACAGAAAAAGGCAAAAGAGAAATGGAAAAATGTCCATTATAACAATCCAATACACCATTTGGATATATATCTCAAGCAATCATCCAATTGTAAATCGATGTAACTATGACCGATCCATATAAAAATGCACAAACAGAATCATCAATTTACATGTGCATGCAAGCCCTATTATTCGCATACAACCCTTATCCAGAGCATAATAATGATTACCATCCCCTCTGCGTTTTTTAAAGGAAGTAATGCATTTCCTCATCACTATTGTGGCCCAGTTCAACACAACGTAGTTTGCATATCCATCCTGCCTCATTTTTTCTTAGGGCTAATTCCCTATTTCCCCCTCTCGTGTGAACTGGTATATGATCAATACCCATAAACCATAATGCGCTATCACCTGGATGGTTCTTTTGCATGTGGAATGTCATGGGGTATTTACATGTATGATGTTTAGATGTTTCACATGGTTTTGCAGCTTCTCCGTTGGGGGTTGTTCTGAAGTGAAGCAGGTGCTTTTTTCTGGTGGATGAAAAAAAAACATAGGTTTCTTTTTAAATGTAAATTTGTTAGCAGTTTGTAGAGGTTGAGGTCGTTACGTTTATTTTTGCTTGCTATTTGGGTGAGTTTATAGATTTGTATTAATTTATATATAATTGCTTTCTTATATTTTATTGTCGGTTTGTGATAGTTGTTATTTTCTGGCAGTTTATCACTGTTTCAGGGTGTGGGTTTTTCTTTTAGGAAGTCTATGTCAAGGGATAGAGGTTGGCGAGTATTCTATTAATTGTTACTTAACGTTTTTAAGTTTAATAAGAATTACGTTATGGTTTAAAATATAAGTTTTACTTACTTGGTTAGGTAGTTTCTGAAATGTATATATTTCTTCTGTATTAGTCTAGTGAGAAAATCAGTCCGAGTTCCTTGTCTTGCAGAGTTTGTCGTTTTTGAAGTAGGTCATTTTTCAAATTAGTGTGCATTTTATATTGTTGATTTAATAGTTTGTTTGATCTTATAGCTTAAAGTTGTTTATAGTTTCATTTATTGGTTGGTTCAGTTTTAGTTTGAATTTCTTTTATTTGTTCAATTCCTACAGTAAACGCTAATTTAGGTATTATTTTTGATGTATGATACATAGTTTGATACTTTTGAATATAAGAATATATATATATATATATATATATATATTAATATTTAGGTTGTAACTTAAATGTTTGTAGTTCATGCTAATATTTTGTGGTGTATTGTTATGATTTAGTTATGTATTTTTGGGGGTGAATAGTTAAGATTTTGTTGATTTAATATATTTTTATTTAATTTAAGTGTGTGGGTAAAATATGTTGGTTGTATTTGAAGTAATTGTTTTATATAAAAAGAGTTTTTTAATAATTTATTAGGGATTATTTCATTACGTTGGTGATAATATTGTAATTGATATCATGTGAATCGATATTTTTGATATATTTTCATTTAAAGGTAACAATATTTTTGTGTACGACATTTTTGTTTTCAATATAGTAAAAGATGGATTTGTTTAACAATGATATTTGTTTTCTCGATATTTGTGGTTTTAATAGTTAAGTGTAGGAAGTCTATGTTTTTGTTATCGATATTTAATTTCTGATATTTTTGTCTTTTAATATTGTATGCATCAATATTCTGTCAGTGATCCGCTTGACTAGACCTAGTTCACAACTCAAGGGGGCCGATTCACAGAACTAATCTGAGACAAAGTCCTAAACTTACCACTTTTGGTATTCACAGAAGGCACATACGATTTTTGGTATTCACAGAAATCACTTGCGACTCTTAACTTTACGTCTGCACTCCGGCCGGAATTTCCGCACCCGGAGCGGAATTTCCACACTAGGAGCGGAAATCCCGCACTTGTGCCGGAATTTCCGCTCCTGAGCCGGAATCTCCGCTTCCGGGCCGGAATACCTGCACTCTGGCCAGTTGATCATTTTCCTCAATGCTAAACACCTGTTCAAGTGCCTACCATCCCTCACCATGCATCAGCTGACACCCTGCAGCCCAACAGCCAATCCCAGACCTGCAGCATGTATGAAATCCCAAACCTGCCAATCCCAGACCTGCAGCATGTATGAAAGCAGAGCAGACACACACAAACTCTTTCAACATGTCGCTGAATGTGTTTGTTGCTCTGCCCCTTGCCATGCGGCAAGCAGACTTGAGGAGGAGGAGGAGAGTAGAGAGGATCTTCAGACAAACAATCAACCTATTTGGGATGCCCAGCCAAGATGTCAGGGCCAGATACCGTTTCCCTCCAGAAGTCATCTTGGAGATGGTATGTGAGTGGGAGCAGGAACTTGACTCTGTGACCTGCAGCTCCCATACCATTCCAGCCTATCTCAAGATCCTTTCAGCTATCCATTTCTTTGCGACTGGGTCGTTCCAAAGAGTCTCCAGTGACCTTGTGGGCATCTCTCAGGCAAGCCAGTCGCGGTACTTGCATCAGGTACTGAGCTGCATCAATGCAAGAGCCCACCACCACATACGAATGCCCCATACACTGGACATGAGACAAAGGGCAGCTAGAGATTTCTATCGCATTGCTCACTTCCCACGTGTGCTGGGTGCAATTGATTGATTCCGGCACACTGCTACGGAGGGGTAGGTCGCTATCCTGGGAGAGGCGAGCAACTAAACTCAGCCACTCACCGAGAGCGCGCCGACGGAGCCCGATTTCCTTAATGAGGGGTTGGGGATAGGTACCTACATTGAGAGTTCCTATCTGCGCAAGGACGCTTACACACCTTAAGAATAAGGTATCACAGGTTTACAGGATTTTCTTTTTCCTGAGACCTGTCTTCTTCTTGTTTATTTCACCAGCTTTCCGGTCCTGACGAAGCGCCTATGGATCCCTTATGGACCAATTAAGAGCGCGAAACATGTTGACCTTTTTATATGTGTGATTGATTCACTCCAGCACCTATTCTGAGAGCAGCGGTTAGTCATACATCCGCCTTCTGTATTTGTTTCTAAGAGGAGCTCCAGGATTCACACCTTTTTTTAAACTTACCACTCGGACCCCCGAATAAACACAGGTTCTAGGTACCGTTTGGTAATTTTAATTCACCCACTCACTTACCTCCCCAGGCCCACATGCACAACTGCGGCGTCTCCTTTAAAGATCTCCGCTAAAGAGCCCTCTCGCGGGGCCCGTGAGGGACTGCAGCGCCGCCCCCACGAGGAGCAACGCCCGAAGATGAAGCACGACACTCGCAAGAGTGTGTGAGGGCACTATATCCAAAAGGAGGGATTCCCCCACCACTATTTATAAACCCAACCTTCTTTGAGACTGACCACTTGTTACTATCCCCTCTTACCAACCAAAGTTTGGTTGCTACTCTCCTGAGACCTTAGGAACAGTCACCCCCCAGTGCAAAAACGTTGTTCTTTGGGAGCACGGGTACTGGACCTTCTTCCTTTCCAAATAGCTCCTGGTCCCCAATTCTTTTTGTGTGATGATGCAATTGATTGTACTATGTGGCCCTTCAGCCACCCCCCTGCATTGCACACATCTTCTGCAACAGACACCGATGGCATTCCATCAATGTGCAGGCTGTCTGTGATGGCAGTGGAAGATTCATTGATGTGCATGCATTGTTTCCAGGCAGTACCCATGACAGCTTCGTATTCCGCATGTCACCTCTTGCCCGGCGGATAGCTGCGGGAGAATTTGGCGACATGTGGCTACTGGGTAAGTACCAAGCACTAAAAATGAGGGATATGTATAAATGAAATGTATGAATGCCACCTTACATTAACAACCATTGTACAATAAGAATCACCAAGCCACATACACGGTCTCAACAGACACTGCATGTACCAAAGTATAGATCATGTTCTGCGTAAATTAAAGAGGGAAATGAAACCAATTGCCCTTTCTTCCCTCCTCAGGCGATGCTGGGTATGCACTCTCCCCACAACTCCTCACACCTTACAGACTTCCAACCACTGTACCGCAGCGTGGGTACAATAGGGCACACATACGAACTCGGGCCATCATAGAGCGCACTTTTGGTTTGTTGAAGTCGCGATTCAGATGTCTTGACCGTATAGGGGGTGGGCTGATGTACTCCCCTGAAGTTGTGTGCAAGATCATATTAGCCTGTTGTGTTTTGCACAATATAGCTTCAACGCATGGCTTACACATACCTCTTGTACCTCGGATAGCTCTGAATCCGGGAACCCGGGCCATTGCACATAACAGAGGTCAGGGTATGCAAGTCCGCGATCAGCTGGTTGCCACGTTTTTCACATGAGCAACCTGTTGTGTCATGGACAAAATGTGGTTTGCAGACTGTTGTCAATGATGAAAGTTGGATAATTACGACTCTGTCCACAAATTCCATCCTGAGACTACTTTGCGAGCCACACTAACTGCATGTAAACCACAGCTGTTGACAGTAGTCAAAAGATTGACCATGCATCAGGTCATGTGCCCATGTCAGCAATCAGTGTAGTTGATGTCACTAAGGAATCTATTGACTCAGAGGAAAAGATGTACATGTTCTGAGAGACCTTCCCGGACCTTATGAGGATGGGTTTCTGAATCACAAAAGGGCCTAACTATTGCATTGTCAGAGTTTTTGCCTCCAACAGATTTGACTCCCCCACAAATGATTGGCCCACAACATGAGTGACGATGTTATGGGTGAATCTGGCACTATGTGTCTGGGATGCACAGTACTGCTTCCCCCCAATTTTCCGTAAGACAACAGACAACTCTTGTGTTGAGCACTAAATATGGACAACATGTACCATAATGCAAAGGAGGGGAAAACTAAACTGGGATTTGATGTGTCAGCCACCCCCCCCCCCTTGTCCTAGCCCAAATCTCATTAAATGGTCTGTTCTCCCTTTTGTTCCATGTCTATGATTTTCTCTTACACTGTCATTTCAGGTTTCTCCGCTACAGAACAACAGGATGGCAGTGGATTTGATCTGTGATTGTGGATGAATCAGAATGAATACAAAATGGCTGTCAACTACTTCCTGTGATGTATTTCCTGTCTCCCACTTCCTGTATATCATTTCCTGTATGAAATAATGGGTTCCGGTTCAATTTTGGATATTACGGCCCGAAAACGTAATTTCCGGTTGCGGAGCGTGCACCTCACATGCGGACCAGACGCTCCGCAACAGGAAATTACGTTTTCGGGCCGTAACCTCCAAAATTGAGCCGGAACCCATTATTTCACACAGGAAATGATATACACATCCAATGCACACATAACTGATGTGTGCATTGGATGAGGAATGGTACAGACACTGTCCAGTGTGTGTATGAGAGGCCAATGGCTATTGGATGCTGTGACTTGCATTGCATACTGTGAGTTTGGGTTCTGATTGAGACAGATCATCATGTGCCATGGAGTCAAAACAGACTTTGAGATCCTTACTTCGCTCTTAAGTGTTTCCAATTTTGCCAAGTGTGTCAACAGACACACGTCTTACCCTCAGTGGCTTGAATGCCAATTTTTCATGTACAGCTAGCTGTAACAACAAGCCACTACTGTTCACCAGTGCACAGCACTACCTGATCAGTCTCCAAAGCCAATATGTGGCACTGGTTTGTCAGCTTTTGTGAGGGAATATCAAAAGGTTAGACTCACAACTTAGCAAACCTAATAGCCCAGACCCTATATGGATGAGTGACCCCCAATCGGCATTTGTGTTGCCTCATACAATGCTACACAGTAGATAACATTTGTCCAGACGCAAAAGTGCAGAGACTCCATATCACAGGCCCATTTCAATACCATCTGGACTCTCTCTGATCTCCTTTTGTAGACTGGGTTTGGAACCTGCCCATGTTGCAGTGACAGGACACTCAGATCACAAGAATGCCAAAGTTGAGGGTTGGCCAGTACAGATGTGTAAGCCACCAAAAATCTTGTGAGATGTCCATGGCAGACTCAAATCAGGAGATGACAGTGAACATACACGTTATTTAAGCTCATAAACACTGACAACTGTATAGTGTGATCGGAGGAGAACAAAGTCTGACCTTGGTTCATCTAGGTATGTATCTTGTCCTGATGTGTACAACCACTGCATCATGATTTCTCTTACATTTCAGCGGGCTCAGCTGGCCAAAAGGACCAACAGCCAGACACGGTTTGGAGCAGGACATCTGTGGTGCACCGGCAGCTACGACCTCTTTCCACTAGTGAGGAAGAAGAGGATGAGGCGGGACCTTCGACATCAGGAGGCAGGAGGATTGCACCCACCCGGACTGAGCAGGATGACACCTCTGGTGCTACCGACCGGGTGGAGGCTGACAACATTGAAGGGGGGGAAAGAACTGGACACCTCTGGCCGGGGGGGGGAATCTACTCTCCCCCGGACCATTCACCAGTTACTTTTGGTGAGGTGTCCCCAGGGCAGGCCACTACACAACCTGGCCCTGCCATCAGCCCCTCCCTAACTCTAGAGGCCCCCATTCCATAGGGGCCTCCAGCTGCATCCCCTGCAACTAGTCCCCCTCATCGTAGCTGCCAGGTCGACACCAACATTGGCTCCGAACCTGAGGTACCACACCCCTCATGTTCAACCCAAACCCCTCCCTGTATTTTTCATCCTGTGGCTGTACCAGAGAACTTGATGTGGGCATGTGAGGGTCAGCCAGATATGTCCTCTCGCATCATGCTGCAGATGTGTCTAGAGCTGCGCATGATGCGAGAGGAAACTGCCTGAGCTCTGGCCACCCTCACTGCCAGTGTCAATTCCCCTGTCTGCAGCCATGTTGTCTATCGTATCCCACCATCCCTCCCACACCACCGTCAATGTCTCTCCCTGTCCGTTGCACCACACTGTTTCCCCTGTACTCCTTGTGTGTCCCAACCCCGTGTGGTGCATGGTCCTGCACCGGCCAGCCAGGAGCCCGCATCGGACTCAGAGGATCTAGACATTGTGGTACTAGAGGATGACCAGAAGGACACTTGACCTGTTGGACAGAATTTTCTTTGTGAGCAATTATTTACTTTTCCCCTTGTAAATATACTGGTTCCCCTGATGCTCCCTGACGTGTTATATTTATGTTGCCCCACCCCAATCCAAGTTCCCTTCTCCTTCTGTAGTAAGAACAACATTTGTTTTCCTTTCTCCATTCCAAACGAACTGTGGTTGTTTTCCTAATCCCACACCTTTTTTTACATAAAATCTTATTTTGAATCATACTTTCTCTATCTTGTTTAACTTCATTGTGAATGTCTTGTACAAAATATGGACATATATTTTGGGAGTCATCTGCTCTGCACATTATGGCTTGTTGCAATGATGGGGTTACACTTGTACATGTGTCACACACACACATACATCCTCACGTCTCTAGGTCACCAAAATTGGTATACATTTGCCTATCAGGACATGATACGCAACAGAGTCTTGACTTGTGAAGAGAATTTATTATTATTTACACATATTCACACTGGTCAAAAAGTTTTTGGGATGTGATCAATGGGGATCGTGCTTGCGACTTTGCAATTTTGGAGGTGATGATCGCTGTGAGGGATCATGTCTGGGTTGTTGCCGAGGTGCAGGTGGGTGTTGTGCATGTGCCTGTACAGGGTGAAGTTCATGTGCAGGAGCGGATGGTGTATGTACAGTTGGTGTTTGTGCGTGGACAGAGGCTGGTTGTGCAGGTGTTGGTAGGGCCTGTTCAGGGGGTGGTGGTTGATGTACAGGTGGTGTGAGTGCCTGTTCAGGGTGCGGTGGTAGGTGTGTACCCTTGCTGTGGTCCTCTGCAGTTTGTGGTACAGGTGTGTGGGTGTGATGTGCTGCAGGCAGATGTGATGGCTCCCCTCCCTGTGTTGACCGCGAAGGGAGACTTTGGATCACTTTCATCATGCCCTCCAACATCTTCATGGCCAAGGCATGGTGTCTTAAACTCTCTTTCCTTTGGATGGATATCATGTCTCTGATATTTTTGGACATGTCTTGCCAAGATCTATCCATCCTATCCAAAACACGGATCAGTCTGTCCACCACCTGAGGTATTTGGCGCATGTCCTGCAGGGCCTCAGACATGTCTGACAGGCTAGCCCCTATGGCACGAATGTCCTGCCTCACATCTGCCTGCTGTTTGAAGAAGTCCTGCTCCCACTGGCCACCATGGCCAGGTGCAGGCCCTCTCTGCAGGGGTTGGCCATGGATGAGACCGCCAGGTCCAACAGCAGGGGGAGGGTGGCAGGTGGAAACCAGTGGACAGGAGAATGGTGCCCAGGGGATACCTGCACCACAACAGGGTTGGTACTTCCCTCAGATGATGGAGAGAATGCCTGGGATACACTGTATAGGGAGGAGTGTGTAGGGGAACCACCTCGTCTGTCCTGGATGTGAGGGCTGTGAGGGAGTGATGTCTGTGTTAGGGTGTGTGTGAGCTCTATGCTGGGGACAGGCAATCTTTTGTTTTGGAGGAGGCTGAGGCACTTTGCTGGGCAGAGGGTGTGAGGCCTTGCAAAATGTGGGCGATGTGACAAAATTTCTGTCCATGGCATCAGAATCTTCGTCCTCTGAGAGGATGAACAGATAGTCACCATCATCGCCCAATCCTTCAGCCTCCTCAGGTACTTCCTCCTCCTCCTCTTGCGCAGTACTTGCAGCCGACATTACTGCCTGGAGGAGCAGTGGATTTTCCCCTTTGATTGCCCGTCGCCCAACACTGGTGGAAGGTCCACCCTTCTCATCGTCATCATCACCTGGAACACAAAGGTTGCAACAGGATATGTAATTGACCTAGTATAAGATGTAATGCAACAAAAGGGTTGGTTCTACTGTACTTTGCAACAACAGATAACGCACATGTGACCTGGTTTGGGTACCCGTACAAGTGACAGCTCACACCATAGCACTGAGGTGTTAAACGGAGAAGTACATTGCACAAGCAAACTCACCAGCTCCAGGCACAGCTTTGTGTCCCTTTGCGATCCCCCCCTGATGTCAACTGCTGAACCATGCTCCTCATAGGCCTTGTTGACGAAGACGTCCCCGATCCAGCAGCTGTAGAGGGAAATGACACCATACTCAATGATCTGCTTTACTAATTTATAAACAGGCACATGTGACACTTATGATATGTATGTAACTTTGTAAACACCGACTGAAGGTTCTATGCAGAAGGGGATTTTGATCTTTGTCATGGTTTTGATAAGGAAACACTTCATGCCACAATTACCTGATGGACAGGTGCAAGAGGGTTTCACTGCTGCAGCCAGGATGTCTTGCATTTCCCGGGATGGTGTTATACGCTGCACTGGTGTCATCCTGTCAGCAGCTGTGAGGAGACATACATGTCCATATTTCAGCACACCAGATGGTAGCTATGAGCTAACATGTATATGTCATTCTCAATGACCATTGATAGGATATTCCTGGCCAATGTGCAACATGTTTACCTCATGGACTTTACATGTTGGCCCCTGCTCACATGCAGCAATTGCCAGCTGTTACCTCCACACAGCACTGTCATCAATGAGATGACACATCAACAGACAAACGTGTATGAGAAGGTTACTCATATTTGAAGGAAGGGGAGAAATAATAAGGACGCCACCGCATTACATTGATTATACCTTCACCGTTAAGACTAACATTTCTCATGAGTATAATGGATCACTGACAGAATATCGACAGTCAGAATATCGAGGTACAAAAATATCGACACAAAAATATCGATGTCCAGAATATCGAAGTCCTATCTACATAATGGTAAGTACAAAAATATCGAGAAAAAAAATATTGTTGTCAAAAATATCGTTGTTAAAAATATCGTTTTTTTAATGTTTAAAAAATAATGTAAAATGAAGTAAATAATACATATAATTAAAAGAAACATAGTTAAAATTATTTTTAAATGTTTAAAATTATAACTAATACATATAATATAAAAATAAATTAAACATATATATGTATAAAATGTAATATATATACTTACTTAATAATATTTATAAATAATTATTTTAATAACTTATAAATTGTTAAAAAACATATTAAAAATTATAAATACATATATATACACATACACCAATATAAATAAAAATATAACAAATATATATAACAAATAAAAATTAGAATATTTTTAATCTTTTTAAAATACATTGTACACTACATTAACTAAAACAGTAGAGAAAATATTGGATAGCGGAGGGGATAAAATTACTATTCCTACTCCAGAGACTGCAACAGTAGGGAAAGTGTTGGATAGCGTAGGGGTAAAAATTACTATTCCTACTCCAGAGTGTGCAACAGTAGGGAAAGTGTTGGATAGCGTAGGGGTAAAAATTACTATTCCCACTCCAGTCAGTGCAACAGTAGGGAAAGTGTTGGATAGCGAAGGGGTAAAAATTACTATTCCCACTCCAGTGAGTGCAACAGTAGGGAAAGTGTTGGATAGCGTAGGGGTAAAAATTACTATTCCCACTCCAGAGAGTGCAACAGTAGGGAAAGTGTTGGATAGCGAAGGGGTTAAAAATCCTATTCCCACTCCAGAAAGTGCAACAGTAGGGAAAGTGTTGGATAGCGAAGGGGTAAAAATTACTATTCCCACTCCAGAGAGTGCAACAGTAGGGAAAGTGTTGGATAGCGTAAGGGTAAAAATTACTATTCCAACTCCAGAGAGTGTAACTGTAGGGAAAGTGTTGGATAGCAGAGGGTTAAAATTAACATACTTATCAATTAAATATTTTTTTAATTAAATAACCAATTAATAATGAATTAATAATAAATTATTTATAAATAATAACAAATACAGATTAATAATTACTTCATTATAATTAAATTACTTCCCACTACATTCCCCTATAAACCCACAACCCGCTCCTAAAAAAATAACACAATTAATATAATTATCAATTAATAAAAATTAATTACCAATTAATAATTAATTAACAATAAATTAATTATCAATACCAATAAATAAAAATTAAAAAATTACTTTATTAAAATTAAATTACTTCCCACCCTATTCCCCTATAAACCCACAACCAGCTCCTAAAAAAATAGCACAATTAATATAATTATCAATTAATAAAAATTAATTACCAATTAATAATTAATTAACAATAAATTAATTATCAATACCAATAAATAAAAATTAATAATTACTTTATTAAAATTAAATTACTTCTCACCTTATTCCCCTATAAACCCAAAACCCGCTCCTTAAAAAAATTACACAATTAATATAATTATCAATTAATCAATTAATAAAAATGAATTACCAATTAATAATTAATTAACAATAAATTAATTATCAATACCAATAAATAAAAATTAATAATTACTTTATTAAAATTAAATTACTTCCCACCCTATTCCCCTATAAACCCACAACCCGCTCCTAAAACAATTAACACAATTAATATAATTATCAATTAATCAATTAATAAAAATTAATTACCAATTAATAATTAATTAACAATAAATTAATTATCAATACCAATAAATAAAAATTAATAATTACTTTATTATAATACAATTACTTCCCACCCTATTCCCCTATAAACCCACAACCCGCTACGGAATAAAAACACAACATTTAATTAAAAATAATTAATAATTTCTAAAAATTATTATTAAATTTACTATAATTAAATTACTTCCCACCCTATTCGCCCATAAACCCACAACCCGCTACGGAATACAAACACAATATTTAATTAAAAATAATTAATAATTTTTTTTAAATTTACTATAATTAAATTACGTCCCACCCTATTCCCCTATAAACCCACAACCCGCTATGGAACTAAAACGCAAAATTTACTTTAAAAAAAATTAATAACTTCTAAAAATGTAATACATTTATTTTAAAAAAAATACAATACTTAACAAAAAATATAAAACACATACATTTAAAATACATACTAAAATACATAACACTAATATAAACATCGATATTATTAACAACGATATTTTTACAAACAATATTACTGACTTTGATATTAACAAAAACGATATTTCTTACCTTCATGTCGAGATTCTGGTCACCGATATTCTTGATGTCGATATTCAGTACCTTCGATATTTCCAACTCGATATTTTTGTACTCCGAAAATAAAAACTCGATATTATGTCTGTGCACCGAGTATAATGTTGTCTGTTGACAAGTGAAAGGAGTGTACATCCACAGGCTGACCAGTTTCACATTTACACATCAGTCCAAACATTGCATTGCAGAGTTCATATGTGAGATGTGCAATAGTCAGGTACATTTTGTGTGTCATTTGTGCTTCCCTACCCATGAAGTCACAAAGCTCATTTTGAAATGAGAGATCACACATTTGTTATGTCCATCCTTTGAGTGTCCTCTGTTCCCATACTCCATTTCCAACATCATGGTAGAACTAAGCTGACAACGGATGATGTCTTGTACAGCAGACATCCTAACCTCATATATTAGACACTCACTTATATAGGTGAATACAGTAGAAGAGGAGGCAAGCAGAATGCAACATTTGACTTAAATCCCACATTGTGGGTAAGTTGCGAAGCTTTAATGGTTGGCGCCTACACTGGATTTGCGTTGTGCTTTTCAGCCAAGAGATTTGAACATTTCACTTCCTAAGATTCACCTTAGCAGCCCATACATCCATCACAAAAGTACACAACTGGCATCAGTGCGAGCCTCATCCACACCAATTTCAATATGATTTGTCCATTGGAATTTTGCTAGGGAGTTTTCATATCATTGAATTACAATCCAGTTGTGTCTAGTACACTTCATATGACACTATATAATATTTTATATCCATTCTGCACTCACTTGTCATACATTTTGTTTCATCCTTTCACTAGCCACCATGGTGTGATCTGGTATGTGGTTAAATGCCATATGTAGGCATATTGTGATGCAGGACAACAGTGATGTAAAACACATACAACATACAGCGGAGAATAAAGGCACATTTCATGAGCATGAGCATTCAGGTACATTATTCTTGGGTCTACTTACCATGGCCCGCACCTGCCCACTGTGTAGTCCCTGACCAGATTTCACAGCCAACCTTGTATCAGACGTCAATGTAGGTCTTGGAATCTGGGAGGACATCATTGGACTTACAATGATAAGTGTGTTTGCAACTTTACATTTCTGCTGCCATGTGATGCACTCAATTTCAGGCCCAAAGGATAAGCACAAGCAGTGTGGGCCTTACCGTTGCAGAAGTGTGTAGCACTAATTATCATGAGTGATCACACATTCAACTTATAATGGCCCCACTGCCTAGAAGCAACATCTATCAAATTGACACAACAGCAATTCCTGAAGTAAGGTCCACTATCGTGTTTTGTTAATGGCCAAAAAACATGCCATCCGATGATAACATATATAACCAGCTGGGTGGACTGGACAATTTCATATACAGAAAAAACATTCTAAGTTGGACAGTGGACGCTTTCTCAATACTCCTGACAATTGTATCTCACTTCTTGTTCATCATTGTTATATTTGTTAACATTGGATTTCTTGATTTAGTCTACAAAAACAATTACAATACAGTGGAGGCTCCTTTTTGACTTGTTGTGGCATTCGATTCCAGGATTGAGTTCACAGTTCTGGAACTGTTGGTGGAATACATGAAATGTTCAGAAATCACAAAGGTATGATGAGCCTAGATATATTATATTTTGTCTTTCGCTATTCACAAATGTAATTTGCTAAAGGTAAATGTCCTTTAAGAATTCCAATAGTTGTAAAGCTAGTTTTTCCTCTCCGGTTACCTTTGAGATTCGGACACTTGGGGGCCCATTACGATGTTGGGCGGAAGCAGTACCGCCGTGCTGTCGGAGGCTAAAACCGCTAGTTACCGTCCGTCAGCAACGGCCCACACGCCTGCCAAATTATGATGTAAAAAGTCAGGCAAACACCGCCTGTAAGCCTGCGACGCCGCCCGCCATCAAAGTGCGCCCGTCTACGTAGCGGCGCGAGCCAATTGAGACACACCGTCCGACGAAATGACGTACCGCCCGGCGTACAAATTACGATGCCATAACCAAACAGCCTCACCGGCAAAGAGACACCGCACGAGATACCAAGGCGGAAAACCGACTGTTCAGTACGTAGACCGAAAAGGCGGCCCACCCAGATATGAACCCTGCACTCCAGGCCATCCCCATGCTCTACCTGATGCACCACCTAGGAGTGAACGCGCCACGACGACGCAGGTAGGCAGACACACAACAAGGGCACGCAAACACTGCACACAATGCAAGGGTGGAAAAACTGTACATGGCCCCCCCAGGCACCCCTGTGTGGACAGGACACATCCACCACTGTATCCACACATGTCCCACCTGTCAAAATAACACAACTCGCAACATCCTGGGCACCCACTACCCGGGCCCAGGAAGTGACGTCCCCGTCACGGCACTGCAGCGTAGCGGCGATGACGCAGGTACACATGCGCACAACACAGGGGCCAACGACAGCGCCATGCATGGGCTGCACACAAACACCACAGGGTCACAACTACACACCGCACACACCAGCACCACCCTGAAGGCACATGTCACGTGGCCTTCCTGCATCAGTCATGTCCCCAACCGACAACTCACAGTTGTCAACTTGACGTCACACAAGTGTCCCGAACAGGGGAGTAATGTGATGGCAAAATAGGACACACCCTTGTGTGTAAAACATGGAGAAGCACACGGCGGCTGCTACATAACAGCGCAGAATATCGACAATGTCCGGAAAAGGCATGCCAGTCTCAACAAGAAATACCTATACCATCCTGCTCGCAATAACAACCCATGCAATGTACAAAATAGAAAAATCCTGCTGCCTGAGAACAGGTGTGCACAATCACTACACCCACACAGAAGCCGCAATGTACAGCGGCAACGGAGTGTCCCGCCCACACACGGGAGAGCAGATAGCACTGAATGGCCTTCCATTCCTACTCCGAAATAACATTGCAACAAATTATGCAGGAGAATGGAGCCATTGTACCAACAAGAAGCAAAACATAGCCATGCAGAGTAAAACGTCCACTGGCAGATAGCGCACAACATGAAAGAAAGATAACACCACAAAATACAATAATACCACTCCTCCATGTGGACCAAATGCAAGTAATCTGGAAAGAGTCAGACACCACTGGCCTTGACTATTCATAGAAGCATGTGGGATGAGGGACTGTGTCCTCCGCCCAAGCTATACCCCAAGTCCTGCCGCCGTACATCCATTCCAGAATTCCCAGCATCGTCGGAGGCTGCACTCTGCTGACTGCTCAGGCAGCCGGAGCACGCCATCACATCACCCTGTAGCAATATGGCTGTTGCACCAGTGACCCTCAACTACGTCGGACAGATCAAGCTGTACAGTGAAAGCTTGCTACACATAGTGGGCTGTTCAAATCTGGCAATGCTGAATGTAAGTTACCGAGTAACTTACCGCATTGCAATGTTCAGCTGCGTCATCCCCGTTTTCTACTGTCGGAGGTGTCCGTTCCACTGGCCTGTGGATTTATATCTCTCCAACCCGGCATGTCCAAAGTTGGACTTGGTACAGTTGTTTGCACCCCTGGACGACCACGACAGGATCTGTTCAGTGTATGGGGGCATGGCGTTTGTGGCTGCAATCGGGGACACACTGCAATGGGACCAGTGTGCCTCCACACAACGTCTTCTGGATCACAGTTTCATCGAATGTCATCCAACATGTCCCATCAGGATTCTACAAGGGACAACTTACGACGAACACATTGCTACCCACCATCCACTTCATTGGATGACATCCATGTTTACCATCAATGGGATGGATGCCCTGCTGGAAGGTATCGCATACACGTCAACTTGTCAATTCATGGGTCCCCGACTCAATACCCCCAATTGAACATTGATGTTCAACACCGTACCCATGCTTGGCTTTCGCACGGAGTGGGCACTTAGCTGTACAAGAACTGTACCATATAATCTGCAACTAACACCTTACCATCAACTCCACTGCCATGACATCTGACATTTTCGTGACATGCACCCTGTTCCTCACCATATCCTGTGTCTCTGCATGAACAGGGGGAGGCAGAGGTATGGGACTTGTCTACAGTAACCACATGGCCAATACAGCATGAACAACTATGCCATAATATGTATTCTGCGCACCTGGACACATGCACCTGTCAGTGCACACTTATCTGTCTGCTGTAGTACGTGAGAACTGTCACCTCACCTTTGTCTGTACTTCCGTGCCAGGACTTTTGCATGGACAACAAATGCAACCCCCTACAACATGGCCCTAGTTATAGTGTCATGTTCAGTAGCCACCACATTGCAACAACTGGTGAGACGCTGCTGCATGCAGGTAGGCACATGCCCTGATGTCACCTCTGACGCAGGTGTGTCGGAGTCACTATTGTACTAAACCGGTACCATGGAACTGAGATGAACTGTCCCTATGATGTCAAGCTGTCTGGTAGGCTAAATGAATACTGTCTGTGTCAAAGACCAGAGACCATCAGTAATTAGCAAATGTACTTTAGCATAGCAAGGGCAAGGTAGTTGTAACCCTGAAGCCTCCATTCCACAGTCAACAACTAATTACATCTACCTGTACCCTCTATCGTATGTGTAATCATGCTAAGTATATCTGCCACATGCATTTTGCTGTCAGTAGTGTCCACTATACTGCATCACAGAGGAAGTAAGTCCAAATACATGCCTCGAAGCAAATATGTGACTCTGTAGAATTATTTTTAGAAGACAAGTACGAATGAGAGAGGATGAGAGTGTGTGAAGTACACGAGAGTCGTGAGATGACCATGTAGTCCAGTGACATTGGATGTCAATGCATATGAGTTGCCGCCACAGTGGACCTAGTGAAATACTACAGGTCCTGGGCCTTTGATTGTCAGACTCTGACATGGCCCAACAGATCATCACATTAACACTGACGGGCTGGTCACTTCAATGAACAGTCCTACATATGTGTATAATTACCTTCACAGTCGGACATCACACTCATCAAGCAAAAGTAGGACCCACGCAAGAAGCATGCTACAGCAATGCATGACAAAACACACACAGGATATCAGTGTGGGTGGGCAGGTCCACACAGTGAGTACGAACTGCTGAAACTCACATACATGCTTAATTAAACCAGGCACAATCTTGACAGTCACACACCCTGCAGACCCACAATGGCCAAAACATATTAAGTAGGAGCCATCCTGAACTGCAAGGACACACCCACACACTGCACACTGTGCAACATACAATACACACATGTGTTCACATTCACAGACCTGAACACGGATACAAACACCCACCATGCCCCTGGGTAACACATGTGTGTAATCGACATTGCCAGAGTGCACACACACACACCAACACTACCCCAAAGTCACACACTTCACACCACACACACGTACACCTCCCAAATGCACACTTTGAAAGTAAGCCATGTGCCCAGGCTCAATGTTCATCACAAGATTAACATACACCTACACTGCTGGCCACCCAGAAAGTAAGCTCACACATACCCGCACACTATGCACATGCTACCTGTCATCCTGTGGCTAGACTCACACCCCGTGGTTTGCTTGCACGCAAACATGACACGTATACATTTTCCATGAAATACCAGCAAATACATGCAGACAATCCGTGTCACTAAAATACTTCTTCATCACACACACAAGTAGCAGAGTCTGAAAGAAGTGAAGTCCCAGCCACGTGTAAAACACATTGGAATGTGAGACCAGATATTGCAATTGTTGAGGTACCATACAAGGCATGTGCCTCACTTAACTATGCACACATAGTAACCACTGCAATCAGCAACTACACAGACACAACCGACTACAGGAACAACAGCATCCAGTCACAGATTACATAGACAGGCGGCAATATTGTTCAACACCAGGGACAGTGGCCAGTCCGATGTGCAGAGTAGTGATACGAAAAGCTGCGCATGCATTGTGGGTGAGTGTACCCTGCCATGGCCAGCAACACTGCCATGGCAGTCACAATAGCCATTACAGCCACCACTGTGTCACAGGTAGTTGTGTGAGGGTGCCTACCATTCAAACAGGATGCCAGTCCGACTCGGTGCTGTCTGTGTGCTACGGAACAGTTGGAGGTCCGCCCCTGACAGAGGAGCACAACTGTGGAAGACACACATGTGGCATGTGAAGCGGGAGGGCTGCTTGGCCCAGGTGGGTGGGTGGCACGGGTAGGTGCACTCATGCAGTGTTGAAACAGACTGTGTGGGGAGGATCCCGGAGGGGTACAATTCCACTGTGTTGGGAATTTGGAAAGCCTACCTGTCTGGGGATGAATGTGAACTCGTGTGGGCACAACAGGCGGGCACACGATCAATGCTGCATCAGGTGTAGGCGTTAGCCCTCCCTCTGGGGACATGCTGGATACTGCTGTGCATCTGCCCGGCCCTTGCCAAGGCACTTACATCCCCTGTCCTCCAGGTATATCCCCTACATTGTCCACCTGCACAGGCTACCCAGGGCATGGGATGGCAGTGGAGCTTGGTGGGTGGGAGGTCATGTCGCCCTTCTCCTGGTCACATCTCGCAGGCAACACATTCTCAGTGTGCAGCAGGGCACAAGTCCGAAATGAGAAGTGGGGGGACGCTGACGTCACAACAGGAAGTGACGTCACGAAATGTGGCTTGCGCCATCAGACTCATTCCCGCCCCTCGCTCACCCCTTAGATGCGATTGCATCAGAGACGCCAGCGCGTGAGCAGCAGCTCCAAACTCGCCCCAGAGAGGCCAAAGAGTGAATGTGTGGCTCCACTTGCTCCAGTCATCGAGCTCACGGTAAAACAAGTGTGGGGACGCCGTCCACCCGCGTGGTACCCCGACTCGAGCTCTGGACTGTGCAGGCATAGTGTTCTATTGGACTTGCGATATGTGTGAGTTGCATGACACTCGTTGGCGGGGGATGGCTCGGAGGCCCGTCACCCTGAGGCCCATATCTCACTCTATGGGTCCCTTGTCAATGGCAGCGGATGTAATGACTATGCGCGCCGGGGTGGGTCTACCTTTCGTCTGGGATGGTGTTTGCGGCCTGTCCCGCTAGGGCCGCTACGGCTTCTGTGTGTTGCATGTGGTGTATCCGGACTCCGGAGACTGTCATGCATTGTCACTGTTGTCCAGGGCCCGAGTCGGGGTACCACGCGGGTGGACGGCGTCCCACCACTCATTCTACCGCGAGCACGATAACTGGAGCAAATCGAGCCACACATTCACTCTTTGGCCTCTCTGGGGCGAGATCGGAGCTGCTGGTGCACGCGCTGGCTTCTCTGATGCAATAGCATATAATGGCTGAGCGAGGGGAGGCAATGAGTCTGACGGTGCAAGCCACCTTTCGTGATGTCACTTCCTGTCGTGACGTCAGCGTCCCCCCACTTCTTTTTTTAGGACTCGTGCCCTGCTGTTGTCAGATGTGCCACTTTCCAGGGGGGTTGAGAAAGGGTCAGGAATGTCAGCCTGATATTGGCCCAGTTGAAGGACCACCTTGACTGGGGAGGACAACCATTGGACAGTCTGGTGTAGCCCACCCACGCGTACATGTAGGCCCTCCATGAACTATGCCACCTGCGGCAAGGTGATGTCATGGGCAATGAAGTAATTGAGGACAGCCGTCTGCCCCACGCAGAGATGCCGCACAAGCTCAACAGACCCACCACTGAGGGCAGCAGGGGTCACATGTGCAGGGGCAGCTGTGCCTGGTGTGAAGGACACTCTATCCTTCATCCTTGTGCCGACACGTGTTGCACCAGTGGAAGTAGATGGGAGGGCGGGCATTGGCCTCCGCGTGGCTGAAGAGGAGCCAGAGTCCACGTCCCCTGTGCTAGCAAACATGGATGCATCACCTCTGTCCTCAGATGATGCAGAAATTGCCATCTCGGCCTGTGATTCATCCAGCACACGTCTGGCCCCTCCGAGGCGCTGGTCACATCTGTCTCACTCAGCTCCTGTGCAGCTGCTTCATCCCATGCCTCACCACTGTTGACCGTCCCCTGTCCCTCAGCACCCACGGGAGATGCCACATGTGAGAGAGCGAGGTGGCCTCACTCATTTGGCATCAATTAAACAGACATGTGCAAGGGAAGCAGCACAGAACATTCCCAAACCCACATGTTGCACGATACCTGTGCAATCTTATACAGCCACCACAATCAACACGTAATGGCTGGCGGACAGAAAATGAAGCCGCTAATAAGTGGCACATGTGTTGTGCACATAGCACAACACCCGGCCTGTGTCACCCTGCGACCATAGCCACAAATCGCTGTGTGCACACCCACTGTCCTGATGGTGGCAAGGATGACCACTACGTAATTAGGCCAAGGACATACCTGCATGGAGCAGAATGGGACACCACTCACACAGACTGCTACATGACAGTCCACAATGGTCATGTGCCCATGCCTTCCACCTGTCGTTCGCACGAGCACAACTACTGTTGCACAGTGTTCCGGATGTGTAAGTACCAGGAATATGAGGTGAGGCATCGCACACATATGTCCGAACGAAATCAGAGTAGGCACAGTGCCTCAAACATACATGTGAATTGCCACTCCAGCCTACTACAGGTTGTTCCTGAGGGCTACGACTCTGAATGCATTGACAATGCAGAGTGCTCTAATTACATCTTGGACCTCAGGAATCGCATATGCATGTCAGATGCACCCAGCACAGAGTACACTTACAACCCACTGCATCACACAGCAAACATCACATTACCCAGATTATGGGTAGGCTGTGGACACATGCTGCCTCTCACACCAAAAGACACCATCCCACTATACTGTACACTTGCTTGCTGCTGATGCCCCTACACACGTGCATCCGGCACAGGCTGTCTGACTGTCAAGATGCAGACCATTAGTGGTGAAATGCAGCGCCGTGCTAACCTGACAATACGAGGGGGCATCCCCCGATTCGTCTCCGCCACGTAGTCGCTCATCCGGCAGATGACGTCACACCCTTTGTGGAATTGGCTGCACTGTCGGTTACACATACACAGAGGCATCAACTTGGATGCAATGGCTCATCACAAGGCCTTGGGCTGGAGGACTTCCAACTGCAGGGATAGTACACAAGAGGGTTGGAATATCACTCATACACTTCTCATCATCACCCACATCCACCAATCACAGTGGCATGATGCTGACCCATCCAATATACTCAGAGATGTGTAACAGCGCCAAGAAGTACTCAGACATGGCATTACAGCATGTGTACACCACACGTTAATGCATGCTGGTGGGAGTGTGTACACAGTACCTGTCCATCCCATTCACATGCAGGATGCCAGCACATTGAGCAATGTGTAGTCTGCCCACATCTACTGTCCATTGTCAGGTAAACCAACACATAGATCACAAGGCAATACATCTTTGTGGGTGGACTCACTGTGTCCAACACTGCGCAGCCCTCAACGTACTCGCCCTGTGAATGGCTCACCCCGCAATGGAGGTCACATTCAGTGCCACTATCTCTCACACACATCCCTATCACAAGGCCTGGAGTGTTCAATCGACAGGGCTGAGTATGCGCATTTCCGGAGGGTTGTGAACTAAAGACACATGTAACCCACTGTACAGTCAGTGTTGTTTCCTTCTAGTATTGGGCGGTCAATGTGCAGCCCAGGTCTGCTGAGACTGAGAAGGCCAGCAGGGCCCCAGCCAGCCATTCACACAAGCAATAACTGCCCTGAGTCCTGCATTGCCAAGTGGCTGCGTCACTGGATGTCTGACATGTAAATGCCATGTACCACCACTCGGGAGGGACATGCATGGGAAAGCGCCAGAGAGCCTACATACCCCTTCCACCTGTAGCAAGCATGGTAAGCAGTGCATTTTGGAACCCCACAGGCTCTCACTCATAGTGCTGCCGATCAACGACTTGTGTGTCCCCCACATGCACTCCCACACACACTGTAGTTGTCTTACACACACAACTTTTGCAAGACATAGCATTGGGCAGTGTGCGTGGAGCTCGGAATCCAGGATCTCCAGCTCCTCGCTGGTGATTGGAGCTGGACATATCTTCCGAGTCGTCGACATGAAGGTGGACAGGTGGCAGCAGCAGCAGGTGTTGTTGAGGGATGCCAGGCAGCAGTCCCTGTAAGCTGTGGTAATGCCGGTCTCCCTCCCACACTCATATAGCCCCCTGGGGCTGTCTCAGTGGGTCCAAGCTGCTGCGATTGGTGTACCATGTCTGCCTACTTCAATTGCACACAATGGCCTGCTCCGAGCTGTCCCGGTACGCTTACCTCTATAGTCGAACAGGCAGGATGTAACCGCGAGGGCCATTAGAGTTGGCCTCAAGGGCATGGTCCATTGCGGGTACAGTCCGCTGGTGCCATGTGGAATCCACAGTTTAATGTGCGCCATGCATTTGCAGGTGTGGCCATGATTTGTGTGTGGGAGCATGTCCACACTAGACAGGGCCACTTCATGCTGTGTGCATAGGCATTGACGGACAGTGCTCAGCCTCCACATGTCTGTTGGCACATCATCATGTACACATTAGCATGGTAGCATGGGATGTGCATATGCACACACATGCCATATTTCTCAATGTACATCTCCCACTTGGCACGTGCAACGTTACGTGTCACTTGTGATGTGTGTTTGCATTCACACAGCTGTGTTGTCATGGAGTTGTCAATGTGTACACCTGTCAATGTGTGTTGGAGGTGTGATGCGTACAGTGCTGTACATTGGGTGAACTAGGGACATCATTGACTGTCTCATATCCCGTTGTGCAACAGGACCCACTTGTTTGGGCCGCTCAGCCTGTGTACATTGTGTTGTTGGTGTGTGCCATACTCACCCAGCCTCGGAAGCTGTGTCAGGCACAGCAGCTAGGTATATTGCCGTGGTGTTGCCGCTTCACACATATGCAGTCTGGAATGATCATCATGCCTTTCAAGCTATTATGGCCTAAATCCCCATGTGCATGCTCATAGCAATGGTTGGTGTCAGTGGTCATTGCCATTGGTAAGGGGACCTGTGTAAGAGTATTGTAGCTGTGCTGTCCCTACTTGTCAGCTGTACTGTGATTCCATAGTTTTGTCAGTAATTTTAGTTTTGTGTATGTGGAAATGCCATGTGGTGTGTTGCATTGACATGTGTCCACTTCCATCTGTCCTAGGAGGAGACCAAACATACATCGCCCCTACCAATTGCTGGCAGACATGGAGGATGTGGAGGTTATCAGGAAATTCCGTCTGGACCGACCCACCCTGCATCACCTATGTGCAATGTTGGAACCCCACCTTCGTCCTCGCAGGGTGTATCCTACAGCATTCACCCCCACGGCTAAGGTGATGGCTGCACTGCATTTTTTCGCTACCGGATCTTTCCAACACACGGTGGGCAGTGGAGGTGGGATGTCCCAGCCCATGTTCAGCATGGTGCTACGGGATGTCCTGTCAGCTATGATGCTGTACAGGAACCGGTACATCCGATTCCCCAGGGCTCGTGATTTGGCGGCAGTGAAGGGTGCTTTCTATGCCCTTGGACGCATCCCCCACGTTGTTGGTGCAATTGATTGCACCCATGTTGGCCTTGTAGCACCACAAGCCACGGAGCACATCTATAGGAATCGGAAACATTTCCACTTCCTGAATGTGCAAGTGGTGTGCCTGGCGGACATGATAATCACACACGTGTGTACGAAGTTTCCCAGATCCGTCCATGACTCGCACATCATGCGCCACAGCATCCTCCCACGAATGATGGCCAATCTTCAACCGGACCGTGCATGGATTGTTGGTGAGTATGCATACTCGTGTAGCGTGCTGGGTGTGACATGCTGTCTTGTATCCTGTTGGAATTGCAATGATTCTCTGTGTTTCTCACACCCAGGTGACTCTGCATATCCTAACGGACCTTGGCTGCTGAGCCCACTCCGTAATCCTAGGACACCAGCTGATGTCAGATACAATGAGGCACATGGGAGGACCAGACGTGTGGTGGAGCGGACATTTGGACTCCTGAAGTCCAGATTCAGATGCCTGGACCGCACCGGGGGTGCACTGGCATACTCCCCACAGAAGGTGTGCCAGATAGTTGTGGCATGCTGCATGCTGCACAATCTCGCGATTCGCAGGCAGATCCCCCTGATAGTGGATGACGGTGATCAGCCAGGGCCCCCGCCTGCAGACCAAGCCGTGTCCAGTGACGAGGACAGTGGAGAGGAGGAAGCAGTGAATGAGCGTCAGCAGCTCATCGCCCGCTACTTCACTTGACGGTGAGTGACCATGTACGACGGCTGATGTTGCTGTAGTTGTGTAGGTGTATGTGTGCATTGTCACGGCGGCCTATTGTTCACTGAGTGCTGTGTGGCAATGGTCCATGTCCAGGGTAGTATGCCACTGACAGTGGCTGTAGCATTGTGCCCTGTTGCTCTGTGAGATGTGTGTACATTGCTTAAACTTGATGACAAGTACTGTGTGATGAGTGTGTGACACACACATTCAATGGACTCTTGTTCTGTTTTTCCCCCTAGGTCCCTACAGCCTCTCCTGGCCTATCGACATACCACACTACAGATGCATTTCTGATCATGGTGACGGTTGCACATCCTTGATTAAACACAGAGCAGATAAGACAGAATGTGATCCAGGTGTATTTATTTAAAGCAGTGACGTGATTGTGGGCAAGGTGATCACACAAGTGGTGCATGCTGGAACAATGAGTTGACGGACATGTCCGCGTGATGGTCAAGGTGTACCCATGTTGTTCTGGGTCCACAGTCCAACAGACACATGCCATTCACATGGCAGTGTGGGGTAGGATAGTAGTCCAAGTGAATGCAGTAGATGGCCACCGTGGCTGGCTGACTCACTGGCGTTTGGAGCGTGCGAAGTCTTCTCTGGACACCTGTTTCCTCTTCGGACGACCCCTTCCACGTTTGGGAGGGGGGTTGTGGTTGTGGGCTGCTGGTGGTGGCTGAGGATTGCCCACTCGCTGTGGACGCAGGGGAACTGGATGTTGCACGACCCTGCGCCCCAGCAGGTGGTGGCGGAGGTGGTGTGGTTGGCCTTGATTGGGCCCTCACCGCCACCACTAGCTGGCCCATGAGGTCGACTAGTTGGCCCATACGGGTCACGAATTGGCCCATATGGGCGTCCATGGACCTCAACACCCCAAGGACTTCCCGCGTATCGGCAGATGAGCGGGCCCATTGTCCCTGGGCCTCTTCATAGGCCCCAAGGACTCTGGCGATTTGCGGCAGGGCTTGGCTCCCAGGCTCGGATGGCATTGGCCTGACCCTGCTCCTCCCACCTGTACTGCTGCCACCGACCTGCCCACTCGCCACAGTGGTCACCCGGGGCCTCGTTGTCGCTCCCAGGGTCGATGTTGACGTGCGTACAACACCTTGCGCAGGGTGAGTGGTCAGGGAGGCCCTGGTGGTGGTGGTGGTGGTGGTGGTTGCGGCGGTGGTGGTGGCCGCAATGACTGTGGCAGCAGGGGCCTGGGACTGGTCACCAGCCCTGGGAGATGGGTTGGGCCCTGCCACACCAGATGTGCCTGGTCGGGTGTCCTCGTCCGAAGAGGTGTCCAGGTCTTCCATATCCGTGAGTCCGGGTGGAGGGCTTGTGGACTGGCTGTGATGGCTGCTGTCTCCCTCTCCAGCATCATGCTGTTTGTCACCTGTGGGGCGGAGATGAAAGGTTATTGTGTTGCACCTTGCAAGGTTTGTGTTCGATGTCTGACATTCATAGTTTGTGCACAGTTGGTCACTGATTTCCCAGATGCATGTGTATGTCTCTACAATGTGTGTGCGTGATCATGGCAATGGAATAGTGTGATGGGTGCATATGGCATGGGACGGATTTGTAATGCAAATCGGTGTGTGTTGCAGTACCCCTACATTTTGTGGCTTTGGTGGACACGGGGTACAGCCCCATGTAAGCTTTTGGGATGAAATATGGTTTTGTGGTACATACTGTGACATATGGGTGCGGTAGGGGGCATGTGTTTTGGCCACACGATACTGCAGAGACAAAGGTCTGACATACCCAGCATATCTGCTCACTGTTATCATTTGGGGACATTACACTGCAAGCATTGTGGTGTGTGAGTGATGGTTGTGTGCCACACAACGTATTGCAGATGGGACAATTCCTTGGTGTGCGTGCTACCCTCAGCCATGTGCGGCAATGCAGTGCTCTTGGTGTGTTGACTATTTTAGGTATGTTGTAAATCACAGTGTGACGTGCGCTTCAGACACTGCAGACACATGTTTGGTCATCGGCAGGGATCTTTGCTGTACTACTGTATATGGGACAACTGTTTAGATGATATACCTTACATGACACTGGGGCTGAAAGATGAGATGGATGAGATTTTGAATGTGCATTGTGTAGCTGTGTGGTTCATGGGTCCAGTGGTGTATGTGACATTACTGGGGTCCCACTCTGTTACATTGAGACAAGATAGACTTACATGGGTGATGTTGTACAATGTCAACGGAACAAGCAGACACGACTACATGGACAAGACTTCGATGGTGTTGCTGATGTGTGTGATGACTGGCACAGTGCACGCCATGTGGGTCAGTACTCCAGTGAGACTTGTGCATGCAGACGTGACTTCTTACGTGTTAGTGTATTTGACATGGCTCATGTGGGCTATGACTCTGTAATTCATGTCCGTGTGCACATTAGTCACATGGTTATGACAGGGAGCAGTGCTACCTGTTCCTCTGCTACGTGACATGTCCCAAATGTTAGTCGTAGTACAGTCCTCATACCTACAGACACCCCGCCCTGTACAGTAGTCTACCTACTTGTTGGTTTGGAGGGTGAAATGCAATGGCTGCCACATGGTTATGGGAGGGTGGGGTGCTCCATCTTGCTGGTCTGTGGGAGTGGGGGCCGTGTTGTGAGTTGTGGTGATGGCTTACCACCCACAGACACCCCTCCATGTAGGGAAACATATCTACCTGTCGGGTGAAGGTGTGCACTGCAATGGCTGACACATGGGTGTGGGGAGTGCTCCATCTTGCTGCGCTGTTGGACTAGGGGCCTGTTGGGGGTTGTACTTCTGCAGTCCCCCCTCCGATACACGGACTTTGTGGTAAGGCTACTTACCTGTTACTTGTTGGTTAGTGCAGCTATGGCTGACACATGTGTGTGGGTGTGGGGAGTGCTCCTTCCTGCGCAACTGGGGAACAAGGGGACCTGGTGGGAGTTGTGGTGCTGGCTGACTGTACACATGTCCCCATGGTTTTGTTTGTTGGTACCTTTGGGCTGAGTGTGTGGGGGTGTCTGTTGCATGTGTGAGAGATGTCTTGTGTATTGTGTGCTGGACATGGGGTGTTTGGGCCTCGGAGCTATGGCATTCTGGTAGTGCATGACAGTGCATAGCAGTGTGCTGGTATACATTTGTTTGTACTTACCAGCCTCCACTCCCCCTGGTATTCCGTTGAGACTCTCCGGATGTAGGATGCCTCGCACCTTCTCCTCCCACGCCTTGAAGGTCTTGAATGGCGCTGGATTCCCGCCGCCAGTCCTGTCAGCCAGCTCACGATTCTTGGCCTCCTTCTTCCTGACCACGCGTTTCAGGTCGTGCCACCTCTTTGTGATTTCACCCCTGTTGCGTGGCACATTCCCAACTGCATTCACCTGGTCTACTATCCTTCTCCACATTCTGTTTCTGGTGGCTAGTGGTTCTGTTGGACCTGGTTCCCATAGATTTGTGGGTGCACCTTGATGATCTCGTCGACCATGACCGTCAACTCAGTGGCAGTGTACATAGGCATTCTTTGTGTTGCCATGGTGTGTGGTTTGGTATATGTGGTGCTGGTGTGGTGGGTGTGTGGTGTGTGATGTGCAGGGTGTTCGTGGTGCCGTTGTTTCAGTGGTGATGGTGGTGTTGGTGTTGGTGATGAGTGTGATGTGTGCGTGCGTGTGGTGTGCTGCTTTCCTTTGGGGCTGTCTGGGTTCTCTGATGGCGTCTTCGCTTTGTAGTGGTGCAAGGGATTGTGGTCTGTGAAGGGGCTGCTTTTGTACTTACCTATGTGGGTGTGTCATGATGGGCTGTCGTTTTCAGGTGTGTTGTGTCTGGTGTCCTGGGATTTGTAGTTTATTTGTTTTTGCCAGGGGGTGGTATCTTTGGGATGTGTTCTGTGTTTGTGTATTTTGGCGTAGTTTGCTGTGTGGACTTGTTGGCCATGTCATGTGTGTTTCTTTGTTCCGCCAATGATTTCCGTGCACGGACGTGGGCGCCAGGCCTTCCGCCGTGTCAGTTATTCATCACTGCTGTTAACGGTGGCGGGCGGGGAATCTGTGGATTTACCACGCTCATGTCTGGGAGATCATAATTTCACGGTCGTTGTCTCGGTCGGTGGGGCGGGCAGATTTGGGTTTTCGTGCGGGATTGCATCCGTGGCGGACGGATGATCTTCTACTCTGGTATGGACGGGCGGAATTTTGTGTGTTTTTTCCGCCGTGGGCGTAGATTGCTTCGCGACATCATAATTGCTCGGTCGGTATTCCCATGGTGCAGGCAGGCGGTTTTTTCAGGCTATGGTGGATGGCGGATTTTTTTCCGCCGGTTATCGTAATGGACCCCTATATGTCCCTCTGTTGTCTGCTGACAATGTATGTATTTTGACCATCTCCTGACCAGTTTGACCTACCAGTTAGTGAGGGTGGTATGCCTTGCTCTGGATGATGTTTTTTCCTCCCAGAAGATGCAGGGACCTCTGCTACTGTGGTTGTCTGTACTCTGGCTGAATGTGTCAATAGGTGAGAAGAGAGAAAAGTCACCAAATGGAAAATGTACATGTGGAACTTGTCAGACATTTCCTCATATCTTCTGCATGCTAACAGTATTGTGAAGTACTGCCACTGCCGGTGCAGGTAGGAGCTGCGGGGCGTTGGGGATGTAATGGCGTGGCAGGGTGGGAAATAGACAACGGAATATGGGAATGAAATGTTTTAAAATAAGGATTCTCTCACCTTCTGCTTTGTGATTTTGGCAGGCACAATGTGAGTTACTTTTAGAATAATTTGTATTTATTTTCCCTATTCTGTTATCTGTTGATTTTCCTCTGCACCGCACCCCCCACCCCCTTACGTTCTTGACTGACCCAGCCGCGTCTGGATAAGTGGGAGGGGCACTTTGACAATTGCTACTTAACAGTGTTAGATATATACGGCAGCAGTACTGGGCCCATGTTTTAAATAGTGGGAAAGGGATTTGTCATTTCTAATACAAAGGGTTCTGGGACTTGTGGTGCAACATACAGAGGGACAGACATGAGCCTCTGACTGACTATATTTTTATATAAACTTTGGACAACTTCCTTACTCACAATGGCAGTGCAACACAGACAGTCATTTTATATACTTGTTCTTGTCATTCCATTTACCTGGTACCACGTTGCAGACATCACTCACAGGCAGCCCATGGAGCATGTGGGGGTGGATTGTAGTGAGGACATCTTCCTCAAGTGGGGTGAGACAAAGGTGGGTTCCAGATTGTGGGGCAGGGAGAATCCTGTTCAACTCGATCCTGGAGTACTTCTCCTTCACCCTCGTCTTTTCGTCCTGCCACTTCTTTTTGATGTCAATGACTGTGCGCACATACTCCCCCAATGCTGTGACAGCAGTGGCTAAATGCTGCCATAGAGCTCCCTTCTAAGTGCCACCGGTGCAGTAAGGTGGGAGACCAGACAGGCGTTTGTGGTGCCTCACAATGAACTCTACAATCATGGTGGTTTCCTCAGTTGTGAAGTTCTTCTTCCTCCTCATTTTGTACATTTTCCAGTAGCGATGAACTTACTTGCTTGCTTTCATGGATGATTGTTGTGACTCCGAATAAAGCTATATATGACTATGACAGTAGCGATGAACAGCAAATGAAAACAGGAACTCTCTGTGGCCAAATCTGTTCCTTGAATGTGTGCTGCTTTTATGTGGTTTGTGGTGCTGGTCTTGCAGTTAGTGTTAATTGACTTCAGCTGGAGCATGGTGGGGGATGGTAGGCACGTGAAATGATCATCAGACCCAAATGCGGATATTCCGGCCCGGATACGGAGATTCCGGCCCGGGAGCGGAAATTCCGGCACAAGTGCAGGACTTCCGCTCCTAGTGCGGAAGTTCCGCTCTGGGCGTGGAAATTCCGGCCCGAATGCGGACGCAAAGTTAGGAGTCGTAAGTGATTTCTGTGAGTACCAAAAATTGTAAGTGCCTTCTGTGAATACCAAAAGTAGTAAGTTTAGGATTTTGTCTCAGATTAGTTCTGTGAATCGGCCCCTTAGGTTACAATGTGATCGTGTTAGCTATCATTTTGGTTAGTATAGATAAAAGCTGAGAGTGGTAAATTCTTTGCAGGAACTTGAAATGAATAATACGGAGCTGGCTATTAGGTGATAGTGTGCCTGTCTGCGTGCAGCAAAAGTTCCAGTCTGATTCATTTAGCTGTCCTTGCAAGTCAAGGTTCCATTTGTCTCATGCTGTGGGTTTTACACTAGGGGCTTCTGTTCGCATAGAGTTATATAGTTGTGTGATAATCTACTTAGTAGTTTGTCCTCTAAGATATTTAAGATATTGTGTAATAACATTGTGTAATTCATAAATGCCAATAATTGTTTTACCCAAAAAAACTAAAATCTACTTAGTAGTTGTAGTAGTTAGTCTGAAGAGATGGTGGCTTGTGTGAAAATGTATGGGAAGCAGCTCTACACTCTGCACCCAATTTAGACCTGGTTTCACTACTAGTCATATATTTTATCTGAATAATTGCTCCATTTGGAAAAATATCACCAAACATCGCTAATCCAAGTGAATATAGTAAATCTAGCACCTTTCTTTCATTTGCTTTGGACAATTTTGGTGAAAGCTTGAGTGGTATGTCAGATGAGTAGAAAAGCGCTATTCAGTTTCTCCCATGCTGCCACTGTGCATGCTGTTGTATCTATATCTGTTTATGATCGTGGTATGTATTGGTAAACCATAGTTTGCAACAGTAGGGGAGCCATGTTATCTTTCTCAGCTGCTAACTAAGGGAGTCATGCTGTCAGGCCATACCAATAGTGCGCAAATTGGGCTTAGGCACAGAGATAATATAGTTTAAAATCTGGTGCGGCAAAAAAAACCTTTGATGTGGAAGTGTGAGGATTTCCTTGCAAGATGGTTAGGTATACTTTTCAGTTGTGAAATCATCCCTTGTGCATTGCCATACAAGCACTTTACTGGAGGTGGCATGCTACACCAAGAGGCAAAGGCATACCAGTATGAGAGAAATACTCCTCTGGGCAGATCTGAGATGTGATTGACAATGTCGCAAACCAGTGGATGAAAGAGGCTGATCCAAATAAGCCAATTGTTGGAAGGGGCTGATCAAAGGCTCACTCTATGTGGATTGTCAGCAGTAGGTTTTGTAGACAGTTGTACTTTTAGCCTAGACCTAAAATAGGAAGTTGAGATGGGTTGCTACTAGTCCTTTTTTTCCTGTGCTCCATGGCTCAGTCTCTGTCCCCAGCTTAAAAATCTGGAAGCCACTTAAAAAGCAAGCTTGGTGACTGTACCTGTCTGACCTAGGGAGAGGCAGATGAGAACTAAGAGGAAGAGAGGGAGGTGGGGAACAGCCAGGGAACCAGGAATACAAGCAGAAATACCAGGAGGAACAGGGGGACTAGGACTAAGAGGAGGAGCATGAGGAAAAGCAGGACCAGAGGTCGGACTAAGAAGGACCAAGAGGGCCACGACTAGGAAACAAAGCAGAACCAGACCCAGTAGAGCCAGGATCAAAAGGATCAGGGTCAGGACGACCGAAAGTAAGAAGACTAAAAAACAGGACTTGTGGATCAGGACCAGGAAAATGAAGACCAGGTGGACAAGGACCATGACGAACAGGATTAGGAGGACCAGGACACGGACCGCAGGTGCCAACACCAGGAGCGGCAGCATCATGATGATTAGGACTAAGAAGACAAGGAGGGGCAAAAGGGACATGATCAGGGCCAGGATGTCTGTGAACAGGGCACGGTTCTGGAACAGGCCCACGACCCAGAAGATCAAGACTAGGAGGACCAGGACCACAGTGAACAGGAGACTTAGGGACAGGAACAGAACCAGGAGGACCATGAGCCAAAAAGTGTATCAAGATCAGGCACAGGAGGACCATGAGGACAAAAACCAGGAAGATCTAAAGCATCAGGACTAAGAGGGTCTGTATCAGTTAACTAGGGTAAGAAGGAGATGAAGACCATTAGGACTAGGACCATGAGGACCAGGGAAAGGAATACCAAGTAGATTATGGCTTGATGAACCTGGACCAGGAGGACTAGGGCTGGGATGACTAGGGGGACCAGGGTCAGGGAGGCCAGGACCAGGACAAGAAGGCCCATGGACTAGACTAAGACCTGGAGGAGGACCAAAAGCAAAAATACCTAGACTGTGAAGACCAGGTGGACAAGAACCAAGCAGACCAGGAGGGCCAGAAATTGGAGAATAAGGGCTAGTTCAGGACCAGGAGGAAGAAAATCAGGAGGCTGAGGAGACAGACCAAGATAAGAAAGATGATGAGGAGGAGCAGCAACAAGTTAATGGGGCTCTGGACCAGAATGGGGAGGATCAGGACCAGGAGGAAGAGGACCAGAGCCCAGAGGAGTACCAGTAGTATGAGGATAGCCAGAAGAACCAGGAAAGAGCCAAAACTATGGGAAATGCCAGGAAGGATGCCAAAAGCAGGAGGAGGAAAGCCCGAAGGTGGAGAAGAACTCAAAAGAGGAAGGCAAAGAGGAATATGAAAAATAGTAGAAGGACCAGGATAAGGAGAAGGACCGGAGGAAGAGATGTTGGACTGGGAGAATGAGGATGAGACCACTGCGATTCTAGGCCATGTTTATAAGGATGTGCTGCTATTTACAGAGACCACACGTCCTATAAACCACTCTTAGTTAATCGTCATAGACCAAAGACCCTTTAGCGAGGGCTTTAAGTGGGATGAAAAAACTGGGGGGCTCTCAAAGAGGTGTGGTCGATGTAATTAAGGGCGTAGCTTATACACACAAACTAAAAATCATTTGCCGACTATTATTTTGCTGCTTCTTTCATTGCATCCAGATATTTGATAGAACAAGTAACATTACACCTACAACAAGCCAGGACTATTGGCTTTGTCAATGGCTGTTAGTTGAATAAGATAAATAAGCAACAACTATGGCTTCGTTGCATATAAAATTGAAAATGCTTCCGTTCTGAAATGATGAGAACGTGAAAGTACAATAACCAGCCTCTTTGAAGTTACATCAGAGGCAGTGAAGGGTGGCACTGCTGCAGAGTTAAGATTTATTTGTCACCCTCATGGTGAGGGCATAAATTGAGAGCCCGATAGAGACCCGTCTCAGCACCTGCTTTTTAGAACAGTGGGTGCTGAGCACCAGGCAGGATCCGGCCCACTTAAAGCCCTGCCTTTAGCAAATGCACACTTTTTTCAGCGGACTGAAACCCCTGCATAACCCCCTGAAATATCTTGAAATACGACCTGATGTGGCCAATTGAATAAACCAGAACAGCTTTAGTCTCACGATTTGTCTTGTTGGCAATTTCTAAGCGGGGAGAGTTTATCAAATATAATGTGTAGGCGCTCATCATGACATCATCCCTCGTGACATCACTCCTCATGGATCCGCCCACGTTTTGCCACACCCGATTAAGAAATCCCAGTGTAAACTTTTTCCGTTTCTAGCTTAGCACCACATTTTCCCCCTGAATTTCTGACATTAATATTGTTCACGTTGTTTGCTACAGCATATTAAAGTGAAAATATGTCAGGCGGGTTGGTTTTTTATGGCATGCTACGTACACGGTTTTGTTGTGGGGCCACCCAACGCTCCACAGCCAGCTGCTTATTTTTGTCTAAGCGCAGATTCAAACTCAGATTGTACTGCAATGCACCACAGCTCTATGAAATAAAACTTAGAGGTGCCCTTGCATGCTCCGCCGCATACCCTTGCTACGCCCTATGGGTTCCTGCTGCACTTCTCAAAGGCAAACAGCAGAAGCCGAGTGGGGGAGGTGGGCCCTGGGGGTGGGGGGTGCAAGTCTTCGTGTGCCCCTTTGTTGCATAACTAAGATGCACAGAGTGCTCCTCAGCAACGGGTTTAAGAGTGTTGCCGATGCATTTGTTAAGACGCGCTGATGCTTAGCAAACGGATGCCTTTTCAGGTTGGGAAACAGATGAACCGGAAATGGCAGTACCTGTAATGAAGAGCACAGGCGGCATCGCATCAATCATGCTGCGCTTTGTGAAAGAGCACGGAGGTACCAGGGGAATAGCTGTGATTAGTGCAGCAGGTGCAGTGGCACCTGGTGGCATGGTTTGAGGCGGTATGCATGTATGTCACTATACACTGGGGATTTAGATGGGACCATTTTTTCTCGTCTGCATTACGGCCAATAGAACCCTTGCACGACACTGAGGGGTAGTGTCCTGATGCCTAGTCGCAAAACACACCAGGATAAGGTACCTGCCGCGGGCACCACCTGCTCTGCCTTTGGCACTGATGGATCAGAGCAAAGAGATTCGATTCGTCTTTGCCAAGTAAACATGCCCAGAGCGGGAGCCAATGGCGACTTGCCATTCTCTCCTACCTCTATTGCTAAGTGCAGCTGGGTAAATTATTGCCGTTCTTGTGATATTTGAAAATATTTCTGTGGAGTTCGGTCACTTGCCAAAACAAAGTGCCCGGAATACCTTTGTGAGACAAAGGCAAGAAAGAAAAAAAGTTTCAGAGTTCTACATATAACAAAAAACGGGTTCAGGCTGACATTCCGTTAAAAAATACTCCACACTATAACTTCAAAGGAAGGAAGGGCTGCAGGGAAGGCAGTCAGGTGGGAAGAATGTGAAGTACACGGGGATGAGACTAGAGAAGGGGGTGAGGCCGAGGCGAAGTTTAAAGGACAGAGAAAGCAACAAAGGACACTCAACACCGCAGCAATATAGTACAGTGGGTTCAGGTTCCTGATGACAAGATTTTTTTTGTTTACACATACTTATATTGGCATTTAATTAGAATCATACAAACATGCATAGAAGAGCAGGCATCAATACATGAGACACGCATTGGAGTATATCAGGTTACAGTTTCAACGTCTCTTTACGTTCACTGGCGGTATGAAACGGGTCATACAGTAATGTCCAAGTAAACAAAGACCGTATCATAATAGCGATAGTTCCTCCAAAATCCACAGGTCTCAGTGAATCCCGCGTTCTGCATATGCGCCTGCCCGCGGCCCCCGCAGGGGGCCACCCTAAACGGGCGGCCATTTAGTGCCATTTGGGCACTTCCCCACCCCCAATGATGATGCGGGACTCTAGGAGGAGTCCCCTTACCAGACGCGTCACTTCCGGCACCCAGAGGAGGTGGGGAGGTATTTATGCCTCCCCCGGCCATCTTGGCGTCCTCTTTGCGCTGGACACGCCGTCTAGGTGGTCGTGCTGTGGTCGGTGGGACGTGCTGGTTGCGGGCGATAGGCCGCGTTAGCAGTTGGTGAGTGTACACAACCCCCCCCCCCGCCCCGGTCCCTCCTCGTGGCTACGCCCGTGTGGGACCCTGTCTGAGATGCTTATTCCCTGCTACGGCCCCCGCAGGAGGCCCGCCGATGCGGTGCCGGTCCTTGCAGGGTGGTTGCGGTAGGGGTCCGGGACGGGCGCAGGGTCCATGGGGATGCATTCACCACGGCCTCTCGTCGCACCAGGCGACCACAAATAATACCCAGCAGTCCTACTAAAAGGGCGACCTGCTCCACTACCGTCGCTCCGGGACCGCTACCTTAAGTTGAGGTCCCGGTGGTGTGGTAGTTCCTGGCGGCACAGCTTGCGCAGACAGGACAAGACAGTGCAGCCAGGACCAGCAGCTTGCAGCCCGATACAGCGGGGATCGGTGTAGCTGTTTATCGGCCTCTGCTGCCTGGCTGGCCTCCGTCAGCGTTCCGGGGCTAGGTCTGCCGGTTGCCCTGCCCGGCGCCATCGCCGGTGAGTGGGGCGGGTGCTCTGGATCGGCGCCTGTGTGCTGAGGCCCACTGGTTGGACCACGTGGGCAGGGGTCGGGGAGGGGTCAGTCGGGCCGCATTGTTCTTGGTGTTCTGCCGTAGCCAAGGGACACTGACTGATGAGGGAAGTCAAACTCCTGATTCGTTTCCGACGGACGGGTCCCTCTCTGCCGGAGCTGCTGGCAGCAGCGCTGAGCAGGCGGGCCAGGTCCCGGGGCCCCCGGCCTGCTCCTACCATTGCAGGACTGCCCCCCCTCCCCCAAACGGGTTCATCTCCCGTGCCTCGGTTGCCGTGCCATCTACAGGCGGGTTAGGGATCCCTCACCTGAGTAGGACCGGAGGGGAGCACCATCCTGTAAGTATGCCCAGGCCCGGTCCGCGTGCGGGCCTTGGGTTCATTCGGGGCCTCCACCGGGCCAAAGTCCCTGCAGCGCACACCCGGGTCAAGGCTGAGGGCTATGTTCAAGCATTCGGATGCATGTTTTGATACCCGACAGATGATCTTTGTTGGCATCCAGTCTCTTACCCCAGAGCTGCCTCGGCGCTCAGCTATAATCAGGCTTGGATTTTGGGGGGGCTGCCCCCAGCGCAGTGAGACCCTCATGGGTGATCAGCCGGCGCTTTACATGTTCCGGGACATTCCCGCATGGCCGACGGGGGCCGTTTCATGTGGGCAGTGTGGTAGTCGGGCAGTCACCGAGCCGGACTTTGAGGGGCTTGTCTGTTCATACACCAGGGGTCTGATCTGGTCCAGGAGGCTCTGCTAGCCTTGACCAGCGCAGTAGCACTCCAATCCAATGGGTATCCAACGTTATTTTGCCCACATCCCTGCCTTTCTTTCTCTTCTGGCTGTCCCGCATGTGGTGTCCCTTAAGCGCCAGCCGTGGGCTGAGTAAGGGGCACCACGGGTGGCGAGCTGGCAGGGTCGGCAGTGTTGCATGTTGGACCCACTGGGTCGCGAATATGGGATCCACGTGCTTGGCACAACAGTCTTTTGGGACTGTTGTGTCGGTCCCGGTTGCTGCGAGGCCGCCTGGGGCCCGGTCTGTGCGGAGTGCAAGCTCACGCTGCGCAGCGGTTGGGACTGGTATATGAAGGATGTTAGCGACTTGTGTCGGTGTGGTTGGCGGTGCCGCGCGCCTTTTGTCCATCAGTTCTTTGTTGAGGTTGCTGCTCTCCCTGCGAGTTTTAATAGAGCTGACTACTTCTCAGTGACTCTATCAAGCTGCCTGTAAGTGAAGGTCGCGACGCAACGTGGCGCCGTGAGTCACCGGAGCGTGGTCTTCCAAGACAGCAACTGGATGTGGGCGGCAGAGCCTGCTGTAACTACAGGGTCCACAATCCAATGTGTGTGTGTTCCAAGGTGTGTGCATGTCCTTGTGGCTTTGAGGGTATGCCTCGCTGTCTTCCTGAAGGAAGTACACATGGGTCCGTACCAGTGGGCCAGGCGGAGGCAGGCGTACATAGCTCGGAGGAAAGGCCATGGGTTGGTGGCCAGGGGCCGGTCTTAGGGAGGGCCTCTTATCCCTACACTGGCGGCGGTGTGCAGAAAGGTTTTCGATCGCTGCCATTGTGGATTGGTGCAAGCATGATTTCAGAGGGGGGATTCACAGGTGCGGGCATCTTGGCAGTGGAAGAGGGCCCGAGTCAGGCTGAGTGTTTCATTGGATGGGAAAGCGCACAAGAAACTGAATGTGAAGTCTTACTTGCCTGCTATATTTAAATGATCCTTTTTCAACAGTTTGGTGATTTGAGACAGACTCTGACTGTGTACAGCGCTTTCATGTAACAGTATATGGATCTTACATCCCTTAACCCTCGTAGGCTTAAGGTGAGATTTGCATAATTCAATATCACATTTGTTCGCTTCCACCCAACAAATGGAGTTTACTAGTGTTCCCCAGGTATAAGGCTCTCGCCATGTGTCAGGAGCGTACGCCGCACTAAGAGCAATATGTTGCTTAGCTTTGCGGGATGGGGAGCAAACCTCCCCACAGTATTAAACTTATGGGCACGCTAGAGAAGGCGAGGGTCCGGTGTGGCATGGCGTCTAGGTGTTTTCGATTCACTGTTGGTATAATGCTATATGCTTAGGCGCGGAAGCACTGTACTAACAGATATCAATTTACTCAGCTCGGTGCTGCCCACTTGTCACCATCGGAGAGATGAAGGTCTACGTTGGCCTCGCCGGTATTTTGCAGCGCTGAATTTGAGCAGGTGCCAACTGACACTGGCGCTCATGATTGTTGCTACAGGGGGCCGCTGTTTGCGTAGTTTGTTTCTGTACTTTAAAGAAAGGCACAACAGTGTTTATATTTTTAATATACATGTCAAACAATTTACCTGCTGTTGGGGCACCAAACAGTCTGAATTGTCGCACTTGTAGGATGGTCATGGAGTAATGATGCGGGCACTGTCACTTCGCTTTATGCCACCGATGCAGGCTTTAACAAGTCCATAGGTGCAGATTCGAATCTGGGATCCCTGTGCGGCATTTGGCCGGTTGCATGTAAGGCATCTACCCAGAACTGGCGATGTACAGAGGGGATGTTGACTGTAGCCGTGAGTAGGGGATCAGCGGCTGCGACCGCAGTGGTTGTGCGTTGCCTTCATAAGGTTAGAGTGTGCTTCAAAGCTAGCAGATAGTGTGACTGCATTGCTCTTTATCGTCTGCAACTTGCTGGGGTAATCGCATGGACTCAGGCGCACTTCCAGAGGGGTGATCGCATAGGCGGGAATATTTTCTTGTAAAGACGTCCTCTTATCGCCTGATTCACTCAGTGGGCAAATATTTTGTCTGGTTCGCACTAAACTGTGAAGGGTTGCATTGGTGCATGTTTTGTGTCCCCAGCTATCGGCAGAGAGACTATCGGTTTCGTCTCCACAGCGTTAGGGCCGGCACACTGCAGACAGATCCCCAACAGATGCTGGGTCTCGGGCTCACTCTAAGCAGCGCTGTGCTCCCTGCTGCCCTGTCTTTACGGGGGAGCCGGCTCCCCCCCCCCCTTGGTATCATGTTGTCGGTATGTATTGCTATACTCTAGGCAATATTCAATAGCGGGAACTCCACCTGACGGTGTTGGAGCGCCTTGCAATGGGACCAGTTACATAATGATCTATGAATAGCTTTGCAATCTGAGACAGACTCCGACGGTGGTGATTCGTGGGCCGCGGTTCCTCGCCTTTCATTTCGGGGGGAGCAGGGGGTCGGTGGTCCACAGCTAGTCTGGTTCGCGATCTGCCCCGGTTTGTTGGGCACTATGCAGTCACACGTGGACCAAGGCCGGGGTCGAGAGAATGAACTGCTGTGGCGGTCACCCTAGTTGGAGTGAGAGTAAGGGGTGATCTAGCCAGCGTTTTGGGGCGTGATCTCAGCCCCCCCCTCCCATTTGTGTTGTCAGGGCCGCGGACTGCTCTTTTGTGCGGTTGTGGGTGGGAGGCAGCCTGAGGGGGTAGAAGCTGCACCCTAGTCCCGGCGTGAAGCCAATTGTACACAACACTATGGTGATAGGTGATGGCTCAGTTGGGCACGAGGTACTTATGATATGCGCCCTGCTACGTGTTAGTAGGGTACACTGCTGATTGAGTGGATGCATAGGTGGTATGCTAAGTACAGTTCCTACCAGCAGCAACGGGGTTGTGCTAACTGAGCTCTAGGACGGTGGCCCGATTGACCTAGTGAGTTATGTAATCCCTGTGATGTCATGATGAGGTTTGGTAGCACAGGGTAATAGGGGCAGATGGAACTAAGTTTCTCTTGAATGGATGATACGAAGGGTAATTAAAATAACCTGGTATGGAGTCTCTCCTGTAGTGTGCCACTGTGTGAAATTATGCCAGATGTTGCGAGTGACATCAGTCTTTGATCGTGATAATATCATGGTTCATCTTGGTCCCAATATAGACAATAGTCACGGACAGGCCCCTTAAAACCACTTTGTACTGCCAGGGTGCCCAAAGTGGGAAGGCCACTTGGGGGCTGGGTCCCTCACTTTGGTGTACACGAATGAATAATGCCTTCATTCACTAATACCGATAAGGGGCATTGCTCCATCCTTCTCAGCTAAGTAGACCTAAGCGGTTTGATATGTCCTTTGACTTCGAGCGGGTCATTCTATGCTTTTCTTTCAAAGAACTATTCTCGCCAATTTTAATTCGGCAGTTTTGGATGGTGCATAGGTCTCAAATCCATCAATATTTCCGACGATCTAGTGACCCGCATTTAGGGGATGTCCATGGTTCTTGGCGGGGCTAAGTAATGTTTCCAGTACACAAAGATACCCGTTGCTTAAGGCCTCATGCCCCTATTGCTTCAGCCTTGGTTTGGTCACACCATATTGGGGGCCAGTCACTCACACGTATAAATCGTCGGTTGGCCACGTTAGAAAGACTTTTCTCACACCTAAGATCACCTGGAGCCCCTATAGCTGCGTCATTCGGAGGAGAGTTGGAAAGTCCACTGCCTCCAGGGGGGTGGCTGCCCACTGTAGCACAGGGGGCTAGGTCATGCGGGCATGTAGCACGTTGTTAATGGTGCAGGATTATCATTGTTTCATTCTTGGATACTGGGACCTCATGACCAGGTCTGACTTGTTGGATGTCAGTTACCAGCCCAAGGGGGGGAAAGCACAATTTTTTATTTACTCTGTGCTGTGTTATGCTAAGTACAGTTCCTGCCAACAACTATGGGGTTGTGCTATCTTGCTGTAGGACGGTGGCCCGATTGACCTAGTGTGTTATTTAATACCTGTGATGTCATTATGAGGTTTGGTAGCACAGGGTTATAGGGGCAGATGGTACTAAGTCTCTCTTGGGTGGACGATACGTAGGGTAATTAAAATTGCCTGGTATGGAGTTTCTGCTGTAGGTGCCACTGTGGGAGCGCGGATGGCACATTAAATTTACACTGCCTCCGGGATAAGCCAGTCTCTGCCTAGCCACCGAGGGGTGAGCAGGAGTCAGCATAAGTGTGCACTCCCCTCTCCTGACTAGAGGGGTGACTTCGGCCAGGCTTAGGTGCATACCCTAGCCAACCAGATACTCCATTTACAACATGGGTAGAGAATGCCTAAGAGTGGTTTGCAGTCAATTCGCAACCGCCCCACAGGGCGAATGTTTTAGGCCACAAGGTTGTAGATGGCTCTTGCGTGGGAGCCTGGTGAAGAGCCAAGGTCAGGCTAGGAAGTCTCGTGCTTTCGCCGCACTGTTGAGGCCCAGTCACGAGCGCATTATATCAGGGTGAGCTGGCTGTGGGGCATGAAGCGCCAAGGCATCAGTAACACTGAGCGGCTTGCAGCCAGAGGCGGTATCCGATGCACGGGGCATTTGTTAGAGTAGAGCCCTACTCAGAGGTACCGCCTTTAGTGCTAGGAGGTCTGTTGGCACCGCCTTTCAATGGAAGCCATTGTCTAGCGGGCTGCTCTGAGCAGAGCATTTGCAGGCGTAAGTTACAGTATCCGCTACCATTTCAAATGTGCATCTTTCACAATTTACCCAGATAACTGGGACAGGAAGTAAGGTGGGGCTGGATAACTCTTGCTTCTACCTGCATTGGCACATCTTGGCAGGAGTGATTGTCAAAGGGATTGCACTTCAGCCAGGTAATGTTAGCACACATCCACACCAAGCCGATCGTTTAAGGTCACCCTGGGCCGCACTTACACAGCCCAGTAGGAGCCCCTTGTGGTGGTCAGTGCCAGGTATTACTAATTTGAACTGACAGGAGGCGTGACTGTGGGTTTCAACAGCAGAAGATTGGGGAGAGCTAGACTCCACCCATGGTCAAGGTGTAGGTTTAATTAGTTGGAGTGGCACTCTTATTTGACATGGGGTTCATTGCTACACGAGGGCATCACTGAGTTGCAGCCAGAGCACGGGCATTGTGTGTTTCCCAGGGAGCATCAAGTGAAGGCAGGGCTCTTCCCTAATCTGGCACCAGAACACAAAGTAGTCAGGGCCTACTTGCCTGTTGGGTGACTTGTGTAGGCACAGGTGTAGTTGTCACTCCACAACTACACAGGAGGGGTGAGTTCTCTCCAATAGAGGGCACAATGCATATATTGTTTCTAACCAGAACTTACTCCATCATTGTGTTCACCAGGGTCCAGCAATATAAGAGGCCTGTGAAATTGTCTGGTCTACGGCGCGGATTAAGTGCACTTTAGAACCAAGGTTAGGTGACACAGGAGGGTGATTTGAGATACACAGGTGGTGTGACGGCAACGCGAGACTGTCAGGCTTACGCTGGGTAGGAGGTTCCATATCCCCAACCAGAAGGGTGCCATGCGGCAAAACCGTGAATATGTTTTAGAATGACATAGATGCCAGTCAGGAGAGGTTTGTCTAAGGCATTACACTTATTGCCAGGCATTGCTAACAACCCATCCACACCAAGCCTGTTCTTAGGCTTCCGGGGCCGCACACACACAGCCCGGTATTAGGCACCTGCAGTTGTCAGCGCCAGGAGTTACTAAATTACAACTGTACCGTGGGCGTACTTGCTGACCGGGCAGTATTGCCACGGCCTCCAAGGGCCAATCAGTCAGACACCAGTAGCAGTGAGTGTGGCTTGCCCTCTGTGCAGTTGGCGGGGGAATTTAATTCCAGGTACAGGCTATACTAAACTTGCTTCTAGCAGGTCTCATGGGTGAGCGGATTTACTGCTTTGAATAAGGAATAAAAAGGAGCATGGCGTGACACAGACTATTGGGAAGTAAATCAGGGACCAGGTACCTTTTTCACACGGTTTTCGGTGGAGGGCTATTAAGTCCGGGATAACCAAGTGTACCGGTTGTAGTGCCTTGCATCTTGGGTCAAAGCGGGTTGGCTCACAGGGGGTGTCTAGGATCTTCCAGGCACACCCTGCAGGTTAGGAGGCTAAGAACTGCACGTTGCCACTATTTTTAGTGCAACAAATTGGTCCCTCCCTAAGCAAACCAAGGTTTTATGGTCAGATGTACAACATACAACCGTTCACTCCAGCTTCCTGAAGGCAGTTTGTTAGAAGAGGTGTCGATTGGATCGTCCTGCGCCAGGGTGCGGACATTGCACGGGCGACACAGCAGATAGGGTGCTGTCAGACGAGGGTGCTTGCGGGCTAGGTGGCCAGGCAAGATAGCAGAACCAATTCTAAGGACCTCTCTCCCCCACCGGACTGCCCGAGAATGTGAGTGCAGGGGGATTTACAATGTTACGGGTATTTTCCCGCCCATACAGGGGCAGAAGGGTACATTGCAGGTATCGGCATAAAATAGAGTGGGGGCACGACCTACAGACTATGTGCACCAGTAGCCGCAAGAGGTTGGCGTTGAGAGCAAAATCTCGCAGCGGCAAGGTAGCCAGGTGGCATACGCCAGCTGGTTAGGCCAGAATGTGTGCTGTGGCTCCAATAGCGGCTTGAAATGTGTTTGGAGCACCATCACTGACATTTCCAAAGCACACAATGTACCTCGGCCCAGTAGGTGAAGGCCATAGGCTCATGTGCGGCTTGATCTTGTGGAGGGCAATATTCCCTGGAATAACAAGGTACTAGGTCTTTAGCTGGGTTGAACATCAAGGGTCACAGCTGGTTAGCAGGTATGTGTGTATCTGTCATCGAGCTTTAGTTAAGCAAGCCTGGTAGGTGGCGTAAGTTGTCACTCCAAATGGTTGCTGTGACTGCAGTAGTGTGCGCTATGCGATCAGTCATGTTCGCCATGGTTTATTAATCACAAAGGTCGGTGCACATGTCTGGTCAACTTCAACAAAGAGGGTGCACCCTGCTCCTAGGGCAGGTTATGGGTTGCTTCAGTTAAGCATGAAATGCCCCGCCCGCACAGCCGGAGTATATAGCCTGGTTGTGGAAGCGGTCTTCAAGCAAGTGTGCTGCTGTTCCATGTATTGGGGAAACAGGTGTTAGGGAGCACGAACTGCTAGAAGGCCTGCTACTTCAGGTTGCAGGAGGTGGGAGCCACATCAGCTTGAAGGGTAATATAGCGATGTTTAAAAGTAGAGCTCCCTCCTGGGAAGCCATCACATTCTTGCAGGTCATGCGAGGCACTGGTACATTCCCAGAGAAGGATAAACCGCTCCATGCGTAAGTTTGCAGAACAAGGGGCTTTGGCTTCATCAGGCATGAGCTATGCCGGGCGAACACCAAAGGTCAACTTGACAATGTTGGGGTGCACTTGGCACAGGTGGGCTTGGATCTGTCCCTACTGGACATGAAGGAGGCCCGGGAAATTGCAGGTTGCAGTGAGACAGGAACTGTTTTGGTGGGGGGCTCTTTAGGCGACGGTGGCCGCCTCCAGAGCTTTGGCGGAGTTACAGGGCGATCTGGAAGCATATGGGTACAGAAGGGTACCTCTGCAAGAGCACTATAGGGGTGCCAGAGCCAAATCCCAGGAGCCTCAGGGGAGAGTCCTGGAGTAATTACGTCGGCGCCCCGTTAGTCCTTCGGGCGGTTGTGGGCCTGAACAACCGGGGACTTGCCTTGCTACGCTCCGCCCTGAAAGGGGCGTGAGTAATTAGGGACCAATGTGTCACGTGATCCAGTAAGGGGATCACCCCCATAAGGGTAGCGCTGATTGGTTACTCCACAGTGCTTGGCTCATCAGGCGGGCAGGGCAGCATAGGTTGGTACAGCTGCCTGCCCTTGGATCGCCCGTAAGATAACCCACCATATTGCATACTTTTGTATGGAATAAACCTGCAGCAATATTTTTCCCAAACAAAAGTTGTGTTGTGTATTTATTTATGCATGCAGACTCTGTTGTGGTGTGGGTGGGGTGTGTTGCCAATAATGGGACTATGCGGCTGCCCGCGGCCCCCGCAGGGGGCCACCCTAAACGGGCGGCCCATTTAGTGCCATTTGGGCACTTCCCCACCCCCAATGATGATGCGGGACTCTAGGAGGAGTCCCCTTACCAGACGTGTCACTTCCGGCACCCAGAGGAGGTGGGGAGGTATTTATGCCTCCCCCGGCCATCTTGGCGTCCTCTTTGCGCCGGACACGCCGTCTCCCACCCTACCGCTTACCCGGCGTGGGGTTGGCAGGCGAAGTACATAGAACGTTGTAATGTTTTCTTTCTCGTTGCAGGCGGAGTTACAGGGCGATCTGGAAGCATATGGGTACAGAAGGGTACCTCTGCAAGAGCACTATAGGGGTGTCAGAGCCAAATCCCAGGAGCCTCAGGGGAGAGTCCTGGAGTAATTACGTCGGCGCCCCGTTAGTCCTTCGGGCGGTTGTGGGCCTGAACAACCGGGGGCTTGCCTTGCTACGCTCCGCCCTGAAAGGGGCGTGAGTAATAAGGGACCAATGTGTCACGTGATCCAGTAAGGGGATCACCCCATAAGGGTAGCGCTGATTGGTTACTCCACAGTGCTTGGCTCATCAGGCGGGCAGGGCAGCATAGGTTGGTACAGCTGCCTGCCCTTGGATCGGCCGTAAGATAACCCACCATATTGCATACTTTTGTATGGAATAAACCTGCAGCAATATTTTTCCCAAACAAAAGTTGTGTTGTGTATTTATTTATGCATGCAGACTCTGTTGTGGTGTGGGTGGGGTGTGTTGCCAATAATGGGACTAATGCCAACAATTAGCGTAGACAAGTAATAGTTACAACAGTTCTGTAACGTATGAACATTTAGTGCTCTATGCATAGATTGACAATTGGGAGTTGTACTTTTGGTCCCATCTGTCCCACAAGCGATTAGCACAACATGAAAAGGAAATAACTAGTCAAAAGAGAAAAAAAAACAAAGACAAAACTGTCCTGAGGGTCTGAGTATTGAGGAAGTATAAAAGGACCCACAGTAATCTGTATGTCTCTAAGGGTCCCAAATCATTAACATCCATATGCTGGAGGTAGGGGAGAAGCAGGAGGCTCTACAACGACAGGCCCCCACAGTCAAACAGGTTTCAATGAGTCATCTAAACCATTTCAAGGGGATTCCTCGGTACCCTCACCTTGTTGAGGGTCCTCCTCAATGTCCCCCCTATTACCATCCTTCCGCCATCCCAAGCCCCTCCGCCCCCCACGCGTCCTCTTTAAGCAGTGCTCTCTCCTCTGCTCTGGCTCTTATGTCAACATTCCTTTCTCATGTCTCCATCACAGGACCCGTCCAGGCATTCCAACACATTGCTATGCGGCTTCTTGCCAAGACCAATGCTAGGTCCACAAACCGAGTGCCAACTTTGCACGCCTTGGGTCTGGGAAACAATCCTAAGAGGCATCTGACAAGATTTTTGTAACCTGCAGATAATAGTTTGACTTTGACAAGATAAACACACCAGAATTCCCCCATTTTAATGTTGACAGAACGAGTTCTATAGTGAGGGGATAAATGAACAAGTGGAAAACTTGATTAGAGGACAGTCTATGTAAAAGGTCAATCTGCTGTGGGCAAATTCAGTTACATGTGGAGTGGCCAGTGCATGACAACTGTCATCATTCTGAAACTACTACCATAAGTGACATCGAGGCGGATTACTTGATAATAGAACCCTGGAGACTACTATACTTTGAAAAAGTGGATGTGGCCGGGGCAAAGTCAGTGATAAGCAAGGCAAGCCTGAAACAGCATTTCATATCTTCTTAAGTGTTAATTGAAACATTTTGGCTTTGTGGTCTTTCATGAACAAACATTCCATTTATCATGATTAGTTAAAAATGTGAATATGGGTATTCTTTTAAAAACCTAAATCATGCACCCACAGCTCCATGAAAAAGATATAGCCACCTAGCCTGTACTGTGACCAGAACTCAATGGCATTGCCCGACTACTTAAGGCCTAGAAGCACCTCTTGCTGCGACCAGGGCGTTTAGTTGAGTTCGACTAGCTTGATCCAGCTAGCCCTTCCATAAAATTCAGCCTTATTATAACCACTCTGCCTTGAAACTCTCGCTGCACACCCATGACCTTCCTTCTTACGAAGTACTACATAGTTTGCCTCACTCAATCATAGAGCCTCATTTACAGCTTGACTGACGGTACTTCATCCATCAAGGTGGTGGAGGACACTACATCCGCCACCTTGACAGACTACCATCTGTTACATTTAAAGATGACTGCTGGCCCAGAGGCCATCTCCAGGGACGTTGCTTCAGGGAGGTGTATGTGGCGGGACACCCCCTAATAAATTCTTAGCCTGGTCTTGGCCTGGTAGGCAGGTCAGCCAACTGCAGCAAAAGTGATATTAGGTCACTGCTGCTGCAGACTGGGTAGAGGTCGGTGAGACAACATATTGTAATTGTATTTAGATAGTGTTTACTATCTCCGACGATTATAAGTTTGGCAGTGTGGGAGCGTGCTGCTACGCCACCACCCCGCTCCCACACCGCTAAACAGGGCCACCGCCCGCCTGCCAGATTACGAGTAAAAATGTGGTCTGGCAGGCAGGCAGGAGGCCTGGCGGTCCCACGGCGGTGCAGTAAAAAGGCTCAAATGTGAGCCTTAATGCTGCCTCACCGCAGGACCGCCACGGCGCGATTGTGATAATTTTTGTGATTTTTTTACATGACTTGGCATGAAAATACTGGCCAAAACAATGGCCAAAGTTTCATTCCTCCTAAATTAGCTTGGGTGTTTAAAGTACCTGAACCAGAACACTGCATATAATGTAAGAACTCAAATCTGTGATCAATTAAAATAGCTTAATGGGGGAAAGTTCTGTAATCTTTGGCCTCAGTTGCTCCTTCCTTTTGTATCTACTTAAAGCCCCCTCATCATTTCTGCTCCAAGGTGGTTTTAGGGGTTTTTATTTGGACTCGTCTCCCATCCTCATGCTTCCTCCACCTGGTGTATCTACTCTTTCTATAATAAGCTCCCTTCAAGTCATTGCATTTTGGTGGCCTGTTAATGCCAGTGGATGAGGAGATGGGGCAATCTATTCAGATTGTTCCGTGTTTGCTAAATCAGAAATGAATCCAGCTCAAGCCCCAATGACACATCACCCTACAACAACAGCATACATTAAACACAATTCCTGTCATCATAATTTACACAATACAGCACAAAGTCATACATTTGTCTAGGTGTTTGATCCCTCAGTGATACATCCTTTCAAGTTATACTGAGAAATTATATCCTATAATTAATCTCCACTGTGACAAGGTTAGATTAAACCTACTACATCCACAAACACTTACAATGCCAGAACTTAGCAACCGCTTGAAGCAGAGCAATGGACAATTGTACACCTGACTAGAAAAACAAAAACTACAGTGTTATTTGGCGCACAAATGCACACACATAATCTCCATATCTTTAAATTTGTGATGCCATTTCTTCATTTTCTACACAAAGGGGGAAGAAAGAGGGATTATCAGTTCTGTGATTTGCAGATCACCACAGTGTACAAAGGTTTTAAAGTCCAGGTAGTTTCAGACTTTCTTATTCTGGAGTATGAGGTGGCTACGGTAATTACACACTGCTAGGTATTCTGCAGCATCTTTAACTATTTTTTTAGCTTTCACCTAGCCTGCGATCCCTGACTCCTCTCTTCTTCCAAGCATGGTCTGCTGCCGGGCCTGGGCTGCTAAAAGGCCTGCTCCTAAATCTGGTCTCCCCATGTGAGGTAAGGGCTTCTGCTAGGGTGCTCTCCTGGGGGCCTTTCTGCCCTTCATTGCTGTGAGGAGAAACTGGATCAGAGTGGGCAACATAGCAAAGACTATCTCACAGAGGCCCTACACTGACTGGTCTTACTTTTCCAAATAGCTGAAAAAAAATATCCTTCACCTTGTCCTGCACAATCATCCAGTGGACCCAGCTCTCCCCAATCCTTTTTAGTTGGGTACATCTTGTTGCTAGTTGGGAAATCTCAGTCTCACACCCCCTAGCATTATTGATCAAGTTACACTCCTGGTCATCTCTGTACATTGAAAGGAACCACTGTCACAGCGCTTCCTTTCAATGTGTAAAATGTTTAGTGGACAGCCACTGCAGATTTAATGGCATTTCACCAAACTTTGCAAAAGTTTCTGTTTTATTTTAAACAAATTCCCAAAGTGTGAGCTTGTTTCAAAAATAAACAAAAACTAATGACCACCATTCCTGAGAGCTTACTCCCAGGGTGTGGGTGCATTATTTTTTTCTGTTCCTCACCACAAGGTTTTTCCTGGCAGTGACGTATAGGGAAAAAAGATATTACACCGTCTACCCTCATTAGGTCAGACAGTGTAGTGTCCTTCCTCCTTCAGCCTCCACTCCATTGAGCTGTCTGAAGAAGTTTTCGTTCAACGGAGCCAATAAGGGCTCCATCAAAAGTAAAACTGAGGTCAACTCATCCCTAAGTGAGGTGGGAAACCGAGGATTTTGCAAGCAGGATATTCGTCACATTTGCGGTGGAGTACCCTGTGTGCCAGACTCTAAATCAGGGCCATAGTTTGGTAACAGCTCCATGTTGTCTCACAATGACCTCCTCCCCCAAGTCTCCAAATTATCATGGAGAACAGAGATGGCAAGAGAGTGGGAAGTGTAGCTCTAATATACACTGACGACTTGACATGCACCAGCTTTCTATCAGTCCTTACAGCTCTCTTATTGCAGTGTAGTTTGCTAAACCTCACAACCCTGCCTTCCTGGAGGTTTTTTTCACCAATAGGCTGAACTAACAAAACCCTCTTGATGTTTGACTTGAGTGTATGGGACTATACACCACAGTGCTTCATACAGGTGGTGGGTGGCCCAACACATACTGTAGAAAATAAAAGGCTACAGGGACGTTATAGTAGTCTCACATTTCACTTGTACAAAACCATAGCAATTCAGCAGTTGTAGTTTCCTGAGCTAAGTATAACGTACGTCCCCGCAAAACACTGTTTATGACATGACATATTACATCACTCATGACATGGTCAGTGACATCACTTATGACATCACTGATGACATCTCAAATGACATCACTGATGACGTCATCTAGTGATTGTGTTTCCTAAAAGTTAATGAGACTTAAAGATATATACGAAGCCACTGCATAAGGTAAATTACTAATCTTTCTGTCCTACTAATGAGTAATAGTATTTCACCATGTGTTTTACATTTCTAACATATCTGATCTGAGTAGCTGTGTGACTGTGTGACTGTGTGTATCAATGTGTGAGTCGTCTCCTAGTAGCTGTCAGTGGGTGTGTGAGTGGCTGTATATGTCTGTGAGTGGGTTTGTGAGAGGTATTCTGGTGTGTGAGTGGTTGTATGGGTATGTAAGGCAGCATGTGTATAGTTGGATGGGTGTGTAAGAGGTTGTATGGGTGTGTGAGTAGGTGTCTGAGTAGCTGTGTTGGTGTTTGAGTGGGTGTCTAAGTGGTTGTATGGGTGTGTGAGTGGGTTTGTGAGTGGTTGTATGGGTGTGTGAGTGGCTGTATGGATGAGCTAGTGTGTGGGTGAGTGGCTGCATGGATGAGTGAGTGGCTGTGTGAGTAGCTCTATGGGTGGGTGACTGGCTATGAGAGTGGCTGTATTGGTGAGTAAGTGGGTGTTTGAGTGGGGGTTTGGTTAAGTAAGTTGGTATGTCAGTGGCTGAATTGGGAAGTGATTGTGTGTGTCAGTTGCTGTGTGGGTGAGTGAGCAGGTTGTAATTAGTTGTATAGGTGTCTAAATGGGTATGTGAGTGGTTCATGAGTGTGTGATTGTGTGTGTGCATGCTTTTGTGGATGTGTGAGTTTGTGAGTGTGTGTGTAAGTAGTTGTATTGGTGTGTAAATGGGTGTGTGAGTGGGTATGCAAGTGGTTGTGTGGGATTGTGAGTAGGTGTGAGTGTCTGTATGGATCTGTGAGTGGGTGCATGAGTTGTTATGTGGGTGTTTGAGTGGGTGCATGAGATGCATGAGAAGCTATATAGGGTTGTGAGTAGACATGTCAGTGGTTTTTTGGATGATATCATGAGTGATGTAATGAGTGATGTAATTTGAGATGTCATAAGTGATGTCACTGACCATGTCATGAGTGATGTCATATGTGAGGTCATAAGCAGTGCATTGCGGGGGTATAAATTATAGGTAGCTCAGGCAACTATAACTGCTGAATTTCTATGGTTTTATACGAGTGAAATGTGAGCCTAACTATAACATCCCTGTAACCTTTGATTTTTTAATTGAATTTCTAAGGTTTTTTTTAATTCTATTCCCTAACTATAATGTCCCTATAACCTTTGTTTTTTTCACTAAATTTCTAAGTTTTTTAAAATTCTATTTCCTAACTATAACGACTCTGTAACCTTTGTTTTCTTCAGTGAATTTCTATGGTTTTTAAATTGTTATTTCTTAACTAGTACGAGCCCTGTAACATTTGGATTTTTTTCTGAATTTGTAAGATTTTTTTAATTTTATTTCCTAACTGTAACCTGTAACCTTTGAGATTGGGTGTATGAGTGGCTGGATGGGTTTGTGAGTGGGTGTGTGAGTGGCTGTATGGGTCAGTGAGTGGGTGTGTGAGTGGTTTTGTGGGTGTGTAAGTGGGTGAAGGAGTGACTGTCAGGGTCGGTGAGTGAGTGTGTGAATGACTGTTTGGGTCTGTGAGTAGATGTGAGAGTGGCAGAATGGATATGTGAGTGGGTGTCTGAATGTCTGTATGGATGTATCAGTAGCTGTGTGAGTGACTGCACCAAAACGGAACCTCACCTGCCTCTTTATCCAACAAGAGTCCACTACTGTGCACAAAATGTCTACCCAACTGGAGTACTTTCTACTGGTTAATCAGTAAGTGCTACCTCGTTGGGTAAATATCTACTGCATATTCTATACTACATTCTATTCCACACTCTACACTACATTCTATTCTACACTACAGCTGCATTATGGACCATGAGAAAATGTCTCCAGTGATGTTATTGCATTTTGGCAATGTGATTGTTTCTCATGCGTCTTCATCCAGAAATCTGTGAGTCCTTCCTCTTTCTATATAAAGTAAGTGCTTGTTTGGTGGAGATGTCCTCATAGTCCTCGGAATGAAGAACGTGTCCCCAAAATTGGCGGGAAATGAGCCGGGGGGCCTTTTAGTAAGCTGCCCATCATCCTGGCAAAAGGTGGGAAGATCATTGAATGCTACTAAAGTGAACTGGGCGGGGCCAAACGGGCGGAGCTTCAGGTGATTTTGCACATTTGTATACTCGTATTCACTTAACAGGAGAACCATGGACTCTGCTCTCACCAGGTAAGTACAAGAAAGAACCCACACGTCACCACAGATTGCGCTCCAATAGATCAACGATCCAGTCACCCCCCCGAAGCACTTCAGATCGTCTCTTAATGTGGAATTTCTGAGGAAACACACTTGCTTTACCTTTGTCAAGCCCAGTAGGTCAGGATCATTTGTCCTTTAAAGAAGTGGAGTTTCAACTGTGGCACCCGCTATGTTTATATCTGTAAGTGCTTCCTTTTGCGGTTTAATTTCTGAGAAATGAGCATCATCATCAAAATACTTTATTCGGTATTTTCAACCATGAAAGTGCATACAAATACATTACATAGATAAAACTAAAGGTAAAACAAAAAACTTAACAAAAAAACAACACTGGGTCATACCCCAAAAGGTTTTGGCAATCGATAAAATATGCTATTAAATTTCATCACAATATCAGCAAGCCCATAGAGCTTATCGAACGATGAAGACGTTAAAAACGGCTAAAATTAATAATAAAAGAGAAGGGAATAGTAAAATACATCAAATAAAACACATCCGGGTTAACCATTGTAGGACAGATATGTACAAAAGGAGGGCGTGATGGATTGGCCTATCCTATCATGAAATGAGCATCAGGGCCGGAACAGCCATGCCAAAATTTAATGAGGGAAGGGGGTCACATAGCCCGCCTCCCTGGACCAATTTCACCCCCAGGGACCCATCCCAGTGGCCTGGCTAAAATTCAATGGGGAGGATGGCCACGTGACCCCCTCACAGGACTGATTTTGGCCCCAGGACCCCAACCACCGGGTCCCGTCCACACCTACCTGGGTGCTCTGGCCCAACCCAGGCACCCAGTGTGCTTTGATGGGGACTGCGGGGGGAGCCCCACTGCCCTCACGGTCCCAGTCGGTTCCCGCCAACATTGCTCCTGCACACAGGGAGCTGCTAAAATATTCAGCTCCCTATGTGCAGGAGCAATCTTTCATCTGTTTCCCTGTCCACATGACACCGGGCAGGGAAACAGATGAAAACTCCTCTTCCAGCAAGCAGGAGCAGTTTCTCAGCTCCCGCTTGCTGAGAGCAGAGTTAATGTTTGCTCTTGCTTGGCGGGAGCTGTCACAGCTCCCACCAAGCAAAAGCAAACAGCGATCTCACACGGGTGTGGACCTTGGGAGATAGCAGGAGCTGGTCTGGGGGTGGTGGTCCCCAAGGCCATTAATGGCTCCAGGAGGAGGGCCACGCGGCCCCTTTGCTTCAGTTTCCACAGGCCGGCCTCGGGGAGGTGGCGGTCCCAAGAGCCGTATATGGCGCGGGAGGGGAGCCATGTGGCCCCCCTCTCCCTTTGCAGTACTTTTGTGCCCCGGGGAGGTGGTGGTCCCTGGGGCAATTAGATAGTAGGAGGGGGGTCCGTGCGGCCCCCTCTTTTATAACTTATCAGCCCCAGGGAGATAGTGGTCCCTGGACCTTTGAAGGCCTGAGGAGGGGTGTCTCGTGGTCCCCTCCTTATGGCCTTGGGGAGGGGGGCCGCAGGCACTCCTTCCCCATTTGTTAATAAAATAAATGCTCATGGGACATGGCCCTCCCGAGGGCTGAAAAGGAAACAAGCGTGGGAGACAATGTTTTTTTTTTTTCAATTTTTGCAGTGAACTCATGAATCCTTGCAGTTTTGCTGCAAATTTTTTTAAAAATGCTTCTTTATTTTGCCCATGCGGCATCCCTGGGGGACCCCAGCACCGGGGCTAGGGAGTCATGGTATTATTTATTATTTTTTGGGGGACTCGACTGAGGCCCAGTCCTAAGATGGCTGCCAACACTTCCTGGTTGAAGTGTTGGCAACCAATCAGATCTCTGGATGAGATCAGGAGGATTTGCAGAGGGTTCGCGCCTCTAGATATACAGATTTGGTTTTCTTTTAATAACTCTAAAACTACTGAACGGATTTACACCAAATCACAAAAGAGACGCTTTCTGGACCAACATCTAGCTTTCTGCCAAATTTGGTGTAATTCCGTTCAGCGGATTGGGGAGTAGTTGTGTCTAAAATTCCTATGGGAATTAACATGGGAAATGCGCATTTATCGACTCCCCTTTTTCATGGCCCCCGCTTGAAGGATCACGCCAAAACTTTTCGTGCACAATAAGACCCACTGGCACGCTTTTTTGGGACAATGTCATTAATATTCGTCAACTGGCGCCGATATAGGCAGGTCAAAAAACGCTTTTCCTTTAGAAAGTGGGTCCTAACTATAACTACCTATTGGTGACCGCCAGTTGATTTTTTTTATATATATATATATATATATATATATATATATATATATATATATATATATATATATATATATTCACTGAAAAAACTATAGGTTTCAGACACGTTATAGTTACAAATTAGCATTTAAAAAACCTTTGAAATTCACTGAAAAAACCATAGGTTTCAGACACGTTATAGATACAAATTAGCATTTAAAAAACCTTTGAAATTCACTGAAAAAACCATAGGTTTTAGGGACAGTTATAGTTACTTGGACATTGCACTCGTACAAAACCCGTGAAATTCCCCCGTTATAGTTAGTTCAGCTAACTATAACTCGCGCCCCGCAATGCACTGCTGATGACGTCACATATTACATCACTCATGACATGGTCAGTGACATCACTGATGACATCACTGATGACATCTCAAATGACATCACTGATGACATCATCCAGTGACTGTGTGTTTCTGTAAAGTTTAAATATTTTTAAAATATATAGGAAAAGACGTATTGAAGAATGAGTGGGTGTCTAAGTGTCTGTATGGATGATTTAGTAGGTGCGTGACTGACTCTATAAGTGAGTGATTTAACGTATCTTACTGAATGCATGGGTTAGTGACTAAACTGGGTGTATGTCTGTATCCGTCTGTCTGTTGCTGTGTAAGTGGCTGCATGTGTTTGTGAATAGCTAAATGATTTTCTATATGAGTTATTGAATGCTTGTCTGAGTATCTGTATGGGTGCCTGAGTGTTTGTGTGGGAGGGGTGTGTGCAACTCTGTGCATAGATGTGTGAGTGGGTGATTCACTGGGTGGATGGTTTCAAGAGTGCATCTGTGATAGACTGTATGGGTGGGTAAGTGTGTGTAAGAGTGTGTTAGTGAGTGAATGTATGTCCCAGTGGTACATGTGTGAGTAACTACATATGTGAAAGGCAGTATATATGTGTGTTGGAGTATATAAATAGCTATAAGCAAGAGTGAGTGATTGTGATAGTGGCTGTATGGATGATTGTGTGCTTGTATCAGTGATTGTATAAGAGCGTAACAATGTGCTACTATTTGTATGAGTAAGTGAGCTGGTGTGTGTATAACTGTATAGGTGAGTAAATGGCAGTGTGTTTAATTATTTGCATGACTGACTAGGTGTGTGAGTATCTCTATGGATGAGTGGCGTTGTTTGAGTGTCTATATAGGAGTAAGAGTGCATATGATAGTCCTGTACTGAGTGACCGTAAGTATGAGTGACTGTACGGGTGAGTGAGTGGATGTGTGTGTGTAGACCTAAGAATCAGTGAGTGGGTATGTAGTTATTGGTGTTGGAGTGTCTATGGTTTTGCGAATGGCAGTCTGTAATTTAGAGTGGGTGTATCAAAGATTATATTAGGGTGTGAGGAGGTGCATCAGATTATCACGTGGATGATGTCATCAGTGATGTCATTTGAGATGTCATCAGTGATGTCATCAGTGATGTCACTGACCATGTCATGAGTAATGTAATATGTGACGTCATCAGCAGTGCATTGCGGGGCGCGAGTTATAGTTAGCTGAACTAACTATAACGGGGAATTTCACGGGTTTTGTACGAGTGCAATGTCCAAGTAACTATAACTGTCCCTAAAACCTATGGTTTTTTCAGTGAATTTCAAAGGTTTTTTAAATGCTAATTTGTAACTATAACGTGTCTGAAACCTATGGTTTTTTCAGTGAATTTCAAAGGTTTTTTAAATGCTAATTTGTAACTATAACGTGTCTGAAACCTATAGTTTTTTCAGTGAATTTCAAAGGTTTTTAAATGCTAATTTCTAACTATAACGTGCCTGAAACCTACGGTTTTTTCAGTGAATTTCAAAGGTTTTGTAAATGACAATTTTTAAATGTATTAATTGTTATATTAATTTTTTCATACTGATTTACTACATTTTTAGAAACAATTTTTTTTTACATATTTTATTTGTCAAATTACATTGTAATTACATTATACATTACATTACAAAAAATACTTTCTCAGAATGAATTACTTTAGTTTAAATACTTTGCAGATAGGCAATAGACTTTTAAGTACAGTAGTTACAGTTGTTGCAATGGGCAACACATTTTCAAACACAATGCAACATTCAGCTCAATGTGAATTTCTAGTTAAATGCAATTAGTTACTTTATGGATTACTTTTGTAACCACAGGACTGGATCCTAGATTCAGTCCTGGTACATCTCCTGTAAACAGTTGAGTAAAAGCGTTTTGGTTACAGTCGTGATTTTTAAGGAATATTATTGTATTTTAAAAGTTGACACTTTGAAACTTTTTCTCATAGAATCACCAATGTTATCCTATGGAAGGAAATTCACTTAGCAGGTAAAAACTGTTATCGTTACTTTTTCTTACTCAGTGTTGGATCCTGGATCCAGCACTGGTGCATCTCCTGTAAACAGTTGAAAGAATGCGTTTAAGTCATACAGGCGATTTTTAAGGAATATTTGTAGTTTGTGAAAATCAACACTGAAACTTTTTGCTGAAAACCAGTCAATGTTAGCCTATGAAGGAAATTCAAGTTACCGGTAAGTACGGTTAAAATTACTTTTGAGGATCAGTACTGGGCTGAAACATGCAGCACTGAGGTCTCTCCTGATAACAGGTGAGTAAATCAGAATTCGGATTTCGGCTGATTTTAGAGGAATATTTGTATGTTTCAAAAATCAACACTTAGAAGAATTTCCAAGTGAAACCAGTCAATGTTAGCCTATGAAGGAAATTCAAGTTACCGGTAAGTACAGTTAAAATTACTTTTCAGGATCAGCACTGGGCTGAAAGATGCAGCACTGAGGTCTCTCCTGATAACAGGTGAGTAAATCGGAATTCGTATTTCGGCTGATTTTAGAGGAATATTTTAAAGTTCCAAAACTCCACACTTAGAAGAATTTCCAAGTGAAACCAGTCAATGTTAGCCTATGAAGGAAATTCAAGTTACCGGTAAGTACGGTTAAAATTACTTTTCTGGATCAGTACTGGGCTGAAAGATGCAGCACTGAGGTCTCTCCTGATAACAGGTGAGTAAATCGGAATTCGTATTTCGGCTGATTTTAGAGGAATATTTTAAAGTTCCAAAACTCCACACTTAGAAGAATTTCCAAGTGAAACCAGTCAATGTTAGCCTATGAAGGAAATTCAAGTTACCGGTAAGTACAGTTAAAATTACTTTTCAGGATCAGTACTGGGCTGAAAGATGCAGCACTGAGGTCTCTCCTGATAACAGGTGAGTAAATCGGAATTCGTATTTCGACTGATTTTAGAGGAATATTTTAAAGTTCCAAAACTCCACACTTAGAAGAATTTCCAAGTGAAACCAGTCAATGTTAGCCTATGAAGAAAATTCAAATTACCGGTAAGTACGGTTAAAATTACTTTTGAGGATCAGTACTGGGCTGAAAGATGCAGCACTGAGGTCTCTCCTGATAACAGGTGAGTAAATCGGAATTCGTATTTCGGCTGATTTTAGAGGAATATTTTAAAGTTCCAAAACTCCACACTTAGAAGAATTTCCAAGTGAAACCAGTCAATGTTAGCCTATGAAGGAAATTCAAGTTACCGGTAAGTACGGTTAAAATTACTTTTCAGGACCAGTACTGGGCTGAAAGATACAGCACTGAGGTCTCTCCTTATAACAGGTGAGTAAATCGGAATTCCTATTTCGGCTGATTTTAGAGGAATATTTGCACAATGGTGAAGGGAGGGGGCGGGGCCTGAGGTGACATCTTTGCAAACGCGCCCCGTGGCGCGTTTTAAGTTGGGGGATTAAGTTCCCTTGAATCCTGAGGGTCCCTAGGGGCCAACTAGACCACCAGGAACCTCCAATATGCGCTAGGGGCTGCGTTGCAGAGACGTGTAGAGAGGCCACACCCCTTTACACCTCTCTGCAACGCAGCTCTGTGGCGCTTTCTGGATGTACCTGTTGGGCTAGTTGGCCCTCAGGGACCCTCAGGATTGAAGGGGATTTAATTCCCCATCTTAAAACGCGCCACGGGGCCTGTTTGCACACATGTCAGCTCAAGCCCCGCCCCCTCCCTTCACCACTGTGCAAACGCGCCCTGTGGCGCGTTTTAATTTGGGGGATTAAGTCCCCTTGAATCCTGAGGGTCCCCGGAGTCCAACTAGCCCACCATATACCTCCAAAAAGCGCCATAGAGCTGCGTTGCAGAGAGGTGTAAAAGGGGCGTGGCCTCTGTACACCTCTCTGCAAGGCAGCTCCCTGGCGCATACTGGAGGTTCCTGGTGGGCTAGTTGGCCCCCAGGACCCCCAGTATTCAAGGGGAATTGCCTCTCTGCAAACGCGCCAGGGGCGCGTTTGCAGAGTGGTGAAGGAAGGGGGCGGGCCTGCGGGCCCGATCGTTTTTTTGTTTTTTTTTAAATTTTATTTTTTGGGGGAGGGGGGCCGCGTGGCCCCCTCCCGGCCACTACTTGCCCCGGGGACCCCATCCCCGGGGCTGGCCCTCTCGTTGGGGACTGTGGGGGTCCCCAATCCCCCCACAGTCCCGCCGGCTCCCGTGTCCTACGGGAGCCGGCATTGCTACACATGGGGAGCTGCTAAGATGCAGCTCCCCATGTGGAAAGCATCGGCTTTGGATATTGAAGAGAGAGCAGGTTTCCTGCTCTCTTCCAATATCCAGCAAGTTTGCAATGACAGGACGGGAGCCGCGAGGCTCCCGTCCTGTCATTGCAAACAGCAGTGTCCCGGGGTAGGCACCCGGGACACTGCAGGAGCCGGCCCTGGGGGTGGTGGTCCCCAGGGCCATCAAGGGCTCCAGGAGGGGGGCCGCGCGGCCCCCTCCCATTCAGTGCACAGCCCCGGGGAGGTGGTGGTCCCCGGGCTCTGGGGTCCAAAACGGACCCCCATTGTAATTTTCTTAGTGCCCCGGGAGGTGGTGGTCTCGGGCGTGTGGGGGCTGGAGCCCCCACACAGGTTTTAATTAAAAAAGAAGCCCGGGAGGTGGTGGTCCCCGGGCTGCGGAGGGCTCAGAGCCCTCCCGCACCATTGTACATAGGCCCGGGGGTGGTGGTCCTGGGCTTGGGGCCCTAGAGGCCCCACACATAAAATTAACCCCCCCAGCATGCCCCCGGGACTTGGGCCACCCGGGGCCACTAACATCGAGCGCGGAGACCGCGCTTCGATTTTTTTTTTTTTCGGCAGGGTTCGCGCTCCCTGAGCGCATCCTGCCAATTTTTAAAAAATTTTTTTATTTTTTTGCCCAGGGGTCCTTGTGGGACCCCTGAGCAACCTAGGGGTCAGGGTGTTTCTACCTCTCCTTTGTGCGCTTTGCGCACTTGTTTCTGTCCCTCGGTTCTACCGAGGGACAAAATGGCTGCCAACATTTCCTGAATCGGAATGTTGACAGCCAGCTGACAGCCAATTAACATGCAGCTCGTGATCGGGAGGGTGCGCGAATCCTCCGTGCCCATAGATATATATGTACTTTTACTTTTGATTTTCTCAGCAACTACTGAACGGATTTACACCATTTAACAAAGGTTCTTTCTGAACCAAGAACTACCTCTTTGCCAAATTTGGTGTAATTCCGTTCAGCAGTCTGGCTGTAGCCGTGTCTAAAGTTTCCTATGGGAAAATGCATGGGAAAACGCGCTTTAGGACCCCCTTTTTCTCGGCCCCGCTGACGTATCACCCCGAGACTTTCAGGGTAGGAGCGGACCGGAGCGCCCCACGAAGTTTGAAAATTTCGCGAAGATACGTCAACCGGCAAGAGAGTTATTTCAAATAGAATGTCGCGGATTTCCTATGGATAATAGGTTGTAACTATAACTATCTACTGGCGACCGCCAGTAGATATATATATATATATATATATATATATATATATATATATATATATATATATATATATATATATATATATATATATGTGTGTGTATATATATGTATGTGTGTGTGTGTGTGTGTGTGTGTGTGTGTGTATATATATATATATATATATTATCTACTGGCGGTCGCCAGTAGATAGTTATAGTTACAACCTATTATCCATAGGAAATCCGCGACATTCTATTTGAAATAACTCTCTTGCCGGTTGACGTATCTTCGCAAAATTTTCAAACTTTGTGGCCCGCTCCGGTCCGCTCCTACCCTGAAAGTCTCGGGGGATTCGTCAAGCGGGGGCCGAGAAAAAGGGGGTCCCAAAACGCGTTTTCCCATGCAATTTTCCATAGGAAACTTTAGACACGGCTACAGCTCGAACTGCTGAACGGAATTACACCAAATTTGGCAAAGAGGTAGTTCTTGGTTCAGAAAGAACCCTTTTGTTAAATGGTGTAAATCCGTTCAGTAGTTGCTGAGAAAATCAAAAGTAAAAAGATAGGTATATCTAGGGCCGCGGATCCTCCCGAGCACGAGCTTTATGTTAATTGGCTGTCAACACTCCAAATCAGGAAGTGTTGGCAGCCATTTTGTCCCTCGGTAGAACCGAGGACAGAAACAAGTGCGCAAAGCGCACAAAGGGGGCAGGGTAGAAACACCCTGACCTCTAGGTCTGCTCAGGGGTCCCACAAGGACCCCCTGAGCAAAAAATATATTTTTTTTTAAATCGGCAGGATGCGCTCAGGGAGCGCGAACCCTGCCGAAAAAAAATCGAAGCGCGGTCTCCGCGCTCGATGTCAACTGGCCCCCGGGTGGGCCAAGTCCCGGGGGCATGCTGGGGGGTTAATTTTATGTGTGGGGGCCTCTAAGGCCCCCCAAGCCCCGGGGACCACCACCCCCCGGGCTTTATGGATAATGGTGCGGGAGGGCTCTGAGCCCTCCCGCAGCCCCGGGGACCACCACCTCCCCGGGGCTTCTTTTTTATATTTGAAAAACCTGTGTGGGGGCTCCAGCCCCCCACACGCCCTGGGGACCACCACCTCCCGGGGCACTAAGAAAATGAAAATGGGGGTCCGTTTTGACCCCCAAGCCCCGGGGACCACCACCTCCCCGGGCTTCTCGATGTGGGGAGGGGGCCGCGCGACCCCTCCTGGAGCCCTTGATGGCCCTGGGGACCGCCACCCCCAGGGCCGGCTCCTGCAGTGTCCTGGGGTGCCTACCCCCGGGACACTGCTGTTTGCAATGACAGGGACGGAGCCTCGCGGCTCCCGTCCTGTCATTGCAAACTTGCTTTGGATATTGGAAGAGAGAGCAGGAAACCTGCTCTCTCTTCCAATATCCAAGCACATTGCTTTTCCACATGGGGAGCAGCATGTTAGCTGCTCCCCATGTGTAAAGCAATGCCGGCTCCCGTAGGACACGGGGAGCCGGCGGGACTGTGGGGGTTTGGGGACCCCCCACAGTCCCCAACGAGAGGCCAGGCTCCGGGGGATGGGGTCCCCGGGGCCATAGAGGCCACGGAGGGGGCCATGCAGCCCCCTCCGGAAAGTAACAAAATGAAAAAAAAAAAAAGTGCAAGGCCGGCCCCGGGGGATGGGGTCCCCGGGGCCTTAAATGGCCTGAGGAGGGGGCCACGCAGCCCCCTCCAAATAAAAACAAAAGAGGCCATGCCCCGGGGATGGGGTCCCCGGGCCAATACAGGCCCAGGGAAGGGGGCCACGCGGCCCCTTCCCGTTTTTTTTTTTATTTTAATTTTAAAAAGGGGTAAGGCCCTGGGGGATGGGGTCCTCAGGGCCTAAAAATAGGAAAAAGGAAGGGGGCCACACGGCTCCCCTTCAGGGGAAAAAACAAAAAAAAAACGATCGGGCCCGCAGGCCCCGCCCCTTCCTTCACCACTCTGCAAACGCGCCCCTGGCGCGTTTGCAGAGGGGGAACGAATCCCCTTGAATACTGGGGGTCCCTGGGGCCAACTAGCCCACCAGGAACCTCCAGTATGCGCCAGGGGGCTGCCTTGCAGAGAGGTGTACAGAGGCCACGCCCCTTTTACACCTCTCTGCAACGCAGCTCTGTGGCGCTTTTTGGAGGAACATGGTGGGCTAGTTGGACTCCAGGGACCCTCAGGATTCAAGGGGAGTTAATCCCCGACTTAAAACGCGCCACGGGCGCGTTTGCACAGTGGTGAAGGGAGGGGTGGGGCTTCAGGTGACATGTGTGCAAACAGGCCCCGTGGCGCGTTTTAAGATGGGGAATTAAATCCTCTTCAATCCTGAGGGTCCTGGGGCCAACTAGCCCAACAGGTACGTCCAGAAAGCGCCACAGAGCTGCGTTGCAGAGAGGTGTAAAAGGGGTGTGGCCTCTGTACATGTCTCTGCAACGCAGCCCCTGGCGCATACTGGAGGTTCCTGGTGGGCTAGTTGGCCCGTAGGGACCCTCATGATTCAAGGGGACTTAATCCCCCAACTTAAAACGCACCACGGGGCGCGTTTGCACAGATGTCACCTCAGGCCCCGCCCCTCCCTTCACCATTGTGCAAATATTCCTCTAAAATCAGCCGAAATACGAATTCCGATTTACTCACCTGTTATCAGGAGAGACCTCAGTGCTGCATCTTTCAGCCCAGTACTGGTCCTGAAAAGTAATTTTAACCGTACTTACCAGTAACTTGAATTTCCTTCATAGGCTAACATTGACTGGTTTCACTTGGAAATTCTTTTAAGTGTGGAGTTTTGGAACTTTAAAATATTCCTCTAAAATCAGCCGAAATACGAATTCCGATTTATTCACCTGTTATCAGGAGAGACCTCAGTGCTGCATCTTTCAGCCCAGTACTGGTCCTGAAAAGTAATTTTAACCGTACTTACCAGTAACTTGAATTTCCTTCCATAGGCTAACATTGACTGGTTTCACTTGGAAATTCTTCTAAGTGTGGAGTTTTGGAACTTTAAAATATTCCTCTAAAATCAGCCGAAATACGAATTCCGATTTACTCACCTGTTATCAGGAGAGACCTCAGTGCTGCATCTTTCAGCCCAGTACTGATCCTCAAAAGTAATTTTAACCGTACTTACCAGTAACTTGAATTTCCTTCCATAGGATATCATTGCCTGCTTTTTGCTGAAAAAGTTTCTAAGTGTTGATTTTTGAAACATACAAATATTCCTCTAAAATCAGCCGAAGTCCGAATTCTGATTTACTCACCTGTTATCAGGAGAGACCTCAGTGCTGCATCTTTCAGCCCAGTACTGGTCCTGAAAAGTAATTTTAACCGTACTTACCGGTAACTTGAATTTCCTTCATAGGCTAACATTGACTGGTTTCACTTGGAAATTCTTCTAAGTGTGGAGTTTTGGAACTTTAAAATATTCCTCTAAAATCAGCCGAAATACGAATTCCGATTTACTCACCTGTTATCAGGAGAGACCTCAGTGCTGCATCTTTCAGCCCAGTACTGTTCCTGAAAAGTAATTTTAACCGTACTTACCGGTAACTTGAATTTCCTTCACAGGCTAACATTGACTGGTTTCACTTGGAAATTCTTCTAAGTGTGGAGTTTTGGAACTTTAAAATATTCCTCTAAAATCAGCCGAAATACGAATTCCGATTTACTCACCTGTTATCAGGAGAGACCTCAGTGCTGCATCTTTCAGCCCAGTACTGATCCTCAAAAGTAATTTTAACCGTACTTACCAGTAACTTGAATTTCCTTCCATAGGATATCATTGCCTGCTTTTTGCTGAAAAAGTTTCTAAGTGTTGATTTTTGAAACATACAAATATTCCTCTAAAATCAGCCGAAATCCGAATTCTGATTTACTCACCTGTTATCAGGAGAGACCTCAGTGCTGCATCTTTCAGCCCAGTACTGGTCCTGAAAAGTAATTTTAACCGTACTTACCGGTAACTTGAATTTCCTTCATAGGCTAACATTGACTGGTTTCACTTGGAAATTCTTCTAAGTGTGGAGTTTTGGAACTTTAAAATATTCCTCTAAAATCAGCCGAAATACGAATTCCGATTTACTCACCTGTTATCAGGAGAGACCTCAGTGCTGCATCTTTCAGCCCAGTACTGATCCTCAAAAGTAATTTTAACCGTACTTACCAGTAACTTGAATTTCCTTCCATAGGATATCATTGCCTGCTTTTTGCTGAAAAAGTTTCTAAGTGTTGATTTTTGAAACATACAAATATTCCTCTAAAATCAGCCGAAATCCGAATTCCGATTTACTCACCTGTTATCAGGAGAGACCTCAGTGCTGCATCTTTCAGCCCAGTACTGATCCTCAAAAGTAATTTTAACCGTACTTACCGGTAATTTGAATTTCCTTCATAGGCTAACATTGACTAGTTTCACTTGGAAATTCTTCTAAGTGTGGAGTTTTGGAACTTTAAAATATTCCTCTAAAATCAGCCGAAATACGAATTCCGATTTACTCACCTGTTATCAGGAGAGACCTCAGTGCTGCATCTTTCAGCCCAGTACTGGTCCTGAAAAGTAATTTTAACCGTACTTACCGGTAACTTGAATTTCCTTCATAGGCTAACATTGACTGGTTTCACTTGGAAATTCTTCTAAGTGTGGAGTTTTGGAACTTTAAAATATTCCTCTAAAATCAGCCGAAATAAGAATTCCGATTTACTCACCTGTTATCAGGAGAGACCTCAGTGCTGCATCTTTCAGCCCAGTACTGGTCCTGAAAAGTAATTTTAACCGTACTTACCAGTAACTTGAATTTCCTTCCATAGGCTAACATTGACTGGTTTTTGCTGAAAAAGTTTCTAAGTGTTGATTTTTGAAACATACAAATATTCCTCTAAAATCAGCCGAAATCCGAATTCTGATTTACTCACCTGTTATCAGGAGAGACCTCAGTGCTGCATCTTTCAGCCCAGTACTGGTCCTGAAAAGTAATTTTAACCGTACTTACCGGTAACTTGAATTTCCTTCATAGGCTAACATTGACTGGTTTCACTTGGAAATTCTTCTAAGTGTGGAGTTTTGGAACTTTAAAATATTCCTCTAAAATCAGCCGAAATAAGAATTCCGATTTACTCACCTGTTATCAGGAGAGACCTCAGTGCTGCATCTTTCAGCCCAGTACTGGTCCTGAAAAGTAATTTTAACCGTACTTACCAGTAACTTGAATTTCCTTCCATAGGCTAACATTGACTGGTTTTTGCTGAAAAGTTTCTAAGTGTTGATTTTTGAAACATACAAATATTCCTCTAAAATCAGCCGAAATCCGAATTCTGATTTACTCACCTGTTATCAGGAGAGACCTCAGTGCTGCATCTTTCAGCCCAGTACTGGTCCTGAAAAGTAATTTTAACCGTACTTACCGGTAACTTGAATTTCCTTCATAGGCTAACATTGACTGGTTTCACTTGGAAATTCTTCTAAGTGTGGAGTTTTGGAACTTTAAAATATTCCTCTAAAATCAGCCGAAATACGAATTCCGATTTACTCACCTGTTATCAGGAGAGACCTCAGTGCTGCATCTTTCAGCCCGGTACTGATCCTGAAAAGTAATTTTAACCGTACTTACCAGTAACTTGAATTTCCTTCCATAGGAATCCATTGTCTGGTTTTCAGCAGAAAAGTTTCAAAGTGTCGATTTTCACAAACTACAAATATTCCTAAAAATCGCCTGTATGACTTAAACGCATTCTTTCAACTGTTTACAGGAGATGCACCAGTGCTGGATCCAGGATCCAACACTGAGTAAGAAAAAGTAACGATAACAGTTTTTAACTTCTAAGTGAATTTCCTTCCATAGGATAACATTGGTGATTCTATGAGAAAAGTTTCTAAGTGTGAACTTTTAAAGCACAATAATATTCCTTAAAAATCACGACTGTAACCAAAACGCTTTTACTCAACTGTTTACAGGAGATGTCCCAGGACTGAATCTAGGATCCAGTAATGTGGTTAGAAAAGTAATCCATAAAGTAACTAATTGCATTTAACTAGAAATTCACATTGAGCTGAATGTTGCATTGTGTTTGAAAATGTGTTGCCCATTGCAACAACTGTAACTACTGTACTTAAAAGTCTATTGCCTATGTGCAAAGTAATTAAACTAAAGTAATTCATTCTGAGAAAGTATTTTTGTAATGTAATGTATAATGTAATTACAATGTAATTTAAAAAATAAAATATGTAAAAAAATTGTTTCTAAAAAATTTGGAAATCAGTATGAAAAAAATTTATATAACAATTAATACATTTAAAAATTGTCATTTACAAAACCTTTGAAATTTACTGAAAAAACTGTAGGTTTCAGACATGTTATAGTTACAAATTAGCATTTAAAAAACCTTTGAAATTCACTGAAAAAACCATAGGTTTCAGGGACGTTATAGTTACAAATTAGCATTTAAAAAACCTTTGAAATTCACTGAAAAAACCATAGGTTTTAGGGACAGTTATAGTTAGTTGGACATTGCACTCGTACAAAACCCGTGAAATTCCCCCGTTATAGTTAGTCCAGCTAACTATAACTCGCGCCCCGCAATGCACTGCTGATGACGTCACATATTACATCACTCATGACATGGTCAGTGACATCACTGATGACATCACTGATGACATCTCAAATGACATCACTGATGACATCATCCACGTGATAATCTGATGCACCTCCTCACACTCTAATATAACCTTTGATACACCCACTCTAAATTACAGACTGCCATTCGCAAAACCATAGACACTCCAACACCAATAACTACATACCCACTCACTGATTCTTAGGTCTACGCACACATCCACTAACTCACCCGTACAGTCACTCATACTTACGGTCACTCAGTACAGGACTATCATATGCACTCATACTCCTATATAGACACTCAAACACCGCCACTCATCCATAGAGGTACTCACACACCTAGTCAGTCATGCAAATAATTAAACACACTACCATTTACTCACCTATACAGTTATACACACACCAGCTCACTTACTCATACAAATAGTAGCACATTCTTACGCTCTTATACAATCACTGATACAAGCACACACTCATCCATACAGCCACTATCACAATCACTCACTCTCGCTTATAGCTATTTATATACTCCAACACACATATATACTGCCTTTCACATATGTAGTTACTCACACATGTACCACTGGGACATACATTCACTCACTAACACACTCTTACACACACTTACCCACCCATACAGTCTATCACAGTTGCACTCTTGAAACCATCCACCCAGTGAATCACCCACTCACACATCTATGCACAGAGTTGCACACACCCCTCCCACACAAACACTCAGGCACCCATACAGATACTCAGACAAGCATTCAATAACTCATATAGACACTCATGTAGCTATTCACAAACACATGCAGCCACTTACACAGCAACAGACAGACGGATACAGACATTCACCCAGTTTAGTCACTAACCCATGCATTCAGTAAGATACGTTAAATCACTCACTTATAGAGTCAGTCACGCACCTACTAAATCATCCATACAGACACTTACACACCCACTCATTCTTCAATACGTCTTTTCCTATATATATTAAAAATATTTAAACTTTACAGAAACACACAGTCACTGGATGATGTCATCAGTGATGTCATCAGTGATGTCATTTGAGATGTCATCAGTGATGTCATCAGTGATGTCACTGACCATGTCATGAGTGATGTAATATGTGACGTCATCAGCAGTGCATTGCGGGCGTGAGTTATAGTTAGCTGGACTAACTATAACGGGGGAATTTCACGGGTTTTGTATGAGTGCAATGTCCAACTAACTATAACTGTCCCTAAAACCTATGGTTTTTCAGTGAATTTCAAAGGTTTTTTAAATGCTAATTTGTAACTATAACGTCCCTGAAACCTATGGTTTTTTCAGTGAATATATATATATATATATATATATATATATATATATATATATATATATATATACCTACTGGCAGTCGCCAGTAGGTAGTTATAGTTAGGACCTAGTTTCCATAGGAAAAGCGTTTTTTGTTTTCCGAATAACTTTGGCGCCGGTTGACAAATCTTCGCGAAACTTTCAAAACTAGTGACCAGCTCCGGTCAGCTCCTGTCTTGGAAGTTTCAGGGTGATTCGCTAAGCGGGGGCCGAGAAAAAAGGGGGGTCCCAAAACGTGTTTTCCCCAGGAAACTTTAGACAAAGCTACAGCCCGAACTGCTGAACAGAATTACACCAAATTTGGCAAAAAAGTAGGTCTTGGTTCAGAAAGAGTCCTTTTTGTTAAATGGTGTAAATCCATTCAGTAGTTCCTGAGAAATTTGAAAATCAAAAAATATCGATATCTAGGGCAGCGGTGGGTTCGCAAACCCTCCCGACCACGAGCTTCATTTTAATTGGCTGCCAACACTCCAAACCAGGAAGTGTTGGCAGCCATCTTGTGACTCGGTAGAACCGAGTCACAAGAAAACAGTAGAAAAAACATTAAAAAAACAGGAAAAGGGGGCAGGGTAGAAACACCCTGACCCCCTAGGCCTGCTCAGGGGGTCCCACAAGGCTGGATGCGCGAATCCTGTCTTATTTGGAAGGGATCTGCCAAATCAGCTGAACAATTTGTGGACAGCCTCAATGTCAATCTGCTTAATCTTAAATTTACAGCTGACATTAGTAATGAAAAAGTCCAATTTCTAGATGTGGAAATTTTTATTAAGGATAATGCTATCCATACCAAACTACATAGAAAGATAACAGCAGGCAACTCTATACTTCATGCTAGTAGTTCCCACCCTAACCATCTTATTCGGAGCATTCCATATGGTGAATTTTTAAGAATTAGACGCATTTGTAGTCATGAAGAGGATCTTAAAAATGTCAGACAGAAGCTTTTGATAGATTTAAAGTTAGAGGCTACAAGACTAAGGATCTCAGGGTAGCTCTTGACAAAGCCAACAATAGTACTAGGGACGAGTGTCATCCAACAGTAACTATTTCTAGTACCCTGCCTATCAATACCATTAGGGATCGCATCTTGAAGGAAGTTGAACCTGTTAACAATATTAGACTGATAACCACCTATAGTAAACAGGAAAGACAAGTACGCAAAATTTTGTATAAAAACTGGCCGATTATACGGTCTGACATTACACTATCACAAATTCTACCTGAGCTCCCTTTACTAACGTTTAGAAGAGCTCCATCTATGAGAGACGCACTAGTGAAAACAAGTCCTGAAGTAATTACATCTAGGACTTGGCTATCAGCAAGATCAGGATTTTTCAAATGTAGTTCGTTTCGCGCTTGCAAATTTGGTAAAAATGTTTCTGAGTATGTCACTGCTTTCAGTCCTCAACCAATTAAAATACAAGGTCATTTCACTTGTAGAACTGATTTTGCGGTGTACGTTTTGGAATGCACCTGTAATTTACTTTATGTTGGAAGCACCAAATTGCAAGTGTTTAACAGAATTCTTCAACATTTAAGAGCGGTTGTGAATTCAAATCCTAACTATCCAGTGGCACGTCATTTGAAGTTAGTCCACAATAACAATCTCAAAGACCTAAGTTATTTTGTAATAGGTTCAGTACCTAAAAATATTAGAGGTGGCAATAGAGAAAAACAATTAAGACAGCTGGAATCTGAATTTATCATGCTGCTTGACACCAAGATGCCAAATGGTCTTAATAATAGCGACGATTTGCACAATTTTTTATAAACTTTGTATTCTTATTATTCGTGCTATGTAATATATTGTGGGTTTTTAGATACAATTTAACTAGTTTTTATTTCTACTGATGCTCGGTTTTAATCTAGGTTCGCCTGGTTTTACCGGGTTTTGGCGGTGATTTTTTTCTGGTTTCTTTGGTTCTTTTAACCTTGTTTACAATGCTATACAATATATACCGTTTGGGCATTAATGATGTGTTTCCCTTCTTAACAGTACTATGATCCCTCATTCATTCATTTTTTATAGAGGCTTTTCCTGTCTGATTTTTTTGTAATTGAGGTCACTATGCACATGCATCGTGGTGGCTTTCACCGGGATTTGTTCTTCATTTTACTTGGTTTTACCTGGTTTTACCTGGTTTTACTTGGTTTTATGGAGTATTTTACCGGTTTTTAGCCCCTTGGTACATGTGTTTAGATAGTTACAATAGACAGTGATTTCACTTTTTATACTGCCTCTATTTATAGTGATGAGTTACTATACAATTTTTGAATTTTTGAATTTTTTGATTTTTTTACTTTTTTGGAACTTTATTGAGCTTGGTGTAAAAGTTTATATGAATTGAATACTTTCAAACACATTTAATATATTAATGATCGAACGTCTGCACTCAGCTTATATGTTTTATATGCACTTGCACTTTACTTCGAAATTTTAATGAGGGTATCTGTATTGCTGCTAATTATTTATGATATTTATTTTTGACACTTAGCACTTTCTCTATTGCACTTTTTGCACATGTATTATAGCAAATGTAATTTATTTATATGCCAGATCATTGACATCAACATGTTCAGTATTGGTGAGGTTTGTTTTACTGCATGGTCGAGGTCTTTTGAGCACTATGCTTTTATGACCAATCTTATTTCGAGTTATATGTATACTTTGTTGCAACTATGAATAAGGAAATTGTTGGTGCGGTCCCTTTTATAAACAAAACAAATGTATTTAGACAAAGAGTGGCGTTTTATAATATAACATTGTGCCAATGCTTGATGTTATGACCGTTACCTCGTTCGCAACTGTAAGATCTTTTTATCTCGATTACTGGCACTAATTAATTAATTAATTTATTTGCATAACTTATTTGCATTTTATATCACGTGGTTTGGTGTGTCTCTATATAAGTGGTCTATTGGGTCCAGTGCGTCATGTGAACAAGACCGTGGAAACGCGGTCGAAACGCGTCAGGCTGGGCACTTGCTTGATTTATTCCTTGTACATGTAACTGCAAATAAAGAAGATTCAGATTATCCACTTTGTGGTCCGTACCTGTTTGGTTGCTGGAGGATAGAACCTACCACAGGACTGTGGTCATCATACAATTTCGACGAAGTACGGCTGTCTTCGTTGCTACGGACCCTCCCTCCACACAGTGGCTGACCGGCAAACAGCTGACATCGCGGAAGTGATTACTTTCCAACCCGGAAGGGGTATTTTCCGAGTCAGCCCCCCGCAGTTCACGTATTGGATTTCGGAGTTTGACTTTCCCGAGGGATACAGCGCAGGGACCCGAGGAGTCGGAGGACGCTAAAGGTACCGAATCTGTGTTCCGAAGGGTAAGCGACTCGACGGATTATTGCTAGAACATTGCGGGTGGTAGTGATAGTGGAAAACGAGATTGCGCCAGACTTGAAGGTTTGTTTGGCATAGCAGTGATATTTTTGCAGGATACTCACAAGATGATATCAACAGCTGACGCGCTGCGGGACCAAGAAGCCGCAGCAGATGCCCTCTTTCTTAACATACCCGAGCTAGAAGTAGCGCAGAGAGGTCATGTTACTAATGTGAACACCAACAACGATGTAAAAACTTTGCTCAAAAAATTGGAAAAATTGTTACGTACCGAAATGTCTAAATGGTGGGAAAAAAAGTCATTGGACAAATATAAAGAGGCGGGAAGGGTTCCGCGCGGTTTGCGTGTTATGATTGCCCCGTCATTTGAAAATCCTAATCCTTTGATGTTGAAGGAGTGGGCGACGAACAACTTGGATGCTTCAATGAACATGGTGGTCATTCTGATAAAGTATGCCGAAATCGACAGAGTCGAAATTGTCAAACAAATAGATGAAGTAAATGCATTGCTGGAAGCTAGTGAACATAAAGATCAGGTCAAGAAAGGACGAGAGGAAATCGAAATACGTTTGAGAAAATATGAAGAAACCATCAAAGCAAGAAAGATTTTCAAATTCGCTAGAGATAAGCAAGACTATGAAACAGGACGCATTTTTACCTTTTCAAAGAAATTTGACAATATAAAAAGGCGAGCACTTGTCAATCAAGGTAATATGATTAGTGCCTCTTCATCAAGGGCTTCAGTAGATCTACAATCTTCGAATGCTGAAATTAGTACTGCCGAAAGTAGCATTGATTCTGATGACAGCACTAGTAGCAAAACATTGCAAATACCAACTAATTTTGCACCAGGAGAAGAGTTGAATTTTTTAGTGGAGGACCGCCGCCAGACATTAAGACCGCGCAATCCTGTACTGAAACAAGGAGAAGGAGGAACCAGCGCAGGAAACAAAGGCGGAAACTCAGGCTACAAAGGCAGAAACAAGAAATTCAAAAACTAGATTCAGCAACAATCGAATTTGACAACACAGTAATCAATTTATCGGAAACAGTATTGTCAACTGCGGAAAAACAGTTGTTAGCACTTGGCTTATCCTATTGTCCCACTAATTGTTTCAAGTATACTAAAACAAGGGTTGATGTTTTTAAATTCATTCGAAAACTCAAGCTTCGGAAACACTTCCAACTCAAAAAAGCGGTGGAAACTGCATCTAATATCAGGCCATCGCCAGGACTGAGTTCCAACTTACAAGCATCAGATATTGGTACACTCAGGGTAGTACAATCACTGGCCATTGATGATGATGCAGTATCTAATTCTACTCAGGAGGACTTACGTGAACTTGGTATAACATGTAGTAGACCAGCGATTAGCCCTTTTCGACCACCCTCTACTTTCATCCCAATGATGCCAAGGGATGCTATTGATGTTTTCAGTGAGTGTGTGATTGATGATTTGAAGAAGCTAAATCGCAAAGTCTTACAAGAAACTAGACACCGCAAATATTCTGAGATTCAATACTCTAAACTCATTCACAAATTACAAGAAAACACAGAACTTATCATTAACAAGGCCGATAAGGGAGGAAATATCGTGTTGTGGCCAAGGACGCTCTACATGGAAGAAGCTGCACGTCATCTTAATGATACTGAATGTTATCGAAAAGCCAGCTTTCAAGAATTAAGACAAATCAAAGACACTGTTTTTGCCGAATTGGCCCAATGGAAACGTGTGGGGTTGTTGTCTAAATGTGAATACGATTTTTTGAAGAATGAATATCCCATTACTCCAGTACTATACTTTATCCCAAAAGTGCATAAAAATGTGGTACCGGTTCCAGGTAGACCGATAATTTCAGCACAGAAAAGTTTGTTGGAAGCAATGTCCAAATATGCTGATTATTTTTTACATCAATTCGTAGATAATCTACCTTCCTTTATTAGAGATACCGGGCACTTCTTAAGCAAACTTGAAAAAGTAGAATGGGAAGAAGACTGTCTTCTAATTGTCATGGATATTTGTTCTCTGTATACCAGCATTCCCCACTCAGATGGTATTAATGCAGTACGCTATTTCTTAGATAAGCGGAGTATTCATATGTATGATCACAACAAAATGATTTTAAGAATGATCGAAATCTGTTTAACCCACAATTTCTTTATGTTCAATAAGGAAGTTTTCCAACAACTACGTGGGGTGGCTATGGGTGCATGCTTCTCCCCTAGTTATGCGTGTTTACACGTTGGCTGGTGGGAGGAGCATGTCCTCAATACTACACATAAGTCTGTTTTTGATGAACATATACTCCATTGGTGGAGGTTTATTGATGATATCTGTCTTATTTGGAAGGGATCGGCCAAATCAGCTGAACAATTTGTGGACAGCCTCAATGTCAATCTGCTTAATCTTAAATTTACAGCTGACATTAGTAATGAAAAAGTCCAATTTCTAGATGTGGAAATTTTTATTAAGGATAATGCTATCCATACCAAACTACATAGAAAGATAACAGCAGGCAACTCTATACTTCATGCTAGTAGTTCCCACCCTAACCATCTTATTCGGAGCATTCCATATGGTGAATTTTTAAGAATTAGACGCATTTGTAGTCATGAAGAGGATCTTAAAAAATGTCAGACAGAAGCTTTTGATAGATTTAAAGTTAGAGGCTACAAGACTAAGGATCTCAGGGTAGCTCTTGACAAAGCCAACAATAGTACTAGGGACGAGTGTCATCCAGCAGTAACTATTTCTAGTACCCTGCCTATCAATACCATTAGGGATCGCATCTTGAAGGAAGTTGAACCTGTTAACAATATTAGACTGATAACCACCTATAGTAAACAGGAAAGACAAGTACGCAAAATTTTGTATAAAAACTGGCCGATTATACGGTCTGACATTACACTATCACAAATTCTACCTGAGCTCCCTTTACTAACGTTTAGAAGAGCTCCATCTATGAGAGACGCACTAGTGAAAACAAGTCCTGAAGTAATTACATCTAGGACTTGGCTATCAGCAAGATCAGGATTTTTCAAATGTAGTTCGTGTCGCGCTTGCTAATTTGGTAAAAATGTTTCTGAGTATGTCACTGCTTTCAGTCCTCAACCAATTAAAATACAAGGTCATTTCACTTGTAGAACTGATTTTGCGGTGTACGTTTTGGAATGCACCTGTAATTTACTTTATGTTGGAAGCACCAAATTGCAAGTGTTTAACAGAATTCTTCAACATTTAAGAGCGGTTGTGAATTCAGATCCTAACTATCCAGTGGCACGTCATTTGAAGTTAGTCCACAATAACAATCTCAAAGACCTAAGTTATTTTGTAATAGGTTCAGTACCTAAAAATATTAGAGGTGGCAATAGAGAAAAACAATTAAGACAGCTGGAATCTGAATTTATCATGCTGCTTGACACCAAGATGCCAAATGGTCTTAATAATAGCGACGATTTGCACAATTTTTTATAAACTTTGTATTCTTATTATTCGTGCTATGTAATATATTGTGGGTTTTTAGATACAATTTAACTAGTTTTTATTTCTACTGATGCTCGGTTTTAATCTAGGTTCGCCTGGTTTTACCGGGTTTTGGCGGTGATTTTTTTCTGGTTTCTTTGGTTCTTTTAACCTTGTTTACAATGCTATACAATATATACCGTTTGGGCATTAATGATGTGTTTCCCTTCTTAACAGTACTATGATCCCTCATTCATTCATTTTTTATAGAGGCTTTTCCTGTCTGATTTTTTGTAATTGAGGTCACTATGCACATGCATCGTGGTGGCTTTCACCGGGATTTGTTCTTCATTTTACTTGGTTTTACCTGGTTTTACCTGGTTTTACTTGGTTTTATGGAGTATTTTACCGGTTTTTAGCCCCTTGGTACATGTGTTTAGATAGTTACAATAGACAGTGATTTCACTTTTTATACTGCCTCTATTTATAGTGATGAGTTACTATACAATTTTTTGAATTTTTTGAATTTTTTGATTTTTTTACTTTTTGGGAACTTTATTGAGCTTGGTGTAAAAGTTTATATGAATTGAATACTTTCAAACACATTTAATATATTAATGATCGAACGTCTGCGCTCAGCTTATATGTTTTATATGCACTTGCACTTTACTTCGAAATTTTAATGAGGGTATCTGTATTGCTGCTAATTATTTATGATATTTATTTTTGACACTTAGCACTTTCTCTATTGCACTTTTTGCACATGTATTATAGCAAATGTAATTTATTTATATGCCAGATCATTGACATCAACATGTTCAGTATTGGTGAGGTTTGTTTTACTGCATGGTCGAGGTCTTTTGAGCACTATGCTTTTATGACCAATCTTATTTCGAGTTATATGTATACTTTGTTGCAACTATGAATAAGGAAATTGTTGGTGCGGTCCCTTTTTATAAACAAAACAAATGTATTTAGACAAAGAGTGGCGTTTTATAATATAACATTGTGCCAATGCTTGATGTTATGACCGTTACCTCGTTCGCAACTGTAAGATCTTTTTTATCTCGATTACTGGCACTAATTAATTAATTAATTTATTTGCATAACTTATTTGCATTTTATATCACGTGGTTTGGTGTGTCTCTATATAAGTGGTCTATTGGGTCCAGTGCGTCATGTGAACAAGACCGTGGAAACGCGGTCGAAACGCGTCAGGCTGGGCACTTGCTTGATTTATTCCTTGTACATGTAACTGCAAATAAAGAAGATTCAGATTATCCACTTTGTGGTCCGTACCTGTTTGGTTGCTGGAGGATAGAACCTACCACAGGACTGTGGTCATCATATATATATATATATATATATATATATATATATATATATATATATATATATTACCTACTGGCAGTCGCCAGTAGGTAGTTATAGTTAGGACCTAGTTTCCATAGGAAAAGCGTTTTTTGTTTTCTGAATAACTTTGGCGCCGGTTGACAAATCTTCGCGAAACTTTCAAAACTAGTGATCAGCTCCGGTCAGCTCCTGTCTTGGAAGTTTCAGGGTGATTCGCTAAGCGGGGCCGAGAAAAAAGGGGGGTCCCAAAACGTGTTTTCCCCAGGAAACTTTAGACAAAGCTACAGCCCGAACTGCTGAACGGAATTACACCAAATTTGGCAAAAAAGTAGGTCTTGGTTCAGAAAGAGTCCTTTTTGTTAAATGGTGTAAATCCATTCAGTAGTTCCTGAGAAATTTGAAAATCAAAAAATATCGATATCTAGGGCAGCGGTGGGTTCGCAAACCCTCCCGACCACGAGCTTCATTTTAATTGGCTGCCAACACTCCAAACCAGGAAGTGTTGGCAGCCATCTTGTGACTCGGTAGAACCGAGTCACAAGAAAACAGTAGAAAAAACATTAAAAAAACAGGAAAAGGGGGCAGGGTAGAAACACCCTGACCCCCTAGGCCTGCTCAGGGGGTCCCACAAGGCTGGATGCGTGAATCCTGCCGCTAACATTTTAAAAAACGAAGCGTGGGCTCCCGCGCTTCGTTATTATTGAGCCCCCAGGTGGGCAAGGTCACGGGGGCATGCGCAAATTTAATAGCGGGGGCCCACGGGGACCCCCGCAGCCCCGGGGACCACCACCTCCCCAGGGCTTTATTTATATTTTGCAGGGGGGCATGCAGCCCCCCCGCAGCCCCAGGGACCACCACCTCCCCGGGGCTCTATTTTTTGGGGAAAAAAACCTGTGTGGGGGGCTCGAGCCCCCCCACACGCCCCCGGGACCACCACCTCCCCGGGGCTTTGCAACAAAAATGCAGGGGGGCATGCAGCCCCCCCACAGCCCCAGGGACCGCCACCTCCCCGGGGCTCTTTTTTTTTAAAATAACCTGTGTGGGGGGCTCGAGCCCCCACATGCCCCAGGGACCACCACCTCCCTGGGGCTTTACACTCTTAGGGAGGGGAGACGTGCGGCCCCCCCTCCTGGAGCCCTTGATGGCCCTGGGGACCGCCACCCCCCAGGGCCGGCTCCTGCAGTGCCCGGGGTGCCCACCCCCGGGACACTGCTGTTTGCTATGACAGGGCGGGAGCTGTGCGGCTCCCGCCCTGTCATAGCAAACTGTGGTTTGGATTTTGAAAGCGAGAGCAGGGAAACCTGCTCTCGCTTTCAAAATCCAAAGCAGATTGCTTTTCCACAAGGGGAGCTGCATGTCAGCAGCTCCCCATGTGGAAAAGCAATGCCGGCTCCCGCAGGGCGCGCGCCCCCCTCCCCAATAAGTAAAAATTAAAAAAAAAAAAAACATGCAGAGGCCGGCCCCGAGGGGCCCATACAGACACTCATGTAGCTACTGACCAACCCATGCAGCAGCTTACACAACAACAGACAGACTGATACAGTTTAGTCACTAACCCATGCATTCAGTAAGACACATGTAATCACTCACTTAAACAGTCAATCACGCACCTACCAAATCCTCCATCCAGACACTTATACACCCACTCATTGTTCAATACACCTTGGCATATATATAATACATATTTAAACTTTAAAGAAACACACAGTCACTGGATGATATCATCAGTGATGTCATCAGTGATGTCATCAGTGATGTCACTGACCATGTCATGAATGATGTAATATGTGACGTCATCAGAAGTGCATTGCGGGCACGCGAGTTATAGTTAGCTCAACTAACTAGAACGGGGCAATTTCTATGGTTTTGTAGAAGAGAAATGTCCAACTAACTATAACGTCCCTGAAACCTATGGTTTTTTCAGTGAATTTCTAAGGTTTTTTAAATGCTAATTTCTAACTATAACGTGCCTGAAACCTATGGTTTTTTCAGTAAATATATATATATATATTATCTACTGGCGGTCGCCAGTAGATAGTTATAGTTAGGACCTATTATCCATAGGAAATCCGTAAAATTCTATTCCCAATAACTTTGGCATCGTTTGACGAATCATCGCGACATTTTCAAAACTAGTGGGGCGCTCCGGTCCGCTCCTGTCTTGAAAGTTTCGGGATGATTCATCAAGCGGGGGCCGAGAAAAAAGGGGGGTCCCAAAACGTGTTTTCTCCATGTTAATTCCCATAGGAAATTTTAGCCACGGCTACAGCCCGAACTGCTGAACGGAATTACACCAAATTTCGCAAAAAGGTAGCGCTTGGTTCAGAAAGCGACCTTTTTTTAAAATGGTGTAAATCCGTTCAGTAGTTGCAAAGAAATTCAAAAAATAAGAGTGAAAAAATCAATTTCCCATAGGAAACTTTATGCAAGGCTACAGCAAAAACTGCTGAACGGAATTATACCAAATTTGGCAAAAAGGTAGTGCTTGGTTCAGAAAGCACCCTTTTAAAAATGGTGTAAATCCGTTCAGTAGTTGCTGAGAAAATCCAAAATAAAAGTTTCGATATCTATGGCCGCAGTGGATCCGCGCACCCTCCCGACCACGAGCTGCATGCTAATTGGCTGTCAACACTCCAAACCAGGAAGTGTTGGCAGCCATCTTGTCCCTCGGTAGAACCGAGGGACAAGAAAAGACAAAAACAAGGGTGCAAAACGCAAAAAGGGGGCAGGGTAGAAACACCCTGACCCCCTAGGCCTGCTCAGGGGGTCCTACCAGGACCCACAGGGCCCCCAATTTTTTTTTTTTTTTTTTTAAATCGGCAAAAAACACGCTGGGTGCGCGGATCCTGCCGATAAAAAAAAAAATGAAGCGCGGTCTCCCGTGCTTCGTTGTTAATTGGCCCCCAGGTGGGCCAAGTCCCGGGGGCATGCGGGGGTTAATAAAAATGCATGGGGGGGCCTCTAAGGCCCCCCCAAGCCCCGGGGACCGCCACCCCCCGGGGCTTTTATTTCAAAATGGTTCGGGAGGGCACTCGGCCCTCCCGCAGCCCCGGGGACCGCCACCCCCCGGGGCTACTTTTAATTTAATTTAATGAACCTGTGTGGGGGGGCTCGAGCTCCCCCACATGCCCCGGGGACCACCACCTCCCCGGGGCACTAAAAATGTATATTTGGGGGTCCGTTACGGACCCCCGAGCCCCGGGGACCACCACCTCCCCGGGGCTTTAAAGACATGGGAGGGGGGCCATGCGGCCCCCCTCCTGGAGCCTGTGGTGGCCCTGGGGACTGCCACCCTCCAGGGCCGGCTCCTGCAGTGTCCCGGGGTGCCTACCCCTGGGACACTGTAGTTTGCAATGACAGGGCGGGAGCCTCGCGGCTCCCGTCCTGTCATTGCAAACTTGCATTGCTTCATTGAAGCGAGAGCAGGAAACCTGCTCTCGCTTCAATGAAGCTAGCAGAATTGCTTTTCCATAAGGGGAGCTGCATGTCAGCAGCTCCCTTATGGAAAAGCAATGCCGGCTCCCGCAGGACGCGGGGAGCCGGGGGACCGTGCGGGGATTGGGGACCCCCACGGTCCCCAATGAGTGGCCAGGCCCCGGGGATGGGGTCCCCGGGGCCATTAGTGGCCCGGGAGGGGGCCACGCGGCCCCCTCCCCTACAAATAATTTTTATTTATTTTTTTAAACATAAAGGCCAGCCCCGGGGATGGGGTCCCCGGGGCCATAAGTGGCCTAACAAGGGGGGCCACACAGCCCCCCTCCAATATTTTTAAATAAAAAAACAAAGCGGGCATGCCCCAGGGGATGGGGTCCCCGGGGCCAATAGAGCCCTCAGGAGGGGAGCCATGCAGCCCCGCTTCTTAAAAAATATTTTTTTTAAATATATATATGTTGCCATGCCCCGGGGGATGGGGTCCCCGGGGCCGAAATTGCCCTCAGGAGGGGGGCCGCGCGGCCTCCTTCCCGTGTTTTTTTTTTTTTTAATGTAAAAAAAGGTCAGGCCCTGGGGGATGGGGTCCACAGGGCCCCAAATAATGTAAAAGAAGGGGGGCCACATAGCCCCCTTCTAAAAAACTAAAAGCTGGCATAGCGCCGGAGGCACCGCCCCCTCCCTGCAGCACTCTGCAAACGCGCCCCCTGGCGCGTTGTAAGTAGGGGAATTAATTTCCCTTGAATACTGAGGGTCCCTGGGGGCCAACTAGCCCACCAGGTGCCTCCAGTATGCGCCACAGAGCTGCGTTGCAGAGAGGTGTTCCGAGGCCACACCCCTTTTTACACCTCTCTGCAATGCAGCTCTGTGGCGCTTACTGGAGGTACCTGGTGGGCTAGTTGGCCCCCAGGGACCCTCAGGACTCAAGGGGAATTAATCCCCCAATTTACAATGCACCAGGGGGCGCGTTTGCACAGTGGTGCAGGGAGGGGGCGGGGCCTAACAAAACAAGTGTGCAAATGTGCCCCCTGGCGCGTTGTAAATTGGGGATTAAGTCCCCTTGAATCCTGAGGGTCCCTGGGGGCCAACTAGAGCACCAGGTACCTCCAGTATGCGCCACAGAGCTGCATTGAAGAGAGGTGTTCCGGGGCCACACCCCTTTTTACACCTCTCTGCAACGCAGCTCTGTGGCGCTTACTGGAGGTACCTGGTGGGCTAGTTGGCCCCCAGGGACCCTCAGGACTCAAGGGGAATTAATCCCCCAATTTACAACGCGCCAGAGGGTGCGTTTGCACAGTGGTGCAGGGAGGGGGCGGGGCCTAACAAAACAAGTGTGCAAATGTGCCCCCTGGTGCGTTGTAAATTGGGAGATTAAGTCCCCTTGAATCCTGAGGGTGCCTGGGGGCCAACTAGCGCACCCGGTACCTCCAGTAAGTGCCACGGAGCTGGGTTGCAGAGAGGTGGTCCGAGGCCACTCCCCTTTTTACACAACTCTGCAAACGCTGCTTCTGGCGCACTGCTGGTGGGGCGATGAGGTCCTCTTGTGTCCTGAGGACCTCAGGACACAAGTGGACTTCATCCTCCAAGCAGCAGTGCACTAGAAGCCGCGTTTGCAATGTGGTGTAAAAAGGGGCGTGGCCTCGGAACACCTCTCTGCAACGCAGGCATGTGGCGCTTAATGGAGGTACCTAGTGGGCTAGTTGGCCCCCAGGGACCTTCAGGATTCAAGGGGACTTAATCCCCCAATTTACAACACGCCGAGGGGGCGCGTTTGCACAGTGGTGCAGGGAGGGGGCGGGGCCTGATATAACAAGTTAGCAATCTTGCTGTGTGGGACTTACTGGAGGTAATAAAAGGGGTAGTTGGCCCCCAAGGTTGACGTTGGGGGCTAACTACCCCTCCTGTTACCTCCAGTAAATCCCACACAGTGGGATTGCTAAAAGGTGTTTGGAGGCCACGCTCACCTTTCTCCACCACTCTGAAAGCGAGACTGCTATGTTATAGTTAGAAATTAGCATTTAAAAAACCTTTGAAATTCACTGAAAAAACCATAGGTTTCAGGGACGTTATAGTTAGAAATTAGCATTTAAAAAACCATTGAAATTCACTGAAAAAACCATAGGTTTTAGGGACGTTATAGTTAGTTGGACATTTCACTCGTACAAAACCATAGAAATTCCGCCGTTATAGTTAGTTCAGCTAACTATAACTCGCGCCCCCGCAATGCACTGCTGATGACGTCACATATTACATCATTCATGACATGGTCAGTGACATCACTGATGACATCACTGATGACATGTCAAATGACATCACTGATGACATCCACGTGAAAATCTGATGCACCTCCTCACACCCTAATATAACCTTTGATACACTCCCTGTAAAATACAGACTACCATTTTCGAAACCATCGACACACAAATACCAGTTACTACATACGCACTCACTGATTCCTAGGTCTACACACACATCCACTCATTCACCCATACAATCACTCATACATGCAGTCACTCATCAATACAACACTATCATATGCACTCATATACCTATACAGACACTCACACACCACCACTCATCCAGAGTTACTCACATACCTAGTCAGTCATGCAAAGAATCAATCACACTTCCATTTACTCACCTATACAGTTATACACACACCACATCACTTATTCAAACAGAAACAAACGCATACTTACTCTCTTATACAATCACTGATACAAGTACACACTCATCCATACAGCCACTCTCACAATCACTGACTCTCACGTATAGTCATTTATATACTCCAACTCTCACATACACTGCCTTTTACATATGTAGTTACTTGGACATGTACCACTGAGACATCCATTCACTCACCAACACACCCATACACACACTCACCCACCCATACAGCTGTTTCCACATGCACTCTTGAACCCATACACCTAGTGAATCAACCACTCAAACATCTATGCAGAGTCACCCACCTCCCACCCACCCACACACACACACACTCAGGCACCCATACAAATTCTCAGGCAACCAATCGATAACCCATATAGACACTCATGTAGCTACTGACCAACCCATGCAGCAGCTTATACAACAACAGACAGACTGATACAGACATGTCACTAACCCATGCATTCAGTATGACACATGTAGTCACTCACTTAAACAGTCAGTCACGCACTTACTAAATCCTCCATCCAGACACTTATACACCCACTCATTCTTCAATACACCTTGGCATATATATAATACATATTTAAACTTTAAAGAAACACACAGTCACTGGATGATGTCATCAGTGATGTCATCAGTGATGTCATTTGAGATGTCATCAGTGATGTCATCAGTGATGTCACTGACCATGTCATTAATGATGTAATATGTGACATCATCAGCAGTGCATTGCAGGGGCGCGAGTTATAGTTAGCTGAACTAACTATAACGGCGGAATTTCTATGGTTTTGTACGAGTGAAATGTCCAACTAACTATAACGTCCCTGAAACCTATGGTTTTTTCAGTGAATTTCTAAGGTTTTTTAAATGCTAATTTCTAACTATAACGTGCCTGAAACCTATGGTTTTTTCAGTGAATATATATATATATATTTCCAAAAACAATCCCAACGCAAAGTAGGTAGCGCACACAGAAGTTGAATTCTCAAATTAATTTATTCCATCAATGTTGACAAATGCGTTTCGGACAGAACTTTCTCAATGTCAACGTGCATGAGTGCATTGATTATTTTTAAAGTGCAAGTGCCGAACAATAAAAAACGGACTCTCAAACGTCTCCTCATTCCATCTTGGTGGAGTTCTGTTTAGCCCTTGTGGTATACATAATTACACAACAAAAGGTTTGATCAATTTCATCATCAGAAATACTGCTCCATATTTGATATCTGATAAATATAACAGATAAAAATGTATTACAAATCCTTTCATCTCAACTGGTTTTCCAATATCGAAAACAACCCCACTTCCGCATCGTGATTAGATTTACACATAATAGCGGTTTCCTCTAGAGTTCGTCAGGGACAGACCATCATGTATAATATCAAACAAACAAAATTTCTTTAAAATATTGTTAAATATTTTTAAAAGATATTTCAAAAGATATTAAATACTATCCAATATTGAATAATATTGTATGTTTGATTATTGAAATACTCAACTCCCAATGGATTGACTCGGTCTCCCCCTGACATATACGTTCACCTGTTAGCTACGACCATTGCCAATGGAGCCCTGAATGGGCATATTCTGGCACATGTATTCACATTCTTGAGAAGTGATACTCACTATTAGTCGCAGCTGAGTCTGAAGTAGGCCGGGAATTTGAAACAGCCTGCAGATTTCTTTACGAGGCAGATAATGATGGACTATTTGAAGTCTTGAGGTATTGATTAGTCTGGTATTAAAATGAAAAAGTGCAGTGAGGCATAGTCTAACTACATTTGCAGTGCTGGAATTAAAAACTGTTTTTTTACACACCTCTTCCTTTCATCTGAGAAGTTAATTAAACTATGGTCTAAGCAAGATAACTAGTGGAAGCTGATAAGGAGGAGTTCAGGATTTGTAGAAAATTGGTAGAGACAATATCCTTGTGAGCGAAGGGGGAGATTGGCGAGTTGGAAGAAGCCAAGAGTGTCCATTTCTGCAATGATGTTTTGACAGTACAAGCTAGAAGGATCATTTACCCTGATTTTCAGTAATGGTCAGACTATGCCAGCTTACTGCTGTAATGGCACACTGTACTGGTAGTGAAATGCACAGTGGCACAGCAAGGGTGCCATTTGTTCTGGTGAAGGAAGGAATTAATCAACCCAATCCAATGACTGAACACCCTATTAGACCATTTACCTCTCTAATGCCTTGCCTCATCCACTACCCATTCCCTCTTTCTGGGTTGCCTAGCTAGGCTATTCATACCTTTGGTGTGGGAGTCCTAAACACATATGAGGCATACTATAGAACCCATAATCGGGGCTCTCCAAAATATCCCTATTAGCTAGGCACAGTCAGGGAGGGCGAGATGTGTACCAATCGTCTTACGGCTTGCAGCACTATATATGCAATGCAGCTGCCCAGCGCAAGACAGCCCTAGGTCTTGGACTCACCCACTGCTGCTGCTTACTATTTTCTAGGGCCAAAGACGACAGAACATGCATCCTGCCCCTAAGATGGAATCAAGTATTAGGAGGTGGGGCGCCGTTCCACTAGTTACAACCACACCCTGCAGCTTGCGCAATATGTGTTTTTTTGAAGATCAAATCACCCCATCTATCCAGTCTGTAAGTCAGACTGTTGCCTTGGACCCTCCACCAGAGTTTAAGATTAAGCATACAATTTTTCAAGTGCCATCGCAATAGAGACAGCAATTACTTCTTCTGCTCTGCCTTGAATAGAGTGGTCAGCACCTGATCCATATGCAGTCAGTGCAAAGACATATTTCACAAATTTACACCAGGTAAGAATGCTGCTGTTATTGCCCCACCCCACCTGCTTTAGTTGCATTTTTCTAATTAACTTAGGTAAGCAAAGGTTGCTGGTTCAATTCTAGGAGACATAGAAGAAGGCATGGCCTGTGCCACCCACCCATGTGCTCTTCTTGTGCTTTCTAGCTTCTAAAGACACCAGAGCCACTATTGACAGGAAATACAAACAAAGCACTTATCAGGACTGCAGGGTCATGTGGCAAACCTCTCAATCTTGGAAATATATTCAGGGTGTTGTCAGGTTTCCCAGGAGCAGGTTTGTCAGTTTTGCTACCAGCGAATTCCAGTGTTTAAGATCTGCCTACCTGAAAGTGAAATGCAGAACTCTTTTTATTATTAAAGTGGGTGTGTATATAGACGCACACATGCCTACCTTTAATTGTGTTTCTACTTATCACTTGTTATCACAGTTGTGCTGTTTAGTAGCGGTGTTCACAGGAGTTATAAGTATCCTCAGTGATGTTTATTTTCTTCAGCCTAGAAGAATGAAAAGCTGAGTTTGCAGAAACAAGATTCAAACAGGTCACCTCCTTATTGCCCTCAGTTGACCACAATGGGAACATTCACCATTGAGGTAACTTACCAGCTATATAAGTGGGGTACGTGCATCTGCTGTTACGCTGACTTAGGGGGTTAAGCAGGGCCAGACTGGGAACCCAAAGCAGCTCTGGCAATTTTGAACGACCAGTCCCCCTGGTTCTCCTGTTACTTGGACCTGATATAGCAGCACCACTGAAAAAACGGCCCCCTCCGCTGCAAAATCGGCCCCCACCCTTCCAACCTCCCCGGGAAACGCCCGATGCCAGATACGGCCAGTCCGGCCCTGGGGTTAAGGTACCTGATGATCTATGTGCACTCTGCACATCTTGGAATTATGTGGCCAATATATCGCTCAGGTTGTTAATGGACTTCCTAAAGGGACCTGTGTGCTACCTGGTGCTCTAAAGTTCGAATAATCATAAAACATCTGCCGGAGCTGCCTGCTGCAAAGCGCTGTTTGTAAGAAGTAAATGACATTATCGAATCAAGAATAACATGGTATACTCGACTAATGCCCTGAGGGGAATAATAAAAAAGAAAGAAAGGAAACAAGACTGAGGGAGAGTGAGGATGATTCATTGCAGTTTCTACTATCTCAAAAAAAGGCAGCATTGATAGACCAATGGTACTTCGTGGAAAAAGGAGTAAGGGTGTATCAATGTTTTATCTCTTTGATCAGGAAAAAAATAATAAATTTCACTGCTGTATTTATTTAATATTACCATAAACAGCAAGCACAAATGCCTGCATTTCCCAATCCTACAGGGACCACCCACACAGCATGCCATAAATACTTCAGAGTTGCTCGATTTACAAATCTAGGACACTTTCTTTACTACCCAATTTCTAAACTGGGGACACATATTTGGTGCAATGGCCTATTTTCTGTCCCAGTTCAACCCCGGCTGTGGTGTATGCAGACCCCCCTACCACAGTCACCATCAGCTTCTGGATAGCTGCTACGGTGCATACAGGGACTGTAATCCTTTCAGTGGTAAGGACACTTCCCGTCTCACACTTGCACCTAAGGCTATGTCACCCTAGTGTCCTCCCCAACTTTGTGTCTTTTAGTCAAGGTTTCTTTTCAGTTCTTAGCATATTCTCACTTTTTGAGCAGTGGCGGCTGGCACAGATCGGGGTGGGGGAGCGGGGTGGGGTGGGGTGGAGGTAAAGAAAAAGAAAATTAAACTTACCTTCTCACTGAACCTCTCCTCCGTCGTCCCTCCACTCCGGCAGGAACAGGAAGAACACCCAGGCTCCCCTAAGCCAATCACAATGCTGCAATGCACTTAAAAAAGGCACTTAAAAAAGAAATCTGTGTGTTAAAAGCAGATGGCAGGTTCTGATCCCAGCAGATAGCTCAGTGAGATAAGTCACTAGAAGTAAAGAGATGTAGCCAGCGGGCCATAGATTCTAATGCCACTAAGATAGCTCAGCGTGTCAAGGGCATACTGCAGGGATGCAGCCGTGGCCCGTGCAGGTAAGAGCGGTGGGGCCGGGTTGGGAGGATTCGACAGATGACCACGAGGGAAAATTAAATAAACAATTAGTTTTCCCTCGTGGTCATCTATTGAAACCCCCCCACACACACACCCGGCCCCATTGCCCTACCGCTCTTGCCTACACGGGCTGCGGCTGCAGGGATGGGTGTGCAACCAGCACACTACAAATTGCTAACCTAGTAAAACAGCTAAGTTCATAATGTAGTTACTGCAAAGATCTGGGAGTGACAGTACTTGAAGTGGAAATGTGAATGCTGGTTCGCTTCCATCAAAAGTATTGCACCCCGGCTGAGAAGTGCTGGTACTCACTTTCAAATTAAAGAAGTGCAAGTACTCTGTACCTGCCAGTTTAAAGCACAGGCGTGTAATTTACAGATCATGGAAGCCCATACAGACATGGGTCAAGTCAGTGTTCAATTGTTCTGTTATCAATAACATGATGAACTATGGCTATAATTATCAATTTTTCTATTTTTTTCTATTTTTCTATTTTATGTTATTATCTATGAACTAAAGGTATAATTATCTAAGCACCAAGAAGCAATTCAGTTGGTCATGTTCACTCTCCAAGTGATCAGTATCCCTAAACTCGCCTACTTGTGAATGTCTTTTCAATATACAGCTCACAGTATAATGTGCCTAATAGGGAGAACCGTAATAACTTGCAGAGACTGTTCATTACCTCCTCGTAAGTCTTCCTCGCCACATGACTAACTTTGTGAGCTTTAGCCAGGATCCACAAGGACTGAACCCTGCAATCCCCCTGGTGATTGAGATAACCCATCACAACCTGATTGTCCATCCGGACCAGAACATGATTCCCCCTGAGGGCTGATGTAAATTCCAGACAAGCCATCTGAACCGCATTCAGTTCCCGGAATTTGGAAGAACAACCAGCCTGCAGGCGATCCCAGAGACTCTGCACAGACCAGAAATCCAAAGTCGCCCCAACATGAAGTGGGGTGGGTCGTTCCTCCTCTTGTACTAGGTCAGGGGTGAAGGAGGTCGGCCATGTTAGGGAGGGATGGGAGAATTAGAGCGCTAATTTGCTTTGAGGGTTCTGTTGGGGAGCTGAAGCTCATTCAGGACTGAGATATGGCAGCTGGGCAAAAGAAACTATGTCAAATAGAGAGCAACTCGCACCATCTCAGAGCTCTGCTAGAACAGGCGTGCAGGGTACTTACTCTCACAGGCCTTAATTTCAAGTGGCCCATAATTATCCACAATAGTTTCTTGCCCTGCAGGGGTGGCTCCTCCGCTAAAGCGGAGGAGCATCGCTCCATTGCTCTCAGAGCAGGAGAAAGGAAAAATAATATAATAATAGCCTCATTATTATCATTTTATTTTTCACTATGGGGCTTGGTTAGTGCGTGGCGGGGCTGGTGGCACGGGGGAGGAGTGGGCATGACTGCTTGGCTCGCCGTCTTGTGCCGGTCAAACAGTCATGCACACTTTGCATGTTCCCCACCAGGCTGCAATGCACAGCCTGGTGAGGAACATGCACAGGCTCCCACTGCCTGTCTGAGCGGCGAACCACGGCGCTCAGACCAATCAAAATGCTCAGCGTTGCGATTGGCTTAGGGGAGGGAGCCTGGGTGCTTCCTGTTTGCAACGGAAGCTGAGTAGAGATGGCGGCGTCAGAAGAGACCGGAGCTGAGGAGAGACGGCGTCTGACAAAAGGGAAATGTTCTCCCTTCCCCCACTACCACCCCCGTTCCCTGCAAGCCGCCATTGCTCCCCTGGAACTAACATTACAGACAGCAGGTCCCAGTAATTCCAGGAGAGGGAAATAGCAGCAATTACAAGTTTTTGGGGAATAACATGTGAAATCGGATTTACCCTATGTATTGCAGGGTATTTTCCCTGCATTTACCCAGACACTTAACCTGTTTGCAGCTGGTGAAATCTTCAGGTGACACACCTAGGAGATATGCTGGTCACACAAAACGAATAAATCCGATGGGGCCAACAACAGCTGTTACCGGTTCCCTGGACTTTTTCAGCCCACTCATAAAGAGGGCCTTTGTTTGGTGTCACTGGGCCTTATTTATTTGCAGACGTGTACTCTGTTGAAATAGTGCAGATGTCCCTTTTGCTACATTAGCAGTAGGTAGGCTATAATGCACTTGTAATACAGCAGACGCAGTAACTGCTACGTTTGTGACAAAGTATCCTGTCCGCCAAACTCTAAACGTATACAGATTTTCATCTGACTCTGAGTTTGCTTAGATTAAAAAACATCTTACTTTTTTCCATTGATGCTTGGCAAGATTTCATTGATCTAGCTTTCAGCCCTCAAATAAATCTTTGACTTCCATTTACTTTTCATTCCTTGAAAAATATGGATTAGAGTTAAATCTCCCATCTGAGTTTTAATACACAGCAGAGCAAAAGGTCCAAGCAGTTCCTATCTGGACTTACTTGCATGAAACAGAACTGTCTGTCACATATCTAAGTTCATTAAACCTGGTCTTTCAGATCATAAATACACATACAATGCAAAACATGAATACTTTATTAGCTCAGTTGGCTAGGCACCTGCTGCAGAGATCTGTGAGTAATCTAATCTATAGGTTACTTGCCAGTTTCAAATGTGGGACATATAATGACACTTGTTGCAATAGTTGCACTCAGTGGTGTTGATTTGATCGAATTCAAAAGTAGGAAAGGGTGAGCTATCCCTGCCCCGACTGAAACTTGAACTGTGTGCCCTGAGGAGTCCAAAACGAGCAACTTGAAGCCAGTGTAGTTTTGGAGTACAGAAACCGGATGGTGCAACATCGCATCGGATGCAATAGCTCTCAAAACGTGCCTGGCCCCACTAATGCATTACGAGGGTGTGGCAACAGAGCCATTACACGTCGGTGGCATGGCAGGCCAGCACTCCGCACTTGTTTTCTACGCTCTCTAGACTACACCCCTTTATTCTCGAACGCCACTGGCTGCAGAAAATGTACAGAGCAAGCAGGAAATGCCTGGCTGGGAGAGCTGCCTAGATGCAGAGCCGTGGACAGTGCGGCTGTGATAGGATAAGCTCGTTACAGCATTAAGTGCCTTATCACTAAGGTTTCCTATGTGTGAGCAACATTCTGCAGCCAATCATCTCCCACTAGGATCTCAGAAGCGCGCGATTGGAAAGGAGAGCTTCAGTTGCTATGGCACCCAAGGCTGAATGAGCTCCCAAAGAAGACATGTAAATATTAGCTAGTGTCGTGATCCATTCGCCCCTTCCAGCCGGAGAGGAGGGAGGGGCCGGGTAATGAGGCTTTGAAAAGCATCGGTAATTAGGGTTTTGCAGGTTCCCTAAAATCAGCTGCATTGGCAATGTGCACGAGCAAACATTTGACAATACGCAATTTAAAAAAAAAAAAGTAAATGGAAAAGTAGTGCGAGTGCTTTTAGTCCTGACAACACAGAAATAGACACCCCCGGGAGTTAACGAATAGCTATCAACGTCGAAAGCTTTTACATCTGAAGCTCTTATAAATCAGATCCTGCACAGTAACAGCATGTTTAGTTTGCTGAAAGTTTTTTTTTCTGGTAAGTCTCCGCAGTTAAGTCGCGGTTTTAAGAGCTGAAGCAGCTTTCGGATGCCCTAAACGGCTGAGCAACACTGGGGGCACACAGAAATATGTAACTAACATAAGTTGGAACCATCCAAGTGACCTGTGACGCAGATGTTAAAACCTGTTCGCGGCACCGTCCAAAACAGCCCAGAGCCGTAGTTATCACTTTGTACTGTAGCATTTATATAGCAGACAGACATCTCTGCCTGACTGTACTTTCTTCACACATTCTTTTGTTATCACAAACATTCCCAGAAGTACTGTAAGTGCAGGTTTCTTTGAGTACCTCTGGGAATGTCATGTGCCATCTCCCAAGGGCTCCGTTTTCCCTGTGAAGATTTCACATAGCATAACATTTTGCGTGGGGTAATGAGACCCCCTGTGCACATTCACATTTTTTGCAGTCTTAAATACTTTTGTGAATTGGACCTTGTTTTTGTAGTTAGCTGGCAGATGTCATTTGCTCCACAGGTCCCTTTCAGGTTTACGATTTTCAGTTGTATCTATCAATTCCTTTACCATGCTGACTGCAGCATTTGGGTCAACAAATCTGTAAAGTCCTGTGAACCTTGGCAAGGGAAAAATAAGAAGAGAGCTACCTGAACAGTCTGTGCTATAGTCATCATTTATTTGACTATGGAATGTCCGAAATTGGTTGAGGCCAGAATGGTGGTAGAACCTAGAAGGATGGACTATTAGAGTTTTCCAATGTGGCAGTGTGCCAATATGAAAACTGGACCCCGTCACCATCACAACTCAACTTCCCATCAGGGCCGAAGAACAAACCCTGACCTCGTTGCTCTCTGTCACTACCACTGAAATCATTGGCACCTTGAAGCCCATCCACTCTGTGCCCCTTCTGACCCTTGCCTCGACCACGCCTTCATCAAAGAACTCCTACTGATCAGTGAAGCACTAACACGCTTCCTCAACACCTCCATTGACTCAGCCACATTCCCGGACACCTGGAAACATGCCACTGTAATGCCTCTGCTTAAGAAAGCATACACTGACCCAGCCACGCTTTTCTATGACAGACCCATCTCCCTCCTACCATACCAAGCAAAGGTCTTAGAGAAACTAGTCAACTGAGGCCTCACTGACCACTTCAGCAACCTCCAGCTCCTTGATGCCACACAGTCTGGATTCAGGTCCAACCACAGCACAGAAACAACAATCATCGCAGCCACAGACGACATCTGCATGATTCTTGACAGAGAAGACATAGCAGCCCTCATTCTCCTGGACCTGTCTGCAGCATCTGACATGGTCTCACATCCCATCCTCCAATGGACTTTCTCCTGTAGTCGGTGATGACCAGTCAAGAGGCCAGTCTTACATTTAGTGGCCTGTTTTAGGACTATTGAAAAAGAAAATTGCATATAATTGTAACTGTTACCACCTCAGCCATGTTTTCTTGCTCATGCTAATTGTGCCAAAGCATATGTGCCCGTCTATGGCACATCTTTCACATCTTCACTCTCAAGATGAATAAGCTGCTAATTAGCCGCTCAGCCCAAAAAAATATGGTCTTCATACGTTTGAAAACCATTCATCTCTTTCTTTTGTCCTCAGGTTTCTTCACCTATTATGAAGTCATTTGACCTTCATTGCAACCCTGTTACTAAAAGTCTATGTCATTGTGTCAAGAGTTCGCTTGTTTTCATAGTTCAGGGGGGATGTATGTCAGAATGCCAAGCACAAAACATTGTGAGGCTCTAATATCATATATTGAGTATCAACAAGCCAAAATATTGTGAGGGTAAGTGCTAATAGGTAAGTGGGGGGGTGGGCCAAGGTGGCAACCAGAATGGACGTGAATTAAAGGAGCTCCGCGTTGCAAGTCCACACGGTATTATCCTGATGGCTCTCACCCTGTGCTGGGGGTGGCAGCAACCTGTGCAGACTGTCCCAGACCTGCACCACCCGCTTCGATGCCCGATGGGGGCATTTGCAGCAATGTGCAAGCAGACTGAGGACCACGGCTTCTACTGGGCGGAAGCCGCAGCCTCTTGCATCACTCTGGGCTGCGGTGTCTGTGCTGAGGTGCAGCAACAGCCCATTATTACTGAAAAATCTCTGAGGACCAGACATCTGGTCCTGCACCGCTTCTCCCCCTCGCTCACAACAAAACAAGAGGGGGAGAGGTAAAGCCAGCGCATGTGTGGTGAGCACTTGGGACACCTCTATGACTGGGGAGATGTGGCCTTTCTCCTGCTGCAGCTGTGGTCTCCTTTTATATCTTGTCCCGCACCACAGTCGCTCCTCTTTACTGCTGCACCTCCACGGATCGACACATAAGGTCACTTAAGGGACTACTGAACACACACACACTCACACACCTACCGACGGGACCCAAGGGGGGCACCAAAGTAATGGCAGGGCCGCATAATAACTCTCACTCATTTCACAAACTGAGGACTGGAGCTCAGGGACTGAGCTACCACAACACACACAGAGAGGGGGGCCTGCCCTAAAAATCCAGCACACCTACCCTCTATCATCACCGCAGCACGTACCATGGACTCGACAACCAACTAGTGGAAGTTGATCACCGGGGAGTCCAGCTGAGGGTTCCACCCCCGTTACCTATAGCACTACACAGGTGACATTGCATGCACATGGCTGAGGTGGATGAGGAGAACTTGCTGGTGGAGACCTACAGAACTCTGAGCGGTAGACCCCGCTCACTATAGTTGACCTTGGCTTGTTGGAGTTAATGGGGGCTTATTATCTTGCAGTGCTGATACTTCCCATTCCTTATTCTCACTGTGAAGATGGTGAAACAGCAACACCCCTAAGGCAGCACGGACTGGGAGGTGAACCTTGCCCACCCCCCCACACACACCTTTGATGGAGGCAGCACATAGCAACTCTTCTCCTGCCATGCAGGTACAGACGGAGAGATCTGACGAGCTACTACGAGCCATTAAGGATGTGAAAATCACCCAGGCACCTAAATTGAACACACTGGTGATAGATATTATGATCTTACGGGATGACTGTCTCAGAGACAGGGTGGAAGCGAACAAATCTACTCTAGCTGGGATGTGTACCACTTTGTCGGAGATGGAGTCCCACATTAAAGCTCTACAAACAGAAGTTTCCCATCCATCCAGGTAAGAGCGGTGGGGGGTATGGGATTTCAACAGACTACCACAAGGGAAAATTAATTATTTACTTAATTTTCCCTCGTGGTCATCTGTCAAATCTCCCCAACCCGGCCCCACCTCCCCACCACTCTTACCTGCACGGGCCGCAGCTGTTCCCAACTGCGTGACAGGGCAAAGGAAGCAGAGGGATGGTCGCACCGGAACAACATCCGACTGGTGGGAGTTCTGGAAGGGGCAGAAGGCCCTAACATGGAAATTTCCTTAGAGAACTGGCCCCTCCACATTGTGCTGGGTGGCAAAGATCTACATTCTTCTCAGTAGAGAAGGCCCGCAGTGGCCCAGGCAGGACTCCTCCCCAAGGATCTCCACCGAGAACTGTGGTGGCTCGCCTTTTCAACTACCGCGATCGCGACCATATCCTACAACTTGCAAGAACCAAGGGCCCATGGCAGATTAAAAATGGGTCGGTGAACATTTATCGGGATTATACTGTGGATTGTGCAAAGTCTCAGGGGCTCCTTCATGCCGATCAAACCGAAACTTTAACGGCTAGGACTGAAATACTCCCTCATCTTCCCGTCTAAACTACATGTTGTGGACACTAACACCATGCTCTTCTTCACATTATCAACGGATGCCTGGGAGGTAAACATTGTTTACCACGAAACTGGGACACCACATGCCATTACAACGCGGTCGTTACAATGACCGCATGGTTACAACGCATGCCATTGCTCCGCAAGTCGGAACAGCTACTTTCTCTAGGGGTCAGAAGGTGTTGGATTTAAAATCCAACACCTTCTCTACTGTTGCACAGCCTGGAGTTGGAATAGTAAATTATACTGTTCCAACATCCAGTGCCCCCCTAGAGCAAGTCGTTGTTCTGACTTGCGGAGTAATGGCATGTGTTGTTACAATGCGGTCGTTGTAATGACCGCATTGTAATGGCTTGCGGAAAAAAAACAAGCGGGGTAACGTGGCATATTCTGCCTGGGAATGGCTGGAGTCAAAAGAGATATCCCCAACACCTCGAGACATGCAACTGGCTAAGGGCTGGAGATGCCTGCCATTGAGACGACGACTGTGCAGACCACGCAGGGGCAAGGCCACGGGTGAACAAGCAGAACAAGAGTGCGCCATGGCTGTCGTGGAGCTGGTATCTCGACACAGCCTGTCCCTGAAATATCCCAACCCCGAGGTCGACTGTCCTGAATGAGAGATGGCCTTTGCCCTGGAGAACAATCCAGCAGAACTATGATCAAGTCCTGATCTCACTCAAATGATGTTGGATCAAATGATATGACTTCGGGTATATTATCCTTGTTTCAGAAGAATATTGCCTCCATTGGGCAGGGGCAGAGAGTTGGGAAACTCTTCACTGACTTAGGAAGTAGGGCACATATTACAACCAGATATTGGCCTGGACTACACATGCTATTACCCCATCATTTTCAGACAAAGAGAAACCCTCCCACCGCATATCCAGATGGAACAAACTTTTTTGTTAATGATTACAGTTTTTAGGTGGTAGTAGACTTGTTTTATTCTTGATGGATCACGTGCGGCGGGCTGAAACCACCCACAGCACAAGCTCCCATTGAAAAATGGAAGTTTAAAAAAATCCCTGCACCATGAGGCAGGCACCTCACGGTTCATGCCACACAGTGCAGGGATGTTTAGGGTGGCATCATAGGTGCCCCCCAGGGCCAAATGCAGAGGATTAGGGGGAAGGGGGCCCTGCTAGGAGCCTTTAAAGTCAGTTTCCTAGCCAATCCATGTCAGAAAGGCCAACATGGATTGGCTGTCAGAAACCAACATCATAATCCTGATGGCGGAAATGCCATTCTTAAGGAATTATGAGGGCTTTCCGACTGGCTGACGGGCTCCTTGAGCCCATCGGAACCGTGTCAGATTCCACGGCCAGTGTAAACTCCGACCAACGTCATCATAATACGGGGGTTCGACTATAAACCTACCATGTCGGTCGGAAGAGGATCCCCAACCAACATCATAATCAGGCCTTAAGTGGGGGATGGATCTACATGGGGGTCCCTGGGAGGCTGATTCCCAGGGGAGGTGGGGGAAGGTACGGGGACGCATCATGACAGCATGCCCGATAGACCACTTACCCATTTATATCATCTCCTGGAATGTCCGGGAGGTTCACTGATAGAATATCGATGACAAAAACATTAATGTTAAAAATATCGAAAAAAATATAGAATACAAAAATATCGACTCTCATACCTACACAGGTAAGTACAAAAATATTGATGTAAAAAATATAGATGTAAAAAATATAGATTTAAATATATATATAAAATAAAATAATAAATATTAAACGTATTAAATATTAATATTAATATTAACAAAATAAATTAAATTTAATATACATTTTTTTTTTTATTCTTTTTATTAACATTGCTCATGTTCAAGTACAGTACACAGCGGCAGTTCATGATACAGTCACAGGGATCACAGTTCGTCATATGTTAATTTAATATACATTTTAACAAAATATAACAAATAATCTTTAAAAAAAACACACACAAACATATTAATTTATACATATATATATATTTACTTTAAAATAATTAATAAACTATTATCTTTAATTTATTTTAAAAGTTTAAAATTATATAAAAATAATATATATATATCAATAATTTAAAATATAAAACAAACATTCTACAATAATTTAACATATTAAACTATTAAAAAATATTTAAACTTACATTTCCCAATACAATCAGTGCAACAGTAGGGAAAATGATAGATAGCAAAATAATTAAATTTACTATTCCAACTCCAGTGAGTGCCACAGTAGTGAAAGTGTTGGATAGCGGAGGGGTAAAAATTACTATTCCCACTCCAGTGAGAGCAACAGTAGGGAAAGTGTTGGATAGCAGAGGGGAAAAAATTACTATTCCCTCTCCAAAGAAAGCAACAGCAGGGAAAGTATTGGATAGCGGAGGGGTAAAAATTATTATTCCCACCCCAAACAGTGCAACAGTAGGGAAAGTGTTGGATAGAGGAGGGGTAAAAATTACTATTCCCACTCCAGTGAGAGCAACAGTAGGGAAAGTGTTGGATAGCCAAGGGGAAAAAATTACTATTCCCACTCCAGTGAATGTCACAGTAGGGAAAGTGTGGGATAGTGGAGGAGTAAAAATTACTATTCCCACTCCAAAGAGTGCAACGGTAGGGAAAGTGTTGGATAGCGGGGGGGTTAAAAATGACTATTCCCTCTCCAAACAGTGCAACAGTAGGGGAAGTGTTGGATAGTGGAGGGGTAAACATTACTATTCCCACTCCAGTGAGAGCAACAGTGGGGAAAGTGCTGGATAGCGAAGGGGAAAAAATTACTATTCCCACTCCAGTGAATGCAACAGTAGGGAAAGTGTTGGATAGCAGAGAGGTAAAATTTACTATTCCCACTCCAGTGAGTGCAACAGTACGGAAAGTGTTGGATAGCGGAGAGGTAAAAATTACTATTCCCACTCCAGTGAGTGCAACAGTAGGGAAAGTATTGGATAGCGGAGGGATTAAATTACTATTCCCACTCCAGTGAGAGCAATAGTAGGTAAAGTATTGGATAGCGGAGGGGAAAAAATTGGTATTCCCACTCCAAACAGTGCAACAGTAGGGAAAGTATTGGATAGCGGAGGGGAAAAAATTGGTATTCCCACTCCAAACAGTGCAACAGTAGGGAAAGTGTTGGATAGCGAAGAGACAAAAATTACGAATCAAACTAAAAAAAGTTAAAACAAAAACTAAAAAACATTAAAAATGATTAAAAAATCATAAAAACAAATTAACAATATTTAAAAATGAAAAATTAAATATATTAAATATATAACAATTAAAAATATTATAATATTAATTACATATAAAAAACCTACAAATAATATATAATAATAATAAATACATTATAAAATATAAATCTTTTAAACTAGAAAATATTTACAAATACAATTAATTAATACATAAATGTATTTATTGTATTTCCTACCCTATAACACCACACCAATAACAAAACACTTCAACATTTCTAATTAAATTTTTCCCAAATTAACATAATTAATAAACAATTTAAAAATATTATTAATAAAAAAAACTAATAAACATTAATTGACTACACACACTTTAACACTATGATATCCACAACACACACCTAAATTAAACTCTAAAATAATAAAACACAATTCAAACTTATTTATAAATTAAAAACTATTACTATTAACAACTAATAATAAAGTAATTAAAATGTATTTAATACCCACCCTTTACCCCTTTAAAAGTAAAAAGAACAGACAAAAAATTTAACAATTATCCAAAATACATATCAAATAATTAACATTATTTAACAACTATATATTAATTAATTAAATACAAATTACTTCCCACCCTTTACTCCTATAAACACCAAAACAAACACCCACAATGAATTACACAATTACTATACTTAATTACAAATTATTTAAAATGAATTAACATCCAATTATTAATTCATCAATTAAAAATAAATTACTTCCCACCCTTAACACCTATAAACACCACAACACACACCTAAAATTAATTACACAATTATCATACTTAATTACCAATTAATTAATTTAAATTAATTAACAACCAATTATTAATTATTTAATAATAAATTACTTTACACATTTAACACTATAACATATCAATTGAACAAATATTAATAAGTAAAAAGTAATCAATAAATGTAATATAATTAAATTACTTCCCACCCTATTCCCCTATAAACCCACAACCCGCTACGGAACTAAAAACACAAAATTCAAATTTAAAAAAATTAATAACTACTAAAAATGTAACACATATATTAAAAATACAAACAATTCTTATACACAAAAAGTACAACATATACATATAAAATAAATACTAAAATACATAACATTAATAAACAAACAATATTTTTAACAACTATATTTTTGCAAACGATATTAAACACTTTGATATTTTTAACATCGATATTACTTACCTAAAATCGATATTCTTGACCACGAGAATGTGTATGTCGATATTTCTGACCCACAATATTTGCAACTCGATATTTGTGCAAGTCGATATTTTTGAATCGATATTCTGTCTCTGCACGGTCCGGGGCATGTCTTCTCCTAGGCGTCACCACCTGATATATTCTTACCTGCAACGTAGACAGACACATATTGCATACTTACTGGGAACACACATGACCGCCACTGAACTCATTAAACTACAGAAGAGATGGAGGGGCCAAATCATCGGTACCTCCTATGTGGCGTTTGCTAGTGTGTTGCTTATCTGGATGGCTCCCATGGTCCAGCTGGTAACAAGCCGCAAAGTGGTGGACCCCGAGGGTAGATACGTGGTGATAGAAGGGACGCTTGATGGGGCACCAATGGCCCAGCTGGCGCTTTATGCACTCAATAATAACCAACAACAATTTCAAGCAAACTTATCTCCTACACTGATACATGACTTGGTGGCACCAAGTATTTGGGGTCGGGATCTCAGCACTGTATACGACATCTCCTTGGACAGGCCCATTCCCCCCAGCAGGGAACATCAGCAACCAGATTAGGACACACTTTCAGGAAATGTCTTACACACAGACACATGCATGACATCTGGCGCTCCATGCACCCCACCATGAGAGAGTACTCATTTTTTCCCTAGTTGATTAACTGCATACCAGAATAGACCTCCTCTAATGTAACTCCAACATGGGTCCCAGGTTTTAGCTATTGAGTACTTAGGGTGTACACTTTCTGACCATAATCTCCTAAAAATGACAATACAGAGGGGCAGACGTTGGGAGCTGGTGCCTACCTGGAAAATGTACACGCCAGCACTGCTGGACAGAGCCTTCCACAACACCAAAGGCGTACACATCAATAATTATTTTGAGAAAATTGAGGGGACTCTCAAACAAAGGGGTGTAGAGGGATACCTTTCAGGTTGTTATACAAGGTATATGCATAAGAACCTCGTATTGTCTAAAACATGTGCTACGGGCACAGATCCTCGAGCATGCCATACGAGTAGCCAAGGTGCGGGTGGGGATGGATACAAAGAATGACGGCAATATCGCCCTCCTCAGGAGAGAACAAAGGGCTCTGGCGGCCAAACTCTTGAAGCTAGATTACGTAGAAGGGGGCAGAGTGGGACATGTATTGGCATGATCTGAGGTCAGAAGCCCCTAAATCCCACATGAATGTCACTAGGATCACAGCAGGAAAGACGCTTAAAACACAGGACGACATTAATCAAGTCTTCTTTTATTACTGTAGTCCACTCTTCCAGGGAGCGGTGGGACAGGAAGGCCCCCCTTTCAGGAATATTTGGATAGACTACTTATCCCAAGACTCAACCCTCTACAGTGTCACAATTTTAACAAAGCATTGTCGATTGTTGAAATTCACCTTGCATTCGACCAGATAGCACTCAATTCAATAAGCTGTATTCTGATTTCTACAGTGGAAATCACAAAAACAAATACAAACAAATAATATTTACAAGGCTAAGAAAATCATGTATTAAAACAATTAGCACTCAACAAAACTCCTGGGATGGACGGACTCCCAGTGGAGTTCTACTCAACTTACAGAACAACTCTTGCTCTGAAACTTCTCCAGTTGTACCAGATGGTCAGAGACAAGGGCGTTCTACCGGTGTCCATTCAGGAGGCAATGATCATAGTCCTGCCTAAGCCAGAAAGGGACCCGTTAGAGGTGTGCTCATATAGACTGCTGTCCCTTTTGAACACATATTACAAAATCTGGAAGGTAATCGCAAACAGGTTGTTACCGTGTCATTCCATGCTGGTTCCCCTAGACGAGAATGGTCTCATTCTAGTGAGGAATACCTTCTTAAACTTAAGATGCCTCTTTCAACATATGGAAGAAAACCCACAAGCAACTCCATCGCATACAGCCCTATCTCTTGTTGGCCTTACTTAATGGAGGTGGTGCAGAGAATGGGGCTTGGCACAGAAATATCGTGCTGGATTGCCCTGTTATATACAACTACAGTGGCTCAGTTTCGCATGGGCAGGGAAATGTTTGCTGCTTTTGGAGTGTACAGGGGCATCAGTGTGGCAGATTATTATACCCACTGTGGCAGATTATTATACCCACTGTGGCAGATTATTTTCGACCTGGCTATGGAGCCCCTTGCGGGTCTCTTTCGCCTACACGGCCCAAAAACGGTGAATCTGAGAGGCACCGCTTGGGAAGATAGTTTACTTTATGCTGGTGATGCATTGATATAACGCAGGGATGTGAGCAGAGACCTACCTTGTGTGATGGAGGCAATAGAAGACTTTGGAGAAGCCTTGGGTCTACAACTGAACTGGGCAAAATCCGCCTGTTCCCCATGCGAAGACTCACTGAACCAGAGTGGGAGGCATCGCCTCGCTTGATACTGGAATTACACCCTAACACTTTTCGACACCTGGGGGTAAATATCTACCACTCCGAAGATGACCTTATACAGGTATACAGGGGAGCCTGGGGGCGGTGGTCGATGGCAAATATAACTTATTGGCATTCTGGGGTTTCATGCCGTTAACGCCTATGGGCATAGTAGCAATAGCTAAAATGTTGGCACTACCCAGGTTACGCTACCACTTCTGGGGTCAGATGTATCAAAGGGTTTTACCCATTCTGTGTCTATGGGAAAAGAACAGAGGGCGGTCACCAACCTGGACGACTGTGAGAAAATACAGGATTTCTTTCTAGTCAAGGTTAAAGACATTATTAGGGAAATAGGTAGCACCCGTATAAGCCCCTGCCCCTTCTCAGTGTTAGATCTACCAGATTTTCAGGGCGGCACACTCTCGGTCTTCCCTGCACTTGATTCAAACGATCTAGCCCATATCATGGCCAAAGTTAAATCGGGGTAACCTGAAGATCCCTGCCCTCCGTGTGTGTTTAAAATGGGCCTTCCGGTAGTAGGGCCAGAGGTGCGGTCCCTACTAAACTTGTCCTTGGCAACAGGGAAGGTCCCACACAAATTCAAGGAAGCTATGGTGATTCCACTGTTAAAGAAAGCAGGGGCGGACATTAAGAATCTAAAGAATTTTCGACCTATCTCCAGACTTCCATTTCTGGCCAAAGTACTTGAACAACATGTGCTTAGAGTGTTCTCCTCCTTTCTGGAAGATCATCAGTTGCTTCATGTTTGGCAAGCAGGATTTAGGGCCCACAATAGCACTGAGTTTTTTTTTTTTATTAAAGATTTTTATTGCAGAACAATAGAAAACAGTGTAACATACAGGCATTAATGTCATTTGAGGCTACTGTAGGACTGTTTAAAGTCTAGTCTATTACGTACAATTTTCTGGATAAATGCACATCTTTCAGTAAAACAAGGACAACTACACATTGGCAGGTTTGAAAATGTCTAGATGAGACCGCAAAAAGTCTGTGAGGGGTGCCCAATAGTCTCTTGGTTTTGAGCCAGATGGAAGCTCCTCTTCATAAGTTTTTAATGTGTCCTTACAATACACCATATCTTGCAACCACATTTTACTGTTTGGACTATTTTTACCATCCCAACAGATGGATATTCGTCTTTTCGCTAATAACATTGCTATAGTACATAACTTTTTCTTCACAGAGCGCAGGTGTTTCACCAAACCTAGAAGGCAGACCTATATTGTACAATCTATTGTACTTGCTAGTATTTTGCTTAACATATTCATTACTTCTATCCAGTATTCCTGAACCTTTGCGCAGTGCCATGCTAGATGGATAAAATCGGCATTGTCTGACCCACATCTTTTACATCGCGCATCTTCCCTCAATCCGCATTTCTGCAGCTTCAGGGGAGTATGGTATGTTTGGTGCAAATATTTATAATGTATGATTCTCAAGTTCCCATTAGGAGTCAGCATTTCTGTCAGTGTACAGCAAGTGCTCCATTCAATAGCATCCAGTGGTGTTTCTAGATAGACATTCCATCTTTCCCTAGCCTTTTCAGTGTTCCCTGCTATGTCTTCTTGCAACAGCTTGTATAGTTTGGAGACTAAGTGCACATTATTGGGGTTGGTGATAATCATTTGGAGTGTTAGTAGTGTCAGTGGTTCCGCAGGAAAGTCCGGGTACAGCTGCTTGATTGCCCCCTTTAGCCTATGATGGTTAAATTTAAACAACACTGATTGGTTACTGATATAATCGAGATTAGTGCTATCTATAAAGACGCCATTATTATACAAGTCTCCCATCATATCTATTCCCACTTGTTGCAGTAGATTCATTCCTATCCCTTCCTGTGATACCGAAAAATCCGGATGGTGCCTCAGTGGTAGTGCTGGCGCATATAATGGTAGTTTATGTGTTAGTTTACCCATGCGTTGCCATGCTGAGTTAGTTGTGCGTATGGTATTTATTTCATTTCTTTCTAGGTGTGGGCGACGGTGTGTGAGGATACTGCTGAGTGGTATAGGGTTTGCGTCACCATCTTCCACTGCCACATGGGTCATATACGGTATGGGATGGAACCAATAGTGTGCGTATTGCGCCTGTGCACAGAGATAGTATAGTAGTAAGTCCGGTACAGTGAATCCCCCTTGGAGTAGGGCAAAGTCAGTGTCTGAAGCTCGATACGTGCTTGTTTGCCAGCCCAAATCAATCGGGTTACAAGTGTTTTTAATTGTTGAAATACTGGTGTTGGGGGTGTTATGGGAATATTGTTAAATAAGTATAGGAATTTTGGGAGTATCACCATTTTTACTATGGCAATTCTGTCCGCCAGTGTTAGTGGTAAGCGAATCCATCGTTCTACTTGTTCTTCTAGCTTGTTGATAGCCGTTCCATAGTTTGTCTGTAGTACTGTGCTTGGGTCACGATGATACCAGATCCCCAGGTATTTAATAGGCTCGGTCTGCCATTCCAGAGGATATTCTATTGTGTGAGGTTTGGTTATTTCCATTAGCGGAATGATAATCAATTTACTCCAATTTATCTGGAGACCTGAGTGCCTACCAAATTTAATATATTCCCGTAATAGAGGCATTAAGTTCTCCTTTGGTTCCCGCACATATAGCACCATATCTTCCGCGTAGAGCGAGATATTAATAGGGCGCTGTGGGAATTGTAGGGCTGTGACTTTGTGCTGTTGGCGAATTTTACAGGCTAGGGGCTCTAATGCAATTGCAAATAGCAATGGCGATGGTGGGCACTCCTGCCGTGTGCCTCAAGTTATTTGGATTGGGCCCGATATATGTTTGTTTACTTTTATGCGCGCCACTGGTTTAGCATATAAGATTTTGATCCATTGTAGGAGACTGGGAGGCATGCCCATTTTAACCAGGACAGCAAAAAGATATTTCCATTCAACTGAGTCAAAAGCTTTGGCGGCATCCAGTAATACCGCCGCCGCCTCTAACTTCGGATTAAGTTGGTGGGATAGCGCAAATAATGTGCGTATATTGTGGGAGGTGGATCTTGTGGGTATGAAGCCCGCTTGATCAAGTAGTATAATAGTCGTCATTAGGGGTTGCAACCTTAGTGCTATGATTTTTGCTAGGATCTTTGTATCAGTATTGATCAATGACAGTGGGCGATATGATATGCATTGATCTGGGTCCTTGTCGGGTTTTAATAATGCTATCAATAACGCCTCTCTCAATGTAGGGGGAAGTATTTGTCTATCATATGCATCATTATACATTTCAGCTAAATAGGGGCATATTATTTCCAAGTATTCTTTGTAAAATTCTCCAGTAAACCTGTCTGGTCCCGGGGACTTACCATTGGGCAGGGATTTAATAGCATCCTGTATCCGTAATTGGTTGTGTTAAGTATTCCCTTTGGGCATTTGATAGCCATACTATAGCTATGTCTTCTAGGTATTCCATAATTTCGTCAGCTGTGGCTGTATCCCTAGATGTATACATTTCGCCATATGTGTCCATAAAGGTTTGCAGAATACCTGCGGTATCATAGATCAGGTTCCCTTGGCTGTCTTTTATTTTAGTGATAGCATGTGGTTGACGATCTTTACTTATTTTTTGTGCTAGTATGCGCCCTGTTCTGCCCCCTTCTCCATAGTTTCGTGCAATATGTCTGTTCATGACATATTTTAGCTCTGTGTCTGCATAGTCCCGATACTCTGTTAATGTTTCTCTCATTTCGGCAAGGATGGTTACGTCATTTATGCGAATATATTCTTGTTCTAGTTCCGTAAGTTTTATTTCGCGTTTACTAAGTTGTTGCCTTATATCTTTTAGTATCACAGCGTTGGTGCTTATGCAAATGCCACGTATCGTGGCTTTAAAGGCCTCCCAAAGTAGGCTAGCATCCTCCACCGAATGTTTATTTAAAGAAAAGTATTCCTCTATTGCTGCCCGTATTGTTTCTTTATACAGTGGATCTAGTAGCGCCTTGGCATTAAAGCGCCATATAAAGGGCGGGGGAATATAATTGGGTAGGTCCAGTGTGAGTAGGACTGGGTTGTGGTCCGACAGTGTTTTTGGTAAGTGTTTGATATTTTGCACCCTGGTACTGGCTGCCTCCGTAGTCAGCCAATAGTCCAGCCGGGACCAGCTGTTGTGGGGTGTGGAGGTGTGTGTGCTTATTAATTCCTGCGGATGGCGCTCTCGCCAGACATCTACCATTCTAAATTCAGTCATACCTTCATGTATAGCTTTCATCACGTTCTTGTGTGGTTCTCTTGTATGGCCTGATCTGTCTAGGTCCTCATCGAGTGTTACATTGAAGTCCCCTCCTCAGATAAGTGCTATGTCTGGTAGGTCCCTTAGCTTTTTCCATATAGCGTTAAAGAAATCAGGGTCATCTGTATTGGGGCCATATGTATTAATGAGTCCCACATGGTGTCCACGGAGGTATCCCGTAAGTATAATGTATCTCCCTTGGTCGTCTACAATATTATGCTCTTGTTGGAATTGCACACCTTTTTTAATCAGCAGTAGTACCCCCCTTGAGTATGACGAGTAAGAGGACGTCAAGATTGCTTCCGCCCATCTGCTTCCTATCGTGCATTTATTTTGTTTTGGTAGGTGTGATTCCTGTATCATGGCTATTTCCACCTGGTGTCTGTCCATGTATGTAAACATCTGTCTGATTTTCTTTGGATTGTTCAGGCCCCGTATGTTCCAGGTTAGTAATCGAATTGGTCTCGATCTGGTATGATCACTCATCTTGTGTATTGTGTATTGTCTCTGAGCGTGCATCTATACCTTGCGACATGTGCATAGTGTATTGTACATATCTTACACTTGTATAAGCTATGTGTAATTTTAGAGTCATGTTATTTAGTATTATGTCTCGTAGTGGCTTGCCTGAAAAACTAAACTTACCCCATAACCCCCCACCCACTTTAGCATCCCAATTATGCCAAAGACATGCCCTTATATAACAACATCTAAACATCAGAACTGTGTTGGGGAGTACCCGTAGGGGGGGCCGCTAGGTACCCACATACTCATCCGCAGGGCGGGTGTGGCCAGAATTTCGGTAATAGTTTGGCCAGTTTCTTAAACGGACATGCATGCAAGACCTGATAGGTGTTCTATAGCGCTTTTGGATCATAGTGCACATCATATACATAGTTATTACTCTGTGATGCATATCAACCATATAGCACATTTCGATGACCTTTCTAACAGTTTTTTGTTGTTGTTGTTACCCCATGTGTAGTAAGTAACCAAAGTTCAACTTTATTTGTTCGGTACTTTATCTTTCTGCTCAATGTTATAGTTTATACGTTACGCCAGTGTTTGGGCAGTTCAGTGTCCCATTGTCCATAGGACGGATCCACGTGCTTCATACATATATGTATTGTTTAGATCCTACCGTGTAGTGTTCGGAGCATGGCACCTGTGCTCTACTTCGTCCATCTCGCGATGTGTACCTTTGGCTCCTACGACAGCAATGGGCAGTATCTGTACTTATTCTGTGTGCTCTTCTGATGGCAGTGATGAATGCTCGTGCATAGGAGATTTTCGTCTCGGTTTGATTCTTTGCAGGTAATCTTGCATAGCTTTCGGCGTTGTGAATATTTTGGTCTGATCCTCGTGTACAATCTTCAATCTCGCTGGGTACAGCATTGCGTAGTTTATTTCCATGTCTCGTAGTTTCTTCTTTACCAATAGAAATTCTCTACGTGCCGTTTGTACTGCGATGGTGAAGTCTGGATAAAATGATATATTATTGCCTTGGTATTGCATGGTCTGCTTGTCTAGTGCCAGTCTCAGAATCATATCTCTATCCCTATAGTTCAGGATACGAGCTATGATGGGGCGTGGAGGAGTGCCTGGCGGAGGTTTCGTCGCCAGTGATCTGTGCGCCCCCTCGGCGATTAGCAAGGGCGAAAATTGTTCTGCACCAAATATATCATATAGCATTTGTTCTACATATCTTTCCAATCGCCCAGTGTTCGTACTTTCCGGCACGCCAATTACGCGTATATTATTACGGCGGGATCTTGCTTCCAAATCTTCATTCTTGTTTATGATGCTTTCTAGTAGTTTCTCCATGTTTGTACATCGCTTAGTTGTGGCACCCGATTCATCCTCTACTGCTGATAGTCTCTGTTCTGCTGCGTCTAATCGTTCTCCCTGCTTATCAAGCTTCGCAACCATGTTATCCACTCTGTTAGTTAAGGTGTCGATTTTACCATCTATGCTTTGTAGACTTTGTTGGATAGCTTGAAGTGCGGTTTCCATGGCTGTATCTCTAGCAGGGGCGGCGTCTATTTCTGTGTCCGAATGGGCAGAGTTGAGCCTTGGCGTGCGGCGGGGGTCAAAATAAATTTTTGGTTGCTGCTTATCTGTTTCGCCCATTGTTTTAGCAGTATGTTTTGTGATGGTGGTGAGGCGGGATATCAGCGCACAGGAATATGTCACATAGGATTTTGTCACGTAGGGCACTGTAGCGAAGAGTGTATCTGAGTCCAGTTCACAAGATACTGGTACAGGCGCAATGCTGGTATTACTCTTGTCTTTATGCCTGGTGTCCTGAGCGTACCCTGGTGTGTGCAGTCCCGTTATAGTCCCTATTGGATTTACATGCGGTAGCTTAGTACCTGGGCATGTAGTTGGTGTCCAC